>OY735203.1:76068047-76340547 GCA_963457665.1 Thysanoteuthis rhombus | reverse complement strand
GATATCTATCTGTCTGCTATCAGATCCAACTAAATTGAATTTACTTTCATCGATGGAATGAACTTCAGACCGATTTAAAACCTTTCATTTAACGTGTTTTTCTGCATATTCAAGTCTAACCTTTATGTTTGCTTTACTTATGATAGGTTTAGTAGCTGGAGAACAAGCTTTCAATCCAAATTCGTTCAATCGTCAGGAGCCCACTTCCTTGATTTGCCTATAGCTATTTTCTGCTGCAGTGATGAAAGGATCATTTATGACATGCTTTTCCTTTCAAATTATTCTGTTCTCCCTGATGCTTGTCTTGCGTGGTTGACTTGCTTATTTTGGTGGAACAAAAGATTTCGTTTCATCATAAAATTCAAAAAATGACGAAAGTACACTCTTGGACCTGTTGGAACTGCAGAGAGAGAGAGAGAGAGAGAGAGAGAGAGAGGGGGATTGAGGGGAGAGAGAGAAAGATAAGCCATTAATCTTCAACTTGACAATTTGTTGTCGAAAGCCCGCAGTCATTTTGACTGGTTATGGCATATCTGGCAGCTGATGCAACACTGAGAACCTTGCCACTTATCATTTAGTGAGGTCAGTATTGCCATACACCTGGGAGAAATTTCTGCGAGGTGACAAAAATAACCGCTGTATTCCTTTTTAGATTTTAAAATATTTTTTCTCCATAAGTATTTTCGATATAAGCTTTTCCCTAAATGAAGTTTTTACCAAGATATACGATTTCTATTAAGTCCAAGATCCTGTATTTATTACTATTGATAAGAATTACATTTGAAAGAATCTCTCTCATATTTTGACTGGCACTGTGTATATTTTGATGTATATCTACACACACACACACACACACACACACACACATACAAATGAAAAACAATCTCATCTTATAAACTGGAGGAAGAAAATCCTGCTCTCAGAATGATAACTTTCAACTTCACGCCTCCAAATTCATCTATTTGGATATCGTTCCTGTGTGATGATCTAATGATAAAAAATGTAAAAAATCTCTGAAAAGTGATGTGTCATTCTTGTTACCCAGCACTTAATTACCTCTATTCGAAGAAACGTTTCTGGCGTTATTGGTACTCAGAAAATGATACATTCTTGTCATGACTTTCTCTATTCTTTCCAGCCTTGATATGGCCTGATACCGTTCATCGTGTTCACAATAGTCTCAATATTCTCAATGGCTGCCATATTGTAATAAATTGCACCCAAATTCCTATAATATTGAGGAATGGTTGTGAAACTGGGGTCTGCAGACCCCTGAAGCTCGACAAATTATGTTTGGGATGTCCACAGCAGTGTTCCTTCTGAAACTGACTTGCCAATCTTGTGACAGAGGAACATCAACCACTGCACTGCAATAAGAAAAATAGTAATTGTGCTCAGACCTCTCTCATGTATGAAAATTCGAATAAATGTAATCTATTATGAATTAATGTAATTTTTAAAGGCCAGAAATTGCTTTTATTATTCATTAATTATTCTAAAAACTAGATGTTCAAAATAGGAATCCGCCAGAATATTCTCTTTATGGAACAGGTCCTTGAGTTTTCAATGTTTCGAAACCACTGATACACAGTAGATATATTGTAGATATTTCTCAATCGATATAATTCCTTACTCCGCGATATTGTGTGGTGCAGATATATAGCTACAATGCTGGGAATGTTACTTGATCCGCCCCCAAATTTAATCAATTCTCATTCAGCCCATTTATAACCCTTCCAATGTCATTGATATTCAGTGAGAACTTTTGAAAACATTGTGTGGACGGTGAGACAGACAGGAAGTATCCAATACATTTCAAAATGTTTATTTTAACATCCTTATGCAGCTTCAAAATTGACCGAATCTGGACCAAAGACTTTTGGTTTTTGCACATAACTTTTTTATGTTCAATCTTGATTCAATATTTTTTTGAATTTTTATATATTTTCTTCCGTTCAAACCCTTTCAATTTTGAAGTTACTTTAGTTCTGAGAAGGGTCATTTTTTCGGACGATTGAATTCCTTCTTGTTATTTGTGTTGTTGATGCAACATTTCGGTCGATCCATTCTACAGCCTTCTTCAGGTGTTGTATCCGAATGTGATAGTGGTAAACGAAACTGTTCAATGGTAGCGACGCTATAACGTTGGATTCAGGTGATACCTTTTTTCTTCCTCAACAGGGGTAAGGTATGGTAAATCAGGCCTAAAAAGAAAAGAAAATGACATCACCCAAATCCAACGTTATAGGATTGCTATCGATGAAGAAATTCTGTTTACAACCATCATATACAGGCAGTGCACCAGACGAAGGGCGTAGAATGGATGGTCCAAATCGTCGCGTCAACAAAAAAAGCAAGAAGGAATCAAATCATTCGAAAAACTCTCTGAATTTTGATGTGGTTGTAAGATGTTGAAATTAACTTTTTGAAACGTATCAGATACTTTTTGCTCGCACTGTATATATCTTCCAACTTCTTTGGCAAAGGTAAGTAAAAGAAATTCTTTTAAGTACGAGTGCAGAGCGGCAATGTTTATTGAACCGCTAGCAGCAGGGAATGTTGGGAAAGCGAGTCGGGTTTCGAGTCAGATATATTGTGTTCATAGAGTGAGAGTTTGCCGACAGCCTGGCTCTTCATATCGGAAGGGAACCAAACCACTCCTTTTCGCCTCACCCGAATCATCTCTACTAAACTTTCTACTTGCCATACGCTTCGTTAACTTGCGAATAAAGTTATACTATACCTGGGGTAGGCAACCCACGGCCCGGGGACTAGAGATTTTGAAAATATTTGGATATCATGATTACATTTTATGTTCTGAAAATTGTTTTGGTCTTTTTGATCGAATCGGGAGCAGTGAAGCTGATTTAGCACTTTTCGCTCTAAATTCAGCACATTTCTTGTTTTATGAGTGGGAATAAGTGTTAAGTTAGTGTGGGCGTGCTTCAACATTTTGGCCATTTTTGGCGTGTTTTTGACTACTTTTAGTATCTTTTTGGTGCGTCTTGGCCTTTTTTCGTGTTAGCACTCTATAGCAGAATTCTTTTTTGTTATAAATTGGACTTCTTTTTTTTCAAATCTCCAGATGATAAAATCTGGTGAGTCTGATAGAAGTTAATATATCATTTTTGATCAATAATTTGTTCTGGAGTTTTAATAATTTTTTGGTGATTTTATTTGATAAGGGAATGAGTATAACATTTTAGCTATAAAGTCAGTCAGAAATGGAGAGAATCTAGCCGTTTTAACCACTTCAAAGACTGTTTTGGCAATAAGCAATCTTGGATGCTGCAAGGTCAACTTCACTGCTACATCTATTCCAATTGAAGATAATAACTACAACATTTGTATTGTATAGATAATTTAAAAAGATCATATATGTATGAATAAGATTTGCCAGTTGGTGAAGTTGATTGAAAATGTTAATTTGATTTGGTTTAACGGGATAGACAAACAGTCAAGACGTTATCCTCCTAAATTAGGTGCAGATTGTTCTTGTTACGGTGCGAAAATAACAAACCGTAGTTGGCATAATTAGGCGTCCATCTTAAATGGCCGTTTATGAAAAGAAAAGTATAATTGGTGACACCCAACAGTTGTTTTGTGAATCTGAATATTTCGAGCAAGGACTAAAACAGATGTCCCTGTATCAGTTTCCACAATTAAGGTCATCCTCGGGGTTCACTCATCATCATCATCATCATCATCAGTCTTTTAACGTTCGTCGTTGGGCATAGAATTTCCCCATGGTTCACTGCACTTCTCTATCATGGGCGTCGCAGAGCCAGTACTTTTCTCGTCTCTCCATCTAATATTCTGCCGGCCTCGGTTGCACATGTGATCTCGGGGGATCCATGCCGTGAGTCACAATGTCCATCGGTTGTCTGCCATTCTAGCAACATGGCCTGCCCATTGCCATTTGAGATTTTCAATGGATTCTCTGATGTCCCTGACTCTTGTTTCCCGGATGCACTGTGCTGTTTTGCTGTCTCTCCATATGAGGCCCAGCATAATTTATTCATGTGCACGTTGCATGGTTCTCAATTTGCGGATCTGTCTAAATACCCAAACCAAAATTCGTGGAAACAACGTCACATTGTTCTTTCTGAGCATTTGAATTGAGGTTCTTGCGAGCTTGAACAGAATTTTTTTTTTTACTGAGTTTGAACCCATACAAAAACGATAGTCTAATTTCCTTTGAAATTGATAGCATCTTGAAGAGTGTGGGATCATCTTATCAAAACTGATATGATGGATCATAAATTGAAAATTTAAAGAAAGCTAATATCATATAATCAGTCAAGTATGTATAACCATATTTTCTGCTTCAGAATTTGTCGAAATTGCAACCATAAAGACATATGAGGAAAGAAATGTGGGACAACCTAATAAATAATGGTTCAGGCGAATGCCTCTGTAGCAATTTTGGATTCTCAGTGTTCCCTCTAAAGGGAAACGCATGAATCTATTCTCGGCTATGGAGTTAAGTTTCACCCGGAACTGATATTTTAATCATTGACTAATTAATCACTGGCATAAGGATGAATAAATAATTCTGGAAAAAACCAATGTGGTTGTATTGAACACAAGGGCCATAAGTTCAACGATGCATCCACCATCCTTATGTCCATATCTGCAATTTCCAACTTCAAGGGGATTCTAATCGAAGAAGTAATTGCATTACTAGTCGTGGTAGTAGTAACAGGAAGAGCAGGAAGAGAATGGTTCACCCAAAAATTTGGCTATTAAAAAAAAAAATTAGCAAGTTGAAATTAAAGCAAGTGCACGTTCCTTATCAATAATTTGTTATGGAGTCTTAGTGTATGGTTAATTTATTTGATAAGTCAGCTTTAAAAGAGTTTATATAACATATTTAGCTATAAAGTTAGCTGGAAATTGAAAAGTATATCTGATTTTAGCCATTTTTGTAGACAGCTTTAGCTATTAATAACAAACGATAATTGGCAACATTGTTAAAAACAAACGCTTGGTACGTAATCTTCTAATAACGCCAAACCTTTTGTATGACATCGCATCCCTTACGACATAATAGCAACTGGTAAATAAAACACCTCCACTCTCTTTCTGTTGTTTAATGTAACTGGCGCCGACCGACAGACCGACCGTAAAGCGTCTGACAGATGTGTGGACACATCTAAAAATAATGTAATTACACGTGTGATGATGGTACTAATAATGGTAATTTTCATGGTGATCAGATTGGTGATATGATATCCGAAAAAATTCTGGTTAAATGTCTGCAGCTATAACCTTAAAAAAAATCTGCATTAGTACACAAATAGGCACCATCTAAAAACGTGCTTTTTGGAGTCTCTGAGGTCATTTGAACCAACAATACATGAATCTTGTGCTGGTAAATTTTAGATGATTTAAGAGAAAAGATCATCATCATCATCATCATCATCATCATCATCATCATCATCATCATCATCATCATCATCACCACCACCACCACCACCACCATTCTTTCAACGTCGGTCGTTGGACATAGACCTTCCCCAGGATGCGCCACTCTTCTCTATCATTGGCATCGCAGAGCCAGTACTTTCTGAATTTGTCTAGCTCGTCTCTCCATCTAATATTCCACCGGCCTCGGTTGCGCATGTGATCTCGGGGGATTTCTTTGGCAACATCCAGATAAGTTGGTATCTTATCATCCCCTCTCAGTTTCATTCTGTGGTCAGCTAGAACTGTGATATCTAATACCCGAACTAAACCATCAACCAGAACAGTCAAATTGGTTTCTTTAGTTTCTACGTGGGTCTTATGTTTGTTGTTGTTATTGTTGTTGCTCTTCTCATTGGAATTAAGGTAGGAAAACAAACGTAACACAAAAAACTCAAAAGGATCACCCAATCGATGCCAAGGAAAGGAGAGGCATCGTGTTGTGCTGGGGGTGATCAATTAAAACATTAGAAAGAAAAACTGGGATCAATGAATTAGTTACTTCTCTCACCATTTGTTGTATTCCAAGAAAATCTTTTTCAAAGAATTAACAAGTGTAACCGCAGCCAGACACTAACAAAGATATCAATTTAGCATAAACTGACATTTGTAAATTGACCCCCCCCCAGGGGGATTTTGAAAATTTTCATTTCATTTTCTGCCCTGAAGCTCCATTGGTGCAGCCTGTACGCTTGAAACGTACATACCAACTAACCAACACCAACAAAAACAACAATAATCCTCACCCAATTCAGGGAAGAAACTTTTCACTTCTTATCTGTCCTGTCTCGTTGAAGCAAACTGATATGCAAAATTAACATCACCATGAAACCCCAACCAACTGATTGGTTGGTGGCTCTCTTTCTGACTGAGCCAGACTGACAAGTCTTACCTATCTATAAACATTTATGTGAGAAATACGCAAGGGCTTATTTCATTCCAATAAATAAATACATCATTACAGAAAAAATACATATTTATAATCATTATTTGACTGATACTGGTACAATAAGTGATAGGTATGGATCTTATTATATCTGTGATTGGGTTTCACGAAATTTTCCACTGACGAGACGGACTAAAACTCAGATTTTGAAACTTATGTATTCTTCCCAGGGCGGAAAATATGTCACCTAACCAAGAAATTTACCCTCAAAGTGCGAATCATGCAACACACGCATAAAAGAATCATGCTCAACATCACACAGAGAGATCACAAGACAGCACAGTATATCAAGGAAAAACAGGAATCCGAGATATCATAGAATCAATTAGGAAATTCAAATGGCAATGGGCTGGTCATGTTGCAAGAATAGTAGACAACCGATGGACATCACAACTCACAGCATGGATCCCAAGAGATCACATACGCAACCGAAGCTGGCAGAATGCAAAATGGAGAGACGAACTATACAAGTTCAGAAAGTATTGACTCCGCGACGCTCTCGATGGAGAGGTGTGGCGTATCCTGGAGAAAGTTTATGTCCAACGACCGAAGTTAAAAGACTGATGATGATGTATTTCTGTCGTAAACTGGACACTTTTTAAAAATTTTCCCTCCTTTGTGGATTATCCATAATTAGTCCAGGAATTCACCGTAAAGAGGGGAGTCAACTCCACATGAATTGAAAAAAAAAAAAACAAAAAAAGACTCAACGGATCTTGTATTGTCAAGATGTCCTTAATGAGAGAAAAAAAAAGTCTTCTCCAACAACATAGTTTATCCCAAATCAACCGGACAATGAAGGACATTTTATTTGAATAGTTTCTAAAAGACGGTGCAACGGACTTCTTCTCTGTCGATTAATTGTAGCTTTCGCAAGAACATCTTCAAACTCAACACTACATTTCCCTATGGACTGAGCAATACACCTACCGAATTCCAACTTAACACAGCACCCAGTTCTCGAGATAAATCATTGTCACTAGGACGGACGGCGGCCATTTTGAATTTCAAGATTTTCCTTTCATACAATTTTAGTAGACTTTTTTTCTCTCATTCAGAACACATTGAAAATACGAATTCCGCTGATTTTTTTTTGCTGTAATTTGTGAGATGTCAAGTTGTATTTTTACTGGAATAAATGGAATTCATCAACACGCGCATTACAATAACATTTAGAACATTTGAACATTTATTTTTAAAGTATACAAATTGTATTTACACGCAAACATCAGAACAATCATATTTACACAAAATGTCGGTCCTTAAGCATTTGTAGTGGTGTAATAAACATCATAAGTGAACTAACGTAGCAATCAAATGTATGTGCATCTGTTTGTTTGTTTGTTTGTTTGTTCAGCGCTCCTGACCGACTGTTTTGTCTACTGACTTGAAAGTTGGCACCAGTTATTCGCTAGATTCCTTTAAAAAATGGAATGCATATATATATATATATATATATATATATATATATATATATATATATATATATATATATATATATATTCATAATATAGCACCTACCACAGACTTTTGACAAAAAGTAATATGTGTAGATAAAAGCGTTTGGAACTTGTAATCTAATGATTTTTATCGTAGTGATCTCTGCATTATTGATAAGAAAAAAGATTGTAGAGAATCATCTACTAAAAACTATTTTTGAAGACAATATAATTTTTTCGATGCTGCTGATCGTTTTTTTTTCATTGGCTCGAAATCGAATTGATGAAATGTTGAAAAACTAAAATATCTAAGAAAATTTTTCCGTTACTTTAAAAGAATATACAATGTAAACTTTTTATTTTTATAAAAAATAAGCTTGAAATTTATTAATGTTTATGTTTCTTGGATTCCTCTGAAACATTGTTATTCAAAAAGAATTTTTTTTAATCTATCGACACGAATAAAGTTTAATAAATTTGGATGATAAAAAAGAACTTTGATTTGATTTTTTTTGCTTAATTACACACAGTTCATTTCGTCAGGTACGGAAGCGCATAACTGGTAATGGATAATATACTTAGTCAATCATCACATAGGTATTAGCTTGGTTTAACGCTATTTGAGACTTTAAGATGTTTTCATTTCAATGTTTTACGAAATTTTCATTAATTAACTGTCCATCTTTTTCTACACACTTCGCTGTATTCATATATTAATTTGTACATTTACAACATGTTTGTTTATCAAAAGGTTTATGGTACAAGATTTATGGGGGACTGAACGGGCTTTTTTTGGGGGGGGTCAGCAAAAATTTTAGCAGATTAACCCTTGCCAAGGGATAACCGTATTCATAGAATTATGTTGTTTAATTTAACGTAACATTTTCATGGATCAATAATCTATCTCGATCTAACATGAGGAAAAAATCCGCTAACAAGTTTAGTCGAGTCATTTTACTTTTTTACGCGCAAAAAAATGAAAAATTATAAATTGTTCTAAAGACATATTGAGGGGGGCTTGGGGAAGGGGCTTGAATCCGGGGGTCTTCTACAGCTGCACTGTTTGCACTGCCTTAAAGTACGGTTCTGTTCCTCTCTAGTTATGATGAAGTTTATGTGAATTTTGCGTAACGAGTAATGAGTTCTTTCTCTCCCTTTTAAGTTCGTGTGATTTATTTCTCCCAGATCAGATAAAGTGTACACTAAATTAGTGATTCCCAAAGTGTGAGCCTCGGTTGAAAAATCGTAGACCCTATCTTCGGGCGATGTTTTTATTATACAAACGCCGTGAAAGTGCTGATACAACACGAACTAGAGACGTAGAAACATAAGCGTAAATGCAACTCTTCAGTATTTTGTGACTTGGGGCGCCGTGGAAAAAAAAACCCTTACACACTGAAGGTGCCGTCATTCGGAAAGTTTTAAGAAACCACAGTACAGAATAGTGATTGCAAATTTTACAAGACTAACGCAAAAGTCAAGGCCTCTTTCAGTTATCGACTAAAAACCCTGTTGTAATTACGAAACAAATAATTATCTGGCTGAATCCACACCATCGAGACGTACTTATAAGTATCTTAGAAACTGTCAATATGAATTTCTCCCAGTTTTCAAGTTTGTATGGCTGGTTATGCATGCATGTATGTATGTATGTATGTATGTATGTATGTATGTATGTATGTATGTATGTTTATAGGCTGCAGCAATAGAGTAATTATCCACGTCTATAAAATGCAATGTATATAGAAGGCTATTCTCTGAACTAACTGCAATGCAAATCTCTATTATCCACGTTTATAAAATATAGGGTTAAAAGACGAAAATAACATTTTTTTCTAGGCATAATAAGGGAGTGAAGAGTAAATGATCATACCTTCAGCCCTCTAGCTCCAATGGACCAGCCTACTCGTGCGTTACATTGAATTGGGTTACAATCAAAAAAGTTTTAGTAATGCTGTACACTGCTGTAGTTCAGTGGTTTCGAAATTCAAGGACCCATTCTATAAAGGAAGTATTCTGATGGACACCTAATTCTAAAATTTAGTTTACAGACGGTAATCAATGAAGCACAATGAAAATCAAATTTTGACCTTTAAAAATCGTTTTTATTTTGAATTGATTACAATTAAACAAATCCTAAAATATAGTCTTAGTACGTAAAATAACTGTTTTCGATAGCTGTGTGATAGTTGATGTTTGTCGGCTACAAGATTTACAACGTCAGATTCAATATTTGACTTGTTAATTCCCGTGTAATATTCAACATTCAGTCGGTTTTGTTGTTTATTCCTAATGTACAGAAAGAGAAAAATCCCTCAAACGTAAGTTGTACGAAAAAAATTCATCTTTCCTAATTTTGAATTCATAATATTAATTTCATCTGCGGATCCCGGCTATTATCCGACGGACCCCCAGGTTTCCATGGTCCTCAGTTTCGAAAAAATTGCACTAGGTCAGCGGTTTCGAAACTGGAGTCCGTGGCCCTTTGAGTTTTCGACAAATAATGCTCTGGGTTTCATAACAATATTATCCTCTAAACCTGACGTAACTAATCGAGAGGCAGAGAAACATGATCCTCCATTGCACAGCCATCAAAAAACTTTATCATCCTCTGCTATGTACTAGATATCAAATTGATGTAATCCATTAAGAACAAATATGATTTTCAAAGGTCAAAAGTTGTCTATCATTGTAGTTCATTGATTACAGTCTAGTAAATAAATAATAGAAATAGGGGTCTGCTAGGGCATTTCCCTTTAGTGAAAGGGTCCTTGAGTTTTCCAAGGTTCGGAACCGCTTCTCTAGGTGATATCGAGGCTGGATATTAATGACTTTCTTGAGCAGATCCCACTTAAACTAAACTGCATAAGAATTACAAAATATCGCGCTCTGAGGAACTGCAAACATCCCGAATAAATTCTTCAGGTAAAGTAGCACTTATGTCTCTTGTTGAGATTTGGCTGTTTTTATAAAAAAAAACCCAGAAGCCGTGAAAACTTGAATGAAGTGATAATAATAATAATAATAATAATAATAATAATAATAATAATAATAATAATAATAATAATAATAATAATAATAATAATAATAATAATTCATTCATTCATTCATTCATCTTTTGCCGCTCGTAGCCAGTCCAGTCAGAAGATTGGAGGAGGAATGCGTAATTGAGTGTAGTGTAGAGATCAGTCTTCTTCTTATGAAGATTAGTGTGATCGCCTCAGAAGGCTCAGCATGACTCCCAGCTGCTTACATAAACTTATACTGCCAGACGGTGCCCTATTAAGGTATTGACTAGGCTAGGCTCGATAATAATAATAATAATAATGATAATAATAATAATAATAATGATGAAGATGATGATGATGATAATAATAATCATCATCATCATCATCATCATCATCCTCATCATCATAATGTATCCGTACGTTGCATAAATAGATCATCGTCGCAGAACAAATGATCTGAGAAAAAATATCTTATATTAAGTTACCTATGAAAAAACAGTACAGGATTTGGGCTTTGTTGGTCAAAAATGACTTATAGGGACTCCAAAAAGTACTCATCCCCCCACCCCACAAAAAACGTTTTTAGATGATTACTCTTGATGCGCTTATGCACGTTTCCAAGGTTGTAGCTTCAAAAATGTGACCGACAGCATCTGGACACACACACACGCATGCACACCCATAAACCACTCATACGCAAATTTACAGCCCACTTGGCCTGTTGGTTGGGCCAGTCATTTGTGAAGAAACGGTGATTCAATGTGAATAAGAAGACATCATCCATCATTGGAAGTGCGGAAAGGCGTAACGGTTGCCAGCACTGAAAACGGAATCTGTGCAGACCTAATTCGACTTTCGGCCAAGGCTGATTACGTTCACCTAAGGAAAGGAATGAATCTACTTTTACCTCAGCTGTACGTAAATAGCAGGACAGTTGGAGCTCTTTAGCCCTATAAGGTAGTCCATCAAAGACATTGCTTCCAAATGGGTGATGGATTAACCCCAAGGGTAATCCAAGGCTATTTTGTAAAAAAAGAAAATGTCATGGTGAATATTTTTGATTCATGGGTAGTGGAGATGTTTGAAGCAAGATGGAATATAATAGTGCAACCAAAGGTTTGAATTTTCCTTACCAGTGTTGTTTATTAAAATCATTTAAAATTTATTTATCGTATCAGATTTTTGTCGTTATGTTTAGTCAATTGTATAAAGTTCATTAATACTTTTTAGTTAATTTTCATAAATAGAATGATGTGTTCCTAACGATTTTCGATGGCTTTCTTTGAGTAACAAATACACAACAACATCTGTACAGTCACAAAATTAAACCAATTACTATAAAGGTGTCAAATCATACGCAATTTTGAATAATCTTTCGAAATTATTCTTTGTTGCAATTTGAATAGATGTAATAACCTTATTGACAAAAGTGGGAAATGACGTAGGAAAGGTTGGGAACCATTGTTTCAAGAGTTACTCTGATAAAAATACTTACAGCTTGACAGTTGCAAGCATTGCTGCCAACTTGGATATTTTTCTAAAGTTTTGCTTTTTACGAATTTTCAAGTTCAGTGTTAACAATATTTAGAATAAAATTTTCAGAAAGTGACTTCCAGAATCGAAAAATTGAAAAATCACTTCTAAATTAGCAACCTAGGCCGAAAGCCTGGATAGAGGAAGGGGGTTGGACGTATAGTTGGAAGCAACACCCTGAAAAACCGACCTGCAACTGAAACCGTAGCAGTGTGGTCACGCCCCTATGCTCCACATGGTGTCTACGGGAATAAAATGACCGTCAAGATCCTTTTATATATTCATTTCATATGTAAAATCAAATGCAGCTAATTAGTCTATGAGCACAAAAATAGACATGACTGGGTGGGAATGGTGACCCACTGAGGATTATGCAACCGGATGTTAGTTGATCATGCATACCAATGATATCAGCACAAACCAGAATCCAACCTAGAGAATAAGAGCAATCAAATTGTATGAAGCTTTGGAATTCAAAAAGAAGAACCCATTCCAGGCCAGATGATCAGATCAAATCATCGTGAATACAAAAAAGAAAATTGGACAGATAATGTGTATCGAATAGACATGATAATGGATTGGAGCCATCAAGAAGACAGCATTACTAAAATCAACCATGATACTGAGGATAATACGAGAGTGTTGAAGAATTTTGTTATCACATAATCTCTATCGAGAGCCATCAAATACGATTGATATGGAAAGTCTAGTATAAAGAATAAAATAGATACTTCTACTAATCTTACGGTAATTCACGAAATGTCATTTTTGTCCATCTATCTGTCATCGCATAACTCAAGAATAGCTAGAGCTATGGCCACCAATTTTCTTGTGGTTACTAATGAAACCCCAGAGTAAATCTTAGCGTATTAGTTTTCTAAAGTTCCCAACCCTTTTAGCGAGAGGTTCGATTTACATATATGCATAATACTGAACTGGACCCTTACCTTGTATCCTCCAGGCTAGCTAAACCGAATCCTTTTGTCCAGCCGTATAAAGTTGCCATATAGTTGACAATCCCATCGGTGGAGCGGCTTTGTAGCTAGTACCAATGATGAGAGGAACATTGAGAAACACGAACCGTTAGTTCAACGATACGTCAACCATCCCTAGGGAGGAGTAACAGGAAGAGGAGGAGAAAAAAAGATCAGGAAGTCTTTTCTCAAACTTGTAAAATATTGCGATGTGGAAACATTCTGCAAGTATTATTTTCAATGAAAATCGTAATCGGCCATGTTTTGTTTTTTTTTTTTTTTTTGGTTATTTTTGGCCTTTAAAAAATATACATAATGCCAACGTCGGACATTCTATCATATCATTAGCAGCTGTTAAAAGTAATTTGATCTGAAGAGATCTCTTCTAATGACGTCACACTTTTTAATGACGTCATACCTACGAGTGGAATTGCGCCTTCCAATAACATTACATCTCCTTCTTTCCTTTCTTCCTATCCGTTATTTAACGTAACGAGGACTGACCGACATGTCAACTGACCAAACGATAAAGATGTTTGTACATTTCTTGAAAACCAGTAACATCGGTTTGCAATAGAGAATTGTAATTTCTTTCATTCAGTGCACATTTCCTTAAACTTTTTAAAGAAGAAGAAGATACTTATCACGAAATTCCTGGCCAGAACGAATGTATCTCTGTAGTTATGCAGAGAATGTGGGCCAACGGTGCCGAGCTGCGAAGCACTGGCAACGCGTCTTCTGCTATCGACTCCGGCGTTCGTGGTATGTGCGAGCGAAGTAGCTATAATCGTCGGTCGAACGTTACAGGTAACACGCCTGCTTAACGCCTGCTCTCTTCCGTCGGCTGTTCTTGCACACGTTTGGTTTTTTTTTACGACGAGAAAAGAGATCCTCATATTTCACCCTTCATCGTCTGACCCAATACTGAAACGGGCCTACTCGACGGGTGCGTCGGGGTATTTTGCTATTGGCGTCATCATCATTATCATCGTCGTCGTCGTCGTCGTCACTGTAGTTTGCAGCAGCATTCTTCTGTGTTCTCGATCTCAGTTCGGTTGAGTGACGAGTTAGATCTCGATTTGCAGAACCATGTCGAACTCGTCGTGAGTGACGCATTGTGGAATGCAGGTGTTACGGTTCAAATCACCAGAAGTTGTTTGTTACCGTAATCATCATTACCGACATCATCATCATCTATTTTAAGTCCACTGCAGGACAAAAGCCTTTCCCATGTCTTTTCATGACGAGCGTCATTGCATTAATCTCTTATCATGTCTTACCAGCAAACCTTTTCATCTCGTCTTTCCATTTTGTGTCTGGTCTTATCCTACCACGTTTACTGTCCAACGGCTACCAATCGGTCAAGTTTTGCTCCGTCTGTTGTCACTTCTTGCTATGTGCCCTGTCTGTCATCACTTTTGTTAGTTGATTACTTGTGCGATATTCTTCTCCCTGATCCTCTCTTAGATCCATGTTGATCTCCTTCTGTCTCAATTGGGTTATTCCTAACATTGCTCTTTCTATTAACCTCTGACCCCACTGATTTTATGCAAAATTGAAGTTGATGGTCAGCCCATCGGACATCGCTGTGTTTAGTCTGAAGTTTTTTGAATTTCAAGTTCTCAAGAAATCTAAAAAAAAAAAAAAAGATGAATAAGTATAGATCTTTTATCTTGAAACATAGATCTAGGTTTAGACGAAAAATGTCCAAATTGGCAACACTGGAGAGATGTATCTGAAATACTTCAAAGCCGTAGTTTCATACCACACACAGGAAATAATTTTATAAGACAACGTTGAAATGAATTTTGGCATTTTCTGATCTATTGGATTTGCAGCCCACGAGCTCCAGTAACTTGCCCCGAGGATGAACGTAGTATAGGTGGCAGCTACCTCTGGTGACATGTAAAGGTCAATTAAAGGTTAGGCCAATCTTGGCATTTTCAGAAAAGTTAATTTTGGCGTTTTGAAATCTAACGGAAACGGCTGCACTCTGTGGTCTCCAAATTTGTGTACAGAGATAAATAAACCACAGTACGAATATTGCATAGGTGGCACTGACCTCTATTGATCTCTAAAGGTCAATTCAGGGTCAGGTCGATTTGGATATTTTCAAACCTAAGGGGGACGTTTGCACCCTACCAGTTGCATCCTCCCGGCTGCAAAATAGTATACATGAGTAGCTTGGCCCCGGGATGAGCAAGGGATAGGTGGCACTGACCTCTGTTGACATCTAAATTTCGAACAAAGGTCAGGTGAATTTTGGCATTTTCAAGAAAGGTCAAATTTGGTATTTTCGACCTACGTGCAGGGTTCCAGTCTCAACTGAGCTCCACGTACCCAAATTATCATATATATATATATATATATATATATATATATATATATATATATATATATATGTGTGTGTGTGTGTGTGTGTGTGTGTGTGTACCATACGCATCACACACACACACTCACATACATATATGTATGTATACATGTGCGTGTTTGCGCCCACGTCTACAATATTATTTGCTTCCATTAAATTGGACCAGAAACATTCTCAGAGGAAATCGAAGACTGAAGAAGATTTGCAAATAAGATCTGGATCCAAAATAAAACCAAGAGTCGAAGTTGGATTTGATGGTTGAGAAGGATTGTATCTTCAGAAACGTTTCCATTGTAAGTTGCATAGTTTTGGGAAATGATTTAAACGTAAAGCAAGATGTCGTACAACATTTCACCGAAGTTGGAATGCCTGAGAAACGGAGATAGCACCGCCTCTTTAGGGCTTCATATCTTCTCGTGTATTGTGTCTGTGTCTCTCATTGACGAAAAGCACTAAGTAGCAACCAGTTCTGTTTCTTGTATTGCACGACCCACCCTACTGTTGGTTTCAAGAGGACAGACGCTAGGTGGCTCTTAACCCTGAGTTCGTCTTTCTTTTCCTTCTTTCTCTCTATTCTTTCTCTCTTTTCTTTCTTGCAATGCTTTCTTGTAGTCCTTTTTTTCCTTTCTTTCTTTCTGCTTTTTGCAATCTTTTTCTTTTTTCCTTCTTTCGACCTGTCTGTCTTCTTTTTTCTTCTTTCTATGTCACTTGGCGTTCTTTTTTCTTCTTTCTTTCCTTCCTCCCTCCTTCCTTCCTATAGGTGTTTAATGGTCTTTTTCTTGTTTTCTCCTTTCTATGAGTATTATTGGTCCATTTTCTTCTTTCTTTCTTTTCACATGTTTTGTAAATCTGTATCTTTCTTTATTTATTTCTTTCTCTCTTTCTTTCTTTCTTTCTTTCTTTCTTTCTTCCTTTCTATCTCTCGTCCCTTTTCCTTCCTTCCTTCCTTCCTCACTCCATTCTCCCTTACTCTCTCTCCTTATGTTCTCTTTCCTGGCACAATTTTCTTTGTTTATTTTTTTTTATCTGTCTGTTTATTTCTTGCTGTCAAATCTCCAAGATTATTTAATAATACAAGGACGGGCCTTCCGTTTCCCCCGCCCCCTGTTTTCTGTCATTTGCCCCCCCTCCTTTCCATCTCTTAAAGTTTTGCAGGATTTTCTTTTTTTGCACAAGTTTGGTTGATAATGCTGAGGAAAAATGAGTATTTTGATTGCAAGGATTTATGTCTGGTCCTTGCGGGCGATGATATGTAGATAGATTCCATTCGACTGTCAGCTGATAGTGTCATTTATTTTGTAGAGAGGCAACCATCTTGAGTTTTTCCAGAACTTTCGCTGATGACAACAACACACATACACTCACAGAGGCATACACACACACACACATACACAGGCATACACGCACACACACAGTTGCATCAGTGTATGCATAACGTATTCGTATGTCAGAACAAATACCATTTATTCGGTGTATAAAACGCAATTTTTTCTTCCAGAAAAACAAAGGTAAAAATTTTCATGCGTCTTATATGCCGAAAGCCATAAATGCTTTCGCGTTTCGTACACAGCAAGATCCACGTATATTTTATAATGGTATCTGTCAATGTTGACAACGGGTGCAGAAATATTTTGTCTTCATGATAATTATGTTTAAAAAATGTTTAATACTTTTTTCAAGAAAAATAACTCACGAAGAAGAAAGTGTCTTCATATAGAGAAAGAAAATGTCTTCATTCAAAAAAAAAGTACATTGAAAACATATGTCCTGTAAGAAGAGTGTGGTCTTGCCGTAAAGGTATTCCTTATTTTTTACTTTTAACATTTTCCAAGGGGGGGGGGCTACCCTAAAATAAACGTTAAAAGTATAACTAACCTATTTAGTTTTACATTTATTTACGTATATGTAAATAAAAAGTAGTATTATCAAGTTTATATAAAGACTTGCTCAGGCCTTCTAACTAAGTTTGAAGGGTTTGAACGTTGGAAGCTTATAAACTATAATGATGCAGTATAATTGTATTATATGACCCCAACACAATGTTCCCATGTATGAAGATTATATTATCATTCGCTGATGCTCACTCCTTTGTATCACGTAGGTTATACGTCTCTGTCAACGTTCGAATGGACCATCTAGATCATAGAGTTGGTCATACTTCCTTACACTACAAATGGCGGGTGAAATGCCAAACGGGTAACAGGGTTGATTCTAAGATATATTTTGATTATACCGGTCAGCCACCCTCCTGTCAGGGGAATGTATGCTTTTGCCCACCCCAGGAAAAGTTACAGCCGACGCCTATGGGTACAAAGTCTTCAAATGAGAGTATCAATCAACGAATATGTTCACAGAATAACGCACTAAATAAGAAAACAACTCACAAGAAAGATTTAAATTAAATAACTATTCCAACCGAAATCAGTGATTGTAATCTTGGTATCTTCCGTCAACTAAAACTATTACCAAAATTGTCAATATAGATCTCTGTTAGTTTTTAAGTTGGTCTGGCTGGCTATGTATGTATCGTGCGTACAAGTTACACCAATGGAGCTAGAGGGCTAAACATTGTATCATTCACTCCTTATTATGCCTTGAGAAAAAATGTTTTTGTCCCCCCACAACACCGGGTAGATTTTAGTGGGGTATTTAATTCTCAATGTTGTTGTACACTAAATTAATCCCTTATTTCGTGTCTGTCTTTTTTTTGAAAATTCAGACTTTTTTTTAGCGATCACTGTCCCTAAAAGACGAGAGAAGTACCATTCATTGATCACCCCTTTTCCCAATTTCTTAATTGATCACACCCAACACGGCATGCAGCCAAAAGACATTGGTTGTATGACAGTTTCCCTTGAATGATTAACCAGACCCGTTTTTATTATATCATTGAATGCAACGGCAAGAATCTGGGACGCGAGAGTATGAGAATTATTTCTTGTTACTTGATATTTTCTACAATAAACAACAATCTTATCGTGAACAACAAGCCTGACAGCTTCAGGGTCGAGCTCCACTCTTACTTTTATTCCAACTGAAGATGATTACAGCAACTTTTGTATTATATATGTAATAAATATACATTCGTAATCACATAAGGGTTGTCATTTTAGCTCAGTTGGTAAGGGGACCTCCCTCCGATCACTTGGTAGTGATTTCAAATCAAGGTTGGGGAATGACAATTCTTTATATAGGTTTGCTTTAACGTGATGTGACAAGCAAGCAAAGAAGAGGATTGTTCTTGTTACGGGGAAAACAAAGAAGGTTTAGAGTTTGACAGAACATTGCAAAAAAGGTCAAATGTTACCGTGTAGAAGGTTTGAGGAAAGTCCAAAATTTTTTTTTCATGTTCCTGTTTTTTTTAAATCGTAGGTATGAGAATAAAATAACTAATGACCTTGCGTTGGCCACGGCTTCATTCGGCTCTGTTTGGGTTCGACATTTTACATTATTACTTACTCGGCCCATTTACCATGTTTGAATAAGACTTGAAGCCACCACATCTGACAAGATCGTAGAAAATAGAACCATTTCTATTGATACGATTCAATCGCAGATACGATTATTCATCGCCGATTGGACTCAAAGAATCGGAGATTTGACGAAATCCAATCGGCAACCAATCATAAGTGCGACATAAGTTTAGCTTCAGAGGTGACCAGCTCCTGTTCCCGAAGTGGCACCACTAACTTCATGGGCATTTAACGATTAAAATATCTATTTCTGTTTTAGACATTGAAATTAGATTTGTTCTTTTGTTTCTCTTATTAAATGTTCTATAGATCTGAAACGTTGCTGATGGTTATGATAATAATTGATGGAAGAACATAACGACCATCTTTTTGTAAAAAAATTCTAAGGGGGAAATATTTCAGGAATATTGAACGTCGTGGGCAAGTCTTATTATAAGCGAACTCATGTGTTTTTGTGAATATCGAGCGCCAAGGATAAGGAAATGTATTTTCCTTTTTTGATCCCTACCCCCAAATCATGTTACAGACGAACTTAACTCATAGACTAACCAAAAACCATAAATCTTGGAGCATAAACCTTTCGACGAACAAACTAATTACAATTCCAAAATTGTAAATGTAGGAAAAGATAAATGAATATAGTAAAACAGGAAAAATAGTTAGTATATCAACGAAAAACCATAAATTTCATAAAACTGTAGTATGGTGAATTGGGGAAAAAAACCCAGATTTATATCGTCTACATAAATAATTTTTAGTTGATAATTTTCTATAATCTTTCTTCTTATCATTAACACTATATTATTACAATAAAATGAATAGTTTACAAGTCCCAGACGTTCTTATCGACACAAGTCACGTTTGCCAAAAGCTCGTGATAGTTGTTCTATTATGAATAAATACATATGAATTTATGATTTCCTACACGTTTTGTAAATACCTTACAGCGTATTTTCTATGATGCAGTTTTTCACAGCACGCCGCAAAATCTCCAGAAATATTCAAATTCAATCATTCATAACTGAACAGGGAATTAAGGAACTCGTGAATGAAAAACCCGCAAATGGCAAGGAGCAACTGTATATATAAATAAATATAAATCAATTCATGCGTATGTAAGACTTGTCAGTTTAGTTCAGTTGATAAGAGCGCTGCCTTCCAATCACTAGTTCGTATTTTCACATTACGGTAGGGGAATGTCGATTTTATTTTTATGAAGTGATCCGATAAACAAACAGTAATTCACGAGAAACGTTGAATAAGTCAAATAGCAACCAACTTGTAAAGACTTTTGGTGGAAGCAATATTTCAGGAATATTGGACGTCGTGTTCAACTCTTGTATTTTTGTGAAATCCGAGTGCCCAAAGATTAGGAAAAAATGTATTCAAATATTTTTAACCCCCGTTCAATTTTGAATACAAATATGAATAAAAATTATTTTCCCATAAATAACACACATTTCGATTTTTAACTCAACATACAGATTATACATAGTGAAATCAAACATTTTTCTCGTTGCTCATATACACAGGATTGGTAAAGGAGTTGTGATTGTAATAAAAAAAATAAACGCACGTTCTTAAAATTTACAAAGCATATTTTTTTCGTTACAAGCTAAAACCTCTGCAAGTTGGGATTTAGTATCTTTTTTGATTTTGTCTGTTTTCTGTCATGTTGAGATTACTAAGTGTGATTTAGTAACGAAAGATTTATTTTCTTACAACATTTACTATTTTGCATGGAAATTATAAATTTGCCAACGGGTGATTGCCCTGAATTTTGAAAAAAAGTTGAGGGATTATAACTGATTTACTATTTCGTTATGTATATATATATATATATATATATATATATATATATATATATATATATATATGTGTGTGTGTGTGTGTGTGTGTGTGTGTGTATGTGTGTGTGTGTGTGTGTGTGCGTGTTTGTATTGTGGATGTGAAGTGATCTGACAGAATGTATATGAAAATGACAATTGGTAGGTGAAGTGAAAGACTCAAGAGAAATGTGCTACATCTCATTTTTTTTATTATCATTCCGTGGGCGTGGTTCGATGCATTTCGACCGGCGCCAGCCATCTTCTTCAGAGAAAAAATATTTTCAGCAGTTCACAAAGAAAAAATTGTTGTTTATATGTTCGATGCTGAAGAGGAAAATGTGAGTATTTCTGTTTGGTGGTTTAGCAGAAAGGGGAAGTGTTTGTATCGATGTAAATGAGGGTAACATTTGGTTTAAAATGAGATGGGTATATGAGAGGCATGATCTGGGGGGTGTATGTTTCCTGTCTCTGTGGGTGTTCCGTTGGAATGCATCGAACTACGCCCATAGAATAATAGAAACATTCGTGATGTAACACCTTTCACTTGAGTTTTTCTCTTCACCTTCCTATTGTCATTTTTGTCTTCATTTATATACATAACCATATATTTTTTTACACACAGGCAACCAATTCTTAAGAATACTATTTCCCCTTGGCCAGCACAACCCCCAAAATACCCACAACTGGTGCAACTACTTTCACCTAAAGGTCCAATCAAACTACCATGTATTCCTTTACACTCAGAAAAAATGAACACATTACAATAGCCTCTAATGGATTTTCATCAAAGATTTCAAAGCTAAACATTTGATGTTAAATCAATTTTTCAATGGAAACTTTTCACCCACTAAAAGGTAAACACATGTTACTAAAGATGGAAACCTTTCCCAAAAATAGCACACTGATCAATCAATTAATGAATGAATTGATTAATTAACTAATAAAGTCTGCATGCTTTTACACCAATAGGTATTGAGCACTCAAAATAAATCATATGAATTCAACATTACTGCCTTTTAAGTTTTTCTTTTCTTTTAAACTTCAAAAAGTAGTGGCTTTTATATATATATATATATATATATATATATATATATATATATATATATATATATATATATATATATATATATATATATAAAACCAGTGTATCGATATGCATTATGATTTATCTCACAATATTAGAGTGAAATAACAGTTTCAGATCATGTTTTGTGCAAATTAAATTTCTTCAGTTCATTTTAACGTTTTGCCAGTGCATTCTGACTTTTCAAAGAAATATACACACACGCACACGCACACATATAAATACATACATGTATTCTGGCCCTTTAAAGAATGTATGTATCCATGTATCTATGTTTTGGGATAGTAAACGCAGTAGGAGAAGACATCAGCCTTGAATGAGTTGGGAAAGGCCTTTGTCCAGCAGTGACAGGCTGACAAAGATGCTGATGACGATAATGATGTATGTGACCTCTTTTGTAGGAAGAGCTTTGAAGAAAGTTATACAATGTTTCGTGGCCCTACAGTCTCACATGAAAGCGATTGCGTCATCGAATACGTCACAAGTACAGGAACTGCCTTTTTCGCTTTCACAATAAGATGGCGATGTGAAGATGCCAGGAGAAAACGAAGCTGGCCGGAAATAGAGGCATGCCAAAGAAACGGCCACCTGCGTTCTCACACCGCTCCGTTGTGTTTCTGCTCACTTCAAGGACAACGAGAGATAACATCTGTGGCCAACACACGAAATAATAATAATAATAATAATAATAATAATAATAATAATAATAATAATAATAATAATAAAAATAATAATAATAATAATAATAATAATAATAAAAAAAATAAAAATAAAAATAAAAAGCAACAGGTCTGGTCTGTCACTCAATAGAAACCGTCACGTCTTTTGGGAGCATTCCGTGTTGGGGGTGATCAATCAAAAAATTTGAGTGATCAATGAAAGAGTCACTTTTCATATATTATGTTGGATCACTAGTGAGCTTGAATCTTCAAAAAAAAAAAAAAAACCAGCAAAAAACCAGCAGTCTCTAGTAACCAATTTAGTGAAAACTAGTGACCGATCTAGTATAAAGTTACATTGTTAGTTGAACACACCAACTGAAAGCCTATTTTGGTGATGATTGAAAAAACAAAAAGATGTGTTTTCTTCGCGTTATAATGGTCAACTTGAAATTTTCAGCCCTTTAGCTCCATCAGTGCAGCCTGTACGTATGATAAATGCGTACATTACATAACCAGCCAACCAACCATATCATCTTAGAAACCTGTTTTGAAAGTCTTAGTGACAGTGTTCGTTGACGGTTTCTTGTGATGATTGGGGCCTGCATGAATACTGATGAGAATATTGGAAATATGCCCTAGTCTTTAGCGATGGCCTGACAGCTGGAAAAAAAATAAGGCAAGTGTAACAGAAGCTGGGGACGCTGGCAAGGTACAAACCACAGCATTGCTGTGACCTGTGAGGATGCTGAAAGGGGGACTGAAGACTTGAGGTGACTGTCACACCGTCTTCAGAGATGGCTATCAGACATGTGTTGAGAGAGTTCAAACCACAGGACTGCTGTGGAGAACGAGAATGCGGAGAGGAGGGCTGGAGACTTGAAAAGACTTCCTATCACTCAATCCCCAGCAATGACCGCTAGACATATGGTGAGAAAGTTCAAACTAAAGCACAGCTATGGACTGCAGGAATGGCGAGAGGAGGGTCAGATACTTGAAGAGACTTGCTGTCACTCAGTCTCCAGCGATGAAAACCAGACATCTGGTATGGACATGCAGAAGTAATAATAATAATAATAATAATAATAATAATAATAATAATAATAATAATAATAATAATGATGATGATAATAATCGTGATGATGATGATGATGATAAGGGGAGAAGTCATTGTAACATAATCATAGCTTCAGTAGAACGAGGGGGTGAGTGCAAAGTTATCAGAAAAATGTTAGAGAAAACGAAACAGAGAAGTGTGTGTGTGTGTGAGAGAGAGAGAGAGAGAGAGAGAGAGAGAGAGAGAGAGAGAGAGAGAGGGGAGAGAGAGAGAGTGCAAGGGAGTAGAAAGAACGAAAAAAGAAGATTGTAAAGTGGTTTAAGAACAATACAAAAAACAAAACAAAACAAATATAAAAAGAAAAGAAAAAGAAAATAAGAAAAAAACAACAAAAAAAACCCAAAAAACTAAAACGAAAAACGTTTTCTCTCCCAATTATTTGAGACTGAAGAATGAGGGTGACACGGCATCTACGGAACCCCACTTGAACCCTTCTTGAACTGAGTCTGGTAAAATGCCTCTAATTACTGTTTCAAGTCCAATTTGTAATGATAAAGACGTAATTCCGTACACGACTTGTTGATCAAGAGGGGTGTCCCCTCTGGCAACCTATATCTTTGTTTAGTCAGTGATCTTAGGGTCGTGACAATTGGTGTCCCACTGAGAAAACTCTTCTTCATGCTTTCATACTTCATTGTATATATATATATATATATATATATATATATATATATATATATATATATATATATATATATATATATATAGTTTACCCATGCTGTCAAAACATGACGGATATTTGAATAATTTTGCAATTGCACCGCAGTCAAAAAATCTCAAAAATATGTTGCTCTTTATTTTGATATTTAGATTCTAACTAGGTTTTTATGCATTTGAAAAAAAAAATCATGAAACAGGTCTGGTTAGTCAATCAATAGGAACCACCTCGTGATCAACATCTTTTAGCAGCATACCGTATCGGGGTGATAATTTAAAAAAAAAAAAAAGCGTTTTCTTGGGCAGTGATCTCTAAAAAAAAGTCTAAATTTTCAAAAACTGACATTACTGCTACCGGACACAAACTAAGTAATCAATTTTATATAAACTTTCAAACTGAACCTCCCCCCCCCCCAAAAAAAAACATTTAGAGGGGATCAAAAAAAAAAAAAACAAGAAACAGATTTTCTTCTAGGTATAATACTGAATAAATGTTCAGATTTTGAGCCCTCTGGCTCTATTTGTGTGATACATACGTAACTGGTCATTCAGCCCGCCAACCAGCTGGACCAAACTGAAGAAACCTGTGTTGACAGTTTTAATGACAGTTTTGCTGGACGGTTTCCAATAAAAATTTGGAGACTATCCTATAATTAACATTTAGTTGAAAAATATAGACGTAAAAGTGGCGTATCCCGTAATCAATGATATCAAGGTGAGCATTTCGTCAAAAATTAAGCCATGATCATTATATTTTAGTTCAGAATAATTTCCATGACTCTGTCGTATTTTTTACTCCTCGATTAACGTCGTTCCATTCAACTTCGTTTTCTTATAACGTCGTTGAGAAAGATAGATAAAGATATACGATAATAAAGATCATTTTTAGTGGAATCGGGAATCGAGTGATGTTCCTGACTAGGCATTAAAATTCCTCAAAATCCCTATCCTACAATAAATCAAATAACCCCTACAATTGTGTCTACGGGAAACCGGTTTCACTTAACGTTGTTTCGGTTAAAATCATGCTATTCAAGAACGTAACCTCGACGGTAATCGGGTTGGGGTCTGTATTTTGGAATGTCGAACTTTGTTCTGAGGGTGCATGCACTTCCCTACTCATACACATCACACCTAGTGGTTGTCCGAACTAACTAAAATGAAATGATTGAAATACATTGTCAAAATCACACAAGAAATGACAAAACTTTTATTCACTCTAATGATTACCTACATTAATTAACGAATGAGCATACCCGGAAAGCCTCTTTCTTGGCTTTTTGGCTCTGATCAATGTGTAGCATCTGTATTACGGCCTCACCAGTAGTACTGACATTTGACAGCCATATTGGTCAGAGATTAGTTTGACGGATGTGTTCAAGACCGAGCGCACAGGTGCAATGCCGTGGCCAATGAGGGTTACTGAGGCTCAGCATTGTTCGATACATTGGGAACCTTTGGACTCATCCAGGGGTCCTCACATCATTACTCGACCTAGTCGCCGGGAAGCACTTTGCCTCGGGTTGGGGCTGTCCCATTACACTAAAAGAGACAGGTCGGGTGTGTGCTGACACTTTTGCAACTTCGGTTGCGGGGACTGGGATTATTTTATGGGTTCTCCATTCCATCTCACATTATAAACGACCTTGTGTCACATCCTTTTCCCAAGGTCCTTGGGTAAGTAGGATGAATGAATGAATGGCTTCGCAAACGAAGATTGTTGAGCTTTTCACAGCAATAGGGTCAGGCAGGTCCCGTGTGTGAAATAACCCTCGAGCCTGAACAATGGAATATTAAGGTGAAATTGATAACCCGGGGCCAACCTCGCCCTATAAGCCGAGGGTTTACATTCATCGAGGTGGTGCAGATAGGATCAGGACTCCATGATCGTGGATTTGACAGAAGCATCGTTCTCCTGGTAGATGTGAGCAAGTTATGGGGGTCTACCACCCCTTTGTGGAAGTCTTCCGACTGTAACGAGACGAGAACATCCCTTAGTCGGTCGGTGCATGAGCTGGCTTTAGAGTTCTACCGTCCCCTTGGAGGAGAATCAGGACAGTACGGCTGTCTGCAATTTCAGGCACAGATTCTCGAAGCAGATGTATGTTGACATTAGGGGTCTGTCACTCCTTCAGGGAATTGACCTGACAGAGGGTAAACTGAATAGAGTCACAGGAAGTACAAAAAGCAGAAATAAGAATCCATCGGATATCATTTTACGATGAAAATGCTGAACAAATTATATTAATATGTGAAATGTATTGCAAATGTTTTTTTTTATAGAAATGTTTGCAAATAGAAAATCTCGGATGGGCATCTCCAAGTGCAAATCAATAGTGAATAAATGATTTCGAACTAACGGAATTAGGAACCGTCAACCCAAATAGTCAACAAAGGTTTCTTCAGTGTTCAAGTTGGTCTGGCTGTCTGTCCGTCTAGCTATGTTTGTATCATGTGTAGAATGTGTAAAATGTTAGAGAAGTAACTTATTCATTGATCAGCCCTTTGGTCAATTTTTTAATCGATCATCCCCAATACGGCATGCGACCAAAAGACTTTGGCCATGAGATTGTTTCCATTGAGTGGCTAACCAGACGTGTTTTGTAAGTTTTTATAACAACAGCTGCATTTAAAAATCAAGACGTTTTTGATTTCTTGATATAAGAACCGACGAAATCTAAAACTGTAATCGTCACAAGAATGATTTCTTTTCTAATATATGTATATATGCAATATATGTATTCAATGGTGAAATCTAAATCATATAGAAGTACCCGGCACCCAAAAGTGAAAGTGATTGTTTGTTAAGGTAACCCGTAATGTCACTAGTAGGCAGTTGAAATTGAAATCGACCCTCGCGACTAACGCCATGGGTAGGAAAGAAGACGGGAAAGAGAGAAGGAAGAAGAGGAGAAAGTAAGAAAGGGAGAAAGAAAGATATAACAACTATCATCTTAAAGCCACCCGAACGAGAAAAAAGCCATGAAAAGGCAAAATGAAATTATGAAACCAACATGGTTGAAAAAAGCCGAATTCGGGAAATTTGGCAATAAAAAAGCCAATCTGGCATTCTTGGAAAACGCCAGTGATGCCATAAATAGAATTTATTCTGAGTATATCTATTCTTCAATGGAACCTTTTTCCTCGTGACTTCAAATTTTGACGCTACGCTTGCTTTATTATTGACTGTGATGGCAAGTCTTTTCAGTGTTTGTATTTTATGTGTTTTAAATTTGTATCAATAAGAGGATAAATTTTATTACTAATTTTTTTGCTACAAAAATGGATGTCGAATCATCTTTGAGTTCTAACTGTACTCGATTGATTACAGTAATAAAGATCAAATTAATGAAAATAAAAAAAAATGTTTAATATTTTATGATCGTAGCAATCCGTAATTTGCATGTCAAGGTGATCCACGATTTCAAGGGACACAATTTCATTTTTTTTTCTATTTTTCAGATGAGGCTGTCTGTTTAGCAACTTTTGCTGGTTTGATATCTGCGCCCCCCCTCGTCCAATCTGATTTTCAATACTGAGGGATACAAATCCCTAATCACTCCAGCTCTAATGTGGTTGCTTATGCATATGTCATTACTTTATTGACATCTACGACCGGCCTTCAGGGTGGCGATTCTTAATTTTATTTACCGATTCGGAATAACGTGACAGACGGACAGACAACTGCACAAAAAAGTGACATTGGTACTTTTATCTCAAGTATATAAATGAGGGCTGTCTGTGTGTTTATGTGGTCGTAATGAGTGAGAGGTGTTTTTCCTTCATGCTATAAAAAGTACCTAGACATGGGTGCAGCCTAAGCAAATATGGCATACCTACTAAATGGATCCGGGGGAAAGTTTCAAAAGAAAATGTCTCGAGACAAATATCTTAAAAAGGTTTCTGGAGGGGGTTATTATAAGTGGAACCTACTCTCGGCCAATACAACTAACTTTTATTTTATTTGTTTATGTATAATTCTTCAAAGGGATGTAAAGTGAAGAGAAATCCTTTAAGGAGTCAAAAATGGGGGAGACTTTTTCCTTAATTGAAATTAAAGTTTTGAAAAAAAAGGCATTTTGAAATGTTCTACTGGGCGGGAGTTCCGCACAGAACATAAGCAACACACGTCAGAGGCGGGACGTAATTGCAATTGTTCAGTGTTTTTTGATTTGGGGCCATGGGCGCCGGCTTAAGAGGGGGCAAAAGAGGCTTACTCACTTTGGGTGAGGAGCTCTGACAGTTTGAACCTTAAAGTCAATAAAAGATAATGGTTTAATTGTTTTATGTAATCCCAACCTAATACACTCAAATACGAAGATGCTATCATACTTCGCTGGTTGCAGAGTTAGCACAAAGACTTATTCCCAATATATGCGCTCCACTCCCTTCCCCCCTGTCAGCGGACACCCATGCTTAGGGCCCCGTAAAATGAATCCTTATGCACTACGATTCGGAATGGTTGGGAACCACTGGATAAAGGGCTTAGCTGAGGTTGGAGGTGGGCCCCTAATGGTGGCTCCTACACAAGCTTTATGAATTGTACTTCACCTATTTCATTTTTACTAACATTATACAATAACAAATGTCACTTAATGTTATAGAGGGCCCTTCGAGTTGCCAAGCCTCTCGCCTGGGCCTTCAGATCTCTAGTTACATGATAACTTACACACACACACACACACAAACACACGCGCACGCGGGCGCGCACATGTGTATATCTGTTATTTCGAAGACTATCCATGAAGCTATCTTTTACTATCATCTATTTCGGAAACTCAATCTTACTACATTTGATAACGAAAATATTTGAAACAACTTTGTACGGAACCGCGCTAAGCGAGATAACGGTATGTATAACGGGTTTTCAAAAGACTGACGGATAGAAGAAAGTGAGAAGTCCTTGACAACGTTGAGCTGACAGACGACACGTATATAGCCGTTGTAAGTGATTGCCACATCATGTTGTCCAGGAAAAATAAAACCTGGCGAGCAAATCAGTTTGATTGATTAAAATAGACACGTATTTTGTCGCTGCAAAGCTCTGTCACCAAATACCACATGGCCAAGCGTGGTAACAGCAGTCTTCAAACCCAAACTATTCATACTGATAGTTATCTAACATACGCTTACAGAGCGAAATGCGTGTAAAACTAACAGAAGCACAAACACACATACACTAATATGTTGACTTGTTCGCTGATACACACGACGGGCTTAGTTTGCATTGCGAGATTTACTATGTGTACAGATATGTGAGTGACTGCGTATGATAAGTGCCCAACATCCTATTTATAAAAAGTTGGTATTTTTAGAAAAAGTGCTGAGTTTTCGTTCTATTTTGAAGCTTGAACACTCTATGAATCATAATGCACATTGTTCAAGCTGCAGAATAAGAAACCTGAGCATTCTAGATCAAGAAATAGCGAAAATATCAACTTTTTAAGAATGGTTTGTTAGGCACTTATCATGCGCGGCCTCTCACATAGAAACACTTACACATGAAGGCACAATGACGATCACACTAACTACTCACGCAATGTTTCTAATAAATAAAAAACACTGAGTACTGGAAACCCATATCAAAGGTGAAGGACTATACACACGTGGATATTGATTGAATTTAGTAATGACCTGTGGTGTAGCTAGAGATTTGGGGGCATAAGAGGCTTAACTTCTTGTTGGGCCAACATTTAGTGAGATTTGATGAAAAAGGAAAATTTGCAATAAATAGACGCACCCTTTCACTTGATTGTGGAAAACAACCCCAAAGATTGAATCATTGTTTATGCAATTTATTTATCTACTTATATATCAGTGTTATTGTATTATGTCATAATGAATGCTGTAGGTGAACTATAATCTATAAAGTTTTTCGTTGGCCCCCTCCATTTGAGATCGTAGGGGGGAAAATCCCCACCCCCTAGCTACCGTAGGGATGGATATCTTCGACATCCCATTTTGAAAACGTGATTATGATTTGAAAACTTCGTTCTTGATTTTTCTTTTTTTTTTTTTTTGCCATAAATAGAAAAGCTGAAATACTAATTTACGAAACAAATTTTCATGGATTAAAAAAAAAATCAGCTTTTGAGGTCTGGAGTAGGATATACGCCGTTCCCAAGTAAGAGTTAGACGTGGTGGGTGATGGGCCTTACCCTTTCACACCCATAATCTGAACCATTAACCGTTCGGCTTCTCGAATCTCGTAATTTCATTTTTCATAACGAAGCATTGGAATGTTTTTTTAATCGATGTTTGATTATATCGACAAAATATCAATTAATGCACTATATTTGATGATCCAAATTACAATTTTAAATAGTCTTTATTGATCAAAGACTATTTTAATTAAAAAATCTATCAAAAATAAAGTAATTATCAGATAAAGATAGAAGGAAGTTAATTTCATCATTAATTTAATGAACTGTACAAGAAATTCACCACTTTTAGCTGAAAAACAACAATGAATATCATTTTAAAGAGTGTTTAAGGTGTGCTTTTCTGTTGATACGGTTCAAAGATCAATGTGAGTTTTTTGCTTTATATTGTTCTGAGTATCTTGTGTCTGACAACAAGGTTAAGAGTGTTAATTGCTTTTTGCCGACTACTGTAAAAGATGACGCTTAGAAGGGCTTTAATTGCGAGTACTGTGTAACTGGGTTAATTTTCGAAGACAGCTCAGTCCTGTAGATTCTTATACCGTTGAAAAAAATGAAACTGTGATTTTGGGTTTTCAGTAGTACAAAAAAGGTAAAATAACTTTGGAACAAACTTCAGTCTCGAACTCTGGCCACAATGAACAACTCAACTCAAATATTTTCTCTTTTCATTTTTGTCCACAATAGACTTAAATACTTTGTTTAATTGAAGTTTTAAAAAAAAATGACGAAGGAATTTTTAAGGGCTGCATGAAGAACTGTGCCAAGAATGACAAATGCAGTTAGTTAATGAAAATATTTTCCCATTGGCAAAGGATTAGGACTGATATGGGCCTCCATATCTACAAATAGATTCCAATGAGTAGTAACACACACATACACGCGTGCACACACACACACACACACACACACACATACACACTCACATATATATATATATATATATATATATATATATATATATATATATATATATATATATGTATGTATATATATATATATATATATATATATATATATATATATATATATATATATATATATATATATATATATATATATATATATATATATATATATAAATAATGTAGTGAAGGATTCGCTATGCTAACATGGGAAATGATTGATTGAAATGACAATTTTTCGGGTATCTATTTTCTTATAAATTTAGTGTTCAACGCTGTAAAGCTTTCTAGACTATACATATGTGTATGCGTGTGTGTGTGTGTATACACACACTCACAGATCTCTCTCTCTCTATCTATCTATATATATATATAAATAAATATATATGTGTGTGTGTGTGTTCGTTTATATAAAATTGAACCTTTAAAATAACATTCCATCGTATCAGTATATTCAATCATTCAGGATTGCTACATTTTTATTACCAAAGTGTCTGTCGTGAATGGATAGAGAAAAAATAAAACAATAATTTGAAATATTCATAAAAATCTTTATTCAAATTTTTCTCAAAATGAATATACTTTATTCTTACCAAGAATTGTATCAAAATATTAGTGTGTAAATAAAACTGAAAAGTTGCCAAGAGAAATATTTTACTCTTATTCAGTTCTTCTTCAAATCATCAACTAAAGCATCCGCGTTGACCTTCTGAATCTTTGTTTCTAAAAAAAAATAAAACATTTTTCCCAAGGATCTATCTTTAAAATGTGTAAAACTCAATACATGTTTGTATGTGTGTGTGTTTGTGTGTGTGTTTGTGTGTGTGTGTGTGTGTGTGTGTGTTGTACATTTCTTGTGCTTTTTTTTCGAGAGCCAGAATGCTTTAGCTAAATTTTGAACATTTCACGCTCGCGTGCATACAGACAAACAGACCGACAGACAAACAGAGGCATCCTCAGCCTTCCAAATATTCACTGTCAGCTACTTTTTCCTTCGCTTTTACGAAATAAGGCGAAACGTGAAAAAAGCATTCAGCTTTTGTTTTTCAGACCGCCGTTATACATGTTCCCCGCACTCTCCTCTTCTCTCCCCATAGACCCCACTCATCTGTACCTCCCACCTATACCAATCTTCGACGGATCAACTTAACATACTGTCAACGTCCTTTGGAGGAGTGTTGGAACGCTCAATTTTTTTTCAGAATGAATTAATGGCAATTGATCTTTCACTTCATGCCATCTCAGCTAACATAATGTTTGTTATAGGAATGCTTTCGTCTAACAAGAGAAACTGGAATATAAGCAGTATATAGATGATAGATTTACAAATCATGCATATGTAATTGTCAATAATATAGACTCAAGGAATTGGATAATTACTTACATTGAAGAATGTAGATTCATGAAATAATAATCATTTCGAATGTCTGACATTCACACATAACTCCGTCAAGATCACTTTTGCTTGATTGAATTATATTTTAACCAAATACACAAAATACACCAGGAATAATAATATTGTTTTTATAAGCTGAACAATTGTGAATTAAACGCAGGTTGCAGCATCACCGCCAATGGTAAATGTATTTGTGACACCGTGTAACATATTTTTACCTTCTTTTTCGTCCTGGGTAATAAATTTTATTTTCAAATTAATACTGTCTAATATATATATATATATATATATATATATATATATATATATATATATATATATATATATATATATATACACACACACACACATATATATATATATATATATATATATATATACACACGCACAGACACACACACACACACACACATATATACACACACACACACACACACACACACACACACACACATATATATATATATATATATATATATATATATATATATATATATATTATACAAATCAGAGATGCAATATAACATAGTATAATATAATATGATTCAATATCCGATGTGTGATCGGTTCATTTCATAGAGTGCTCGATAGAGCAGAAACATAAATGTGTTTGTGTAGCGAATCCCCATTCTACTCTTTCTCCTCTCTCTCTCTCTCTCTCTCTCTCTATATATATATATATATATATATGTATGTGTGTGTGTGTGTGTGTGTGTGTGTGTGCATGTGTGCGTGTGTTGGTGTTTGTGTGTGTGTGTGTATGTGTGTGAAAAATCAATTATTCCCTTCAAACTTTGCGTTTGTGACCAGGACAGCGATATGTAGAAATACTACCTATTTTCAATCGGGCAACAGATGAATTTGTACGTTTTTATCACTTGAGTAAGAAAAAAAAATCACTACCCTGGTCACAAAAGCAAAGTTTCTATGTAATCGGAAAACAGATCTGGTTAGTCAGTCAATAGAAACCGTCACGTGACCGATGTCTCTTGGCAGCATGCTGTGTTGAAAGTGATCAATTAAAAAAATTGGAAAAACGAGTGATCAGTGATTATGTTACTTCTCTCGCTTTTTGTTGGACAGTAATGACTAAGAGGTCTGAAAGGAGCCTATTAGCAATTATTAGATTGCTAATTGAAGCCCATACTAAAATCTTATTTGGGGGGGGGATCTAAAAAAAAGAATTTTCTAGACATATTAAGAAGTAAATATTTAAATCTTCAGCCCTCTAGCTCCACTGATTCGGCCTGTATGCGTGATGCATACATAGATACGTAGCCAGCCAGCCAGCCAGCCAGCCAGCCAACTGGACCAAGTTGAAAACTGAAGAAACCTATGATGACAATTTTAGTGGTAGTTTTAGTTGACAGTTTCATTTCTGATAACATTAACCAAGATCAAAATGAGCTGCTCAGTGCTATTCACAAAAAGTAAGAATTTTCGGTGATGCTAAATATCTTTTTTTTTTCTGTTCTGTTTAAACGTGGACAACTCATTCACTATGGACGCGTCACACACAATCTGAAAACCCGGGGGTGACATGTGTTATCAGTAGAAACGTGTATCTTCCAGGGTAGACTGTGCTTGAATACACACGATATTGACCGATCAACGAAAACTGAAACTGAATATAATTCCTTTTGTGTTCATCATCGATCGTTGTTCTTCTGTTATGTGTAATTGAGAAAGAAAAATCATTGTTGAGATTTTCGCTGTTGGAATGCTGGGGGGGGGGGGTTATAGGAGGAAAGGAGGAGGGCGAATAAATGATCGGGAGAGGGGAGAGAGGATAAGGTAGTAGTTGTGGGGAGAGGAGGAGAGAGAGAAAGAGGGAAAGGAAGGGAAGATATAATGAGAAAGGTGGGTAATGGAATAGGAAAAAAACAAAACATTTTTTTTTGTAGTTTGAGCGCTTGGCCCAGAGAGAAAACTAATTTCTTGATGCCCTGTCAATCTCTATGGCAACCTTATCCCAAAATGAGCCATACTTTGTATATATCTGACCCGTGGTTGTTATTTTGGTTCTAATACTTATAATCAAATCACCATAGCCCCACAAATGGCCGACCCGACCAGCCAGCCAAGTGGGCTACAGGTTCATTCCTACTTGCTAGTCTCTGTATTGGTGTGTGTGTGCGTGTGTCCCCACATACTCGTGGTCACATGGGGGTGAGTATAACCTTGGAAGTTTCCATGAGTACACCACTAGGCGTAATCTAAAAAAGATTTTTTGTTTTTCTTCAAAAAATGCTTTTTGGGGTCTCTATGGTCATTTTGGATAAACAATACCCAAATCTTGAGCTGGTATTTTTCCTAAAGATAGTTTAAATTTTAAATTTTAAAAAAGATAATTTTAGATAACAGATCTATTTTAAAAGATGGTTTTAGCTTTTTTTGTATGATCAGTTCTAGCACACGTGTGGGCTGCAGTGATTCATTTATGTGAGGTACAGGTATTTATGTCGGTTTTGCTTCATCAATACAATCCACACAAACACACACACACGCATATATATATATATCATTTTATACAAGGTTTTATGTGTATTGTATATTGATATTATTTTACACTACATATTTATTTATTGAAACAAGACTTACTTATGTAGGTTATCCTAAAAACGTTTTTAACGATGAGGGATTAGTAAGTATAACAACAGACATGACTCGCTCTTCGCGTCATTTCTATTGATGCTCACCTGCGTAAATATTAAATCCATTATGTCAGTTTCATTTCAGACTGCATGCAAACTAACTCATGATATCATCTTTAAGGATACTAATTATACAGAAAAGACTTCTTCGGGTTGATCCTCTGCCAACATATTTAACCGAAGAATTAGATAATTATTTCCCACTAACCTTGAAGTTCACATGTATATATATATATAAAGTCTAGTAAGGTTGGCAGCTTTCAGAACTAAAGATCTTACTCCAGATTTATTTAAGGCGTATCATGCAAGATATATATCCATCAGATTTTTTTCACAAAAATTACCTGGCTGTTAACGGAATGTGTTCAGGGAGTTGATACATTTACACAGAAATAGATCTCACAGTATTACAAGTGAAATTTTTCTTGAGGGGTTATTTACAACGGAACGGTTTCGGAGATTTCGAAATAAAACCGTTATTTATCCATGGCTCCCGAGTAGTAATGATCAAGTCCTGCAAATGAAAATCTAAAAAGGTCAGAAAATCAAAAAATATCCAAGTATAACTATATTTTCGAATTTTCAAACACACAATCACGTATAATAAAATACTAAAAAAGCAGCCCAAACAACAGGTGTAAAAAGATCCAGAATTGACTACTTAGACACCGAAACCTTTAAGATATTCTACGTATCATATATCAGACCACAGAATACGTACTTCTGGCGTGGAATCTGCACCTGAAGATATACCACAGAACTAGAAAACACTCAGAGAAAATGGTCACAGAACTTCTAAAAAAATCTCCCATACAACTATAACCATCTGTTTCGTCTAAATCAGAGTTATATCGTTATTATCTCATCGCCAATGGTTACGCAGACGAATCTTGGTCACCTACAGTTGAGTCGGTAACACTTCTTGGCCGTTGGCAATACTTTATGTCCAATTGCTACACCAATGGCCGGCAGTGCTGAATCAACGTTGTTGCTGAAATAGCATATGCTACGGACTCTGTAATTTCGAGGACCCCACACTGATGCTTGCAAGATATCGATTTTGATTCAGTGCTCCTGCACTTGTTCTATTCCTATAGTACTATACTGCCAAATTTTATGAACCACTGGATTCTCAAGATGAGCGATTTTTGTCAAAAATCACCTTTAAATGGGATATTATTTTGATACAGTAATTAATGGGAACGTGACATGTATGCAATTCATATACGACACATAAATGGTATTTAAAACTGAAGTTACAGCCACTGCACAAAACTCCAAACTGAAACCAAGTAATACTAATTCGGAAATGTCAGATATTTCGTCGTATTATCTTGCTGTACAGTAAACGAAAAATATTAATCACTATACTATGCTTATAGAAATGTAAGAGTTCTAATATTTATGGGTATTTTTCCTAATTTAGGGCCCCATTATAACATATACCACAGGTCCTGCATTTGCTTGATCCGATCCTGAGTTCGTTGCTCTTTCACGTCTCAGTGTAACGACTGTCAGTTACTGACATGCAAATCTCGGAGGTAATCTCGTACTATTTCGCATTATACCTATTTCACGTAAAACTTACGTATTGCAATATTCACTTACAAACCGTACAATTTGTAGTACACACGTATTACTATAATTCTACCGTCTTTATAGACATTAGGATATCACGTAGTAAAGGCAATAGCTGGATGACGTCAATAGTGGTCGTTGTCATCGAGTAGTAACGCAACAAGTGGCTTTGGGTAAAAGCTTTCAGTTTGAAATATAAAGTGTAATTTCTGTGAATTTAATCAATTAATCAATCATTATTATTGACTTAATCATCCTCGGTACAATTTGTGATTCCAAATTATATAGACCTATCCCTACACCAACCGGTACGCCTAACCTTAACTTGGTACAACAGTTATGCTAGAGTATGAGATGCGAAAATAAGTAATTCTATTGGCTCTGTAGGAGGGACCGCACTGCTTAATTTATATCTCACCCGTATAGGGGTTTGAAGCTCTACAGAAAAATGTATTAAAACTTCGTGTTTAAGCAGCAAAATATTTTTTGAATAATTGTAAAAAAACATCTTTTAAAGGCTGACAGTCGGTTTGTTGAAATGGAGAAGAGCACCAAATGATTTTTATTGGGGGTGGAGGCAGCTTTTTTCAGTGATCAATGCCCATCAAAAGACGAAATAAGTAACTCATTCATTGGTCCATCCTTTTCAAAAAAATCTTTTAAATTGACCTCCCCAAACACGGTATGTGATCATAATATGATGTTCGCATAACGTTTTCTATTGAGTGACTGATCAGATCTGTCTCCTGTTTTTTAAAACTCGGAAAACCATGGAAAACGTACTCGATGATTTTTTGGGGGTGCCGACCGCTGATTTGCCAACAGAGTGTGTGAGCAGGCCTCTAATTTGCTGCCAAAGTGGGTGTGCTGCCCACATAAGGGAAGAAATTTGCCGACCCGAAAAGTTTTAAGGGGGATTTGACAACCTCGCTCCTCAATATGCCAAGGCTGAGATGTTCGTCATAATTGTTCTCTTTCTCTTTACTCTCTTTTCTACTTCCACAAATTTTACATTGGATGCATAAGATACAATACACACACACACACACACACACACACACACACACACATATACGTTGTACTGACTAAAGTGAAATTATGCACTACGTTGTCTCGCATAATGCCCACATTTAAAAAAAAAATATTTGAATAATATATAAATTCGCCATCACAGTCAATAATTCAACAACCGTAGTGTCAAAATTTTAGGTCAAGTAGAAAAAATTCAAACGAAGAATAAATATGGTCAGAATAAATTCTGTTTATGACATCACTGGCGGTTTCCATTGAAAAACATCTAAAATAGAGTTTGAAAACGCCTGGAAATATCTGGATTATGGAGAATCTAGATATCATTAATAAATCGTCAAAATAAGGACATCCAAAAGCCCTTTTCTTTTTGCCAAAAATGATTTCTGAAAGCATCTAAGAGAGGAGTACTGATGCCAATTTCCAAACCTCTGGACAAAACGGATTCGCCAGGAGCGCTTGAAAACATAAACAAATTCATAAACAAACAAACGCACGCATATTAGAAACGGATATAACCCTTTGCCATCTTTGCTGGCTACAGTTGCTCAATTAATCCCACTTTTACACGTAATCGACTTCTAAAGATATTTTCATACTTTCTCTGACAGAAAGATTCGCAGGCCTAATAACCGACATCGAGTCATCACCGGTGAAAATGATCACATCGAATTCTCGAACGCTTGGAGGACGTGGCCAAGGCTCTTCTTGGAGAAGGGTTTTCCTTTTTTCAGAAATATGTTCAAAACTGTTGACTTTGTTTTTATTTTTCGAGCAAAAGCAAGGAAAAACTCAAAAATGCTTTTCAGAATTTTAATTACGTTTTAAAATAGGGTATTGAAAATTTAGCAATTTTTACGGTCACCCCTATGCTGTGGCGTACGACATGAAACAACAGTAGAATTTTAATTTGTAAGAAAGAAGAATTTACATTAAGAGGACGATAACAATATACTACAGTAAATATATATTGACCATTAATATAGATATTCAATATTGCTATCAAGTATTATGTACAGTATACATTGTACGTATGTATTTTGTCATCATACATCTGTCTGCACTGTCGCTTTACGTTTCAAAGGCTTGCTTACATCCCTCGTAAGTTGATCGAGGTTTCTCAACTTTATCAAATTCTTAATGAACCACGGACGTATACACGGTCTGAGATTAAGCGACGGACGCCTGTACTTCCAACCAAGGTACTTTGATCGAAGTACTAAACCTCTATTTGATACCCAATGGAAAACCGCCCATAAGAATTTTCCATTCATCTTGAGACTCCTGTCGTTGAGTGATAAGACTTGCCGACAATTACTATTGTGTCCTATTCTAAATGGGCTCCGACCTCTTGTAGCCTTGTACCAGATTGTTAAATAAAATTTCTACTTAGAAGAGACGGACATACATTCCTTGGCCCCTTAACCAAGTTTTTTTTTGTCCCCTGTATTGGGTTGTTGGGACACCCATTCCGCGTGTGTCTTCGGGGAGATAGACTGACGGAACCCATCTTTTTACAATTTGCCTCAATCCTACTGTTTATGCTGGGTGTTTAGCCGTGGCATTGGGAACCATTTTTAAAGTCTTTGATATGACTCAGACATGGATTGAACCATCGCCCTACCAAAGCGGAGGCTAGCGCTCTTCCCCTTGGCCACAGTGATCGGTAGACAGAGGGGGCTGGGGGCTTGTTAAATAGACAGTAGACAGAAAGGGGGCTCAACCAGACCGACGCAAACAAAGGAATTGAGTAATAAAACACTAATAAATAAAACAGGTCTGGTTAGTCACTCAATAAAAACCGTCACGTAAACGTCTTTAGGCATCGTGCCGTGTTTGGGGAGATCAATAAAAAAATTGGAAAATGTTTTGATCAATGGATAAGTTACTTTTCTCGCATTCTGTTCGACACTAAAAAGTCTGAATTTTCTAAAACAACAACAAAAAAACAAAACAAAACAAAAAACCAATGCCACTGGACACTAACTAGGACCAATTTAGCATGGTTTTGCATTGCAAATTGACACCCCCAACGAAATACTTATTCAGGAAGGGGAATTTTCATAAAACAAAAAATCTTCTGTAGAATTGGGGAGTAAATGTTTAAAATTTCGGCCCTTTACCTTCATTGGTTCAGCCTGTGCTCGTGATACGTACATACATAGCTAGCCAGCCGAACCAACCAGAAAACTGACGAAACCTCTGTTGACAGATTTGTTGACAGTTTCGCTTGACGGTTTCTAATATTTATAAAATTAAGCCAATGAAAGACACGTGTCTGTGGTGAGCAACTGGATACGTAATGAATTTATCTCAAGTGCAGATTCGCTTCATGTATCGCCAGTGTTGAAACTCTTATCGGCCTCCATCTTGTCTGGTGACAAGTCACTTGGAGAAAAAAGTCTTCAACGGGAGCAGCACCACCAAAAACCCTTGCTCTCCTTTTATTGCTCTCCCTTTCTTACTCTCCTTTCTCCCCTTCCTCGCTTTCTTTCATCTTTTCTGTTTTTTTGTTTTTTTATCAAGTACCCTTTTCCTCTTTTTGTGTTTCTTTGTCGACGCTATTCCGTTTTATTTTTTGTTTTATTTTTAATATTTGCTCTTTGTCAATTTGATTTTTTCTCTTCTTCCTTTCTTTCTTTCTTTTTCACTCTTCTTCACTCTTTTTTTCATATTCTTTCTTCTTCTATTTCTTTTTTTTCTCTCGTTTTCTTCCTCTCTTGCTTTTGTTTTCTTGCTCTTTTTTCTTTACGACTTTCTCTCTTTCAATTTCCCTCTTCCGTTTTTTCTTTCTTCCTCTCCGCCCATCTTCCCCTCATACAATTTGCTTCTTTCTTTTTATCTTTCTTTCTATTCGCTTCTTTCTTTCTTTCTTTCTTTCTCTCTTTCTTTCTTTCCTTCTTTCTTCCTATCTTCTTTGCTATCTATTTGCCTATCTCCTCTCTTTCTTTTCAACTCTTTTTTCTCGGTAAATTTTCTCTCTTCCTTTCTTCCCTTTTCACCCCTCTTCTCTTTTTATTTGTATTTCCTTTTCATCCGTTTTTCTCCCCTCTCCCCTCTCACTTTTCTATTTCTAGATGTGAATTTCCGTAGCCCCACAAATGGCCATCTCGACCAACCAGCCAAATGGGCTACAGATTCTTCTCTCTTAAGTCGTATGTGTGTGTACATGTATATGTGTGTATGTTTGTGTGTGTGTGTTTGTGTGTGTGTGTGTGCGGGGGGGGGGTCCTAGCCACGTTCCTTGGGCTGCAACCTTGAAAATTACCTGGAGTAAACAACTAAACACCATCTAAAAACTTTTGTGGGGATGGGTCTTTTTGGGACAAACAATGCCTGAATCTTCCGCTGGTATTCCATTTTTAGATAGTTTTAGATAAAGGATCTATTTTTTATCAAGATAATTTTTGATAATTTCTTAGATAATCAGTTTTGATACACGTGCGGGCTACGGTGACTTAATTATGTGAAGTACGGTTATCAGTTTTATATTTACTTAGCTCAGCCTTATACAGCTCAAGGCTTAATAGTGAGAAATCAATACATGCAGACTGTGTTATTTCGGTCTTGCAAGTGGGGAGAGTCTGCCTGCACCTAGAATCGACAGCTAAAATCCTGGCTTTCACTGGAGCTTTAAAACCGATTCCTTGTGCCTGTGGATAAGATATAAGTTGTCTGGGTCCTTAAGTAAAATATACATTATACACACAATTTTATATATATATATATATATACATATATATATATATATATGGAACATTTATTCTGCTTGATTCCTTTTTGTTAAAAACAAATTAAAAGTCTGGTAATTACTTTGTTTTCCTACCATAGCAAGAACAATCCTTACCAAAATGAAGGGTGTAAACCGATTTGTAAAACTAACATTTTCCGGCCGTAATTTGGACTGACGACCAAGTGATTGCCAGGAGGCTGTCATACTAACGGAGCTAAATCGACGAATCTTAGATTTTAACGAGAATTTATCTTGCAGATATATGCAGGCTTATTTCACTCTTGAAAATGTAGATTTTTATGATCAAATAAATTAAATCATATAAATATATTTCCATAAGTTTTTATTTAATCTGTATACAATACAAAAGATGCATCGATCATCTTTAATTGGAATAGAAGTTGGGATGTAGTTTGACCTTGCAGCAGTCAGTCTTGTTTTTTCAATTGAACAACCGTAACCATCAAAGGTGGCGAAGGGTTCTATCCATTTTTTGATATTTGTATTTGTTTATTTGTTCGAGTCTTAGTGTGTTCTATCCACCTTATATGAACATGTGATTGTGAGTTTGTTTTGATGTTTCAAAAAACGATTTCGTTTTCAATTTTTGGAAAAAAAAGAAGCTTTTTTGACCTTTTGAGTGCTTTATTAATAACATCTTGAATCTCCAGAATGTTTCTATGAGTTTTCTTTTCTATGCATTATTTTAGATATTTCCAGTGGAAAATGCCTGTGATGTTATCAATAAAATTTATTCTAACCATATTTATTCTTTCGATTTCAAACTTTGACGCTACGGTTGTTAGATTATTGACTGCGATGGCAAATTTATTACTTCTTTATATTCTTCCTATTTGCGTCTTTTCCTTCCTTTCTAATTCATTTTATTTTTTCTTCATTTCTATTTGTAACTACTTTCTTTCTTTTGTTCTTTCTCCCTTTCTTTCTTTGTGTTTTCGGAGTCTTTCATTCACCCAGCCTTCCTTCTTTCTATCTGTCTTTCTGTCTTCCTTTCTTTCCAAGTCCATCATATCTTTTCTTCTTTATTTCTATTCGTCCCTTCTTTCTTTCTTTTTTCTTTCTTTCTCTCTATTTGCTTCTTTCTTTCATTTTTCAGTTCCTTTCTTTTTATTTCCTTGTCTTTTCTATCAAATCACAGTAGCCCCAGAAAATGGGCCAACCAACCAGCCCAGTGGGCAACAAACCCCTCTCTCAGTGAGTGTCCGTGTGTGTGTGTGTGTGTGTGTGTGTGTGTGTGTGTGTGTGTGTGCCCAGGCACTCTTGGCTGTGTCTCTTTGGCTACAACATTGTGAACTAGGATCAGTACACCCCTCAGCAGCATTTAAAAAAGTCCTCTTTTTGGTCGCCGGTCATTTTGAGACAAACAATGTGTGCTAGTATTTTTTTTGATAGTTTTAGATAAAATGTCTATTTTCTTCAAGTAATTTCAGACATGTTTTTCAGATAGTAAGTTCTGGTACACGTGCGGGTTACGGTGATTCATCTATGCGTGGTACGGATATTTTCAATTCTATTTCTTGTCTTTTCTTCGTTTGAGTCTTTTTCTTCACGTTTTTTCTTATATTCTTTTTCCCCTTTTTCTGCCCACAACCCCCCACCCCCAGTTGAATTTTCACTTTTTCCTCAGTTCTTTGTTTCCTCACAGAGTTCTGCCATTATTCAGGACTTCCTTTTTTTCACCCGAACCCCTAACCCTAACTTTCACCCATCTCCAGTACTATTTCATTTATTAAGAACCTTCAAACAAAACTGTCATCAGTCTTCGAGTCAGCCCGCTTGGCTGGCTGTGTATGCATGTTTCACGCGTACAGGCAGAACCAATGGATTTCGAGGTCTCGGAAATTCAACACTTATTCCTTATCATGTCTAGAAAGAACGTTTGTTCAAATCACCCAAGTATATTTTTGATGGGCACGAAGATCAGTACTAAATTGGACCTTTGATTTATTATCCGCCAGTATTCACGCTTATGCTTTAATGTTTTTTGTTTTTAAATTCGGACCTTTCTATAAATCACAGCTTAACGGGAAACGAGAGAAGTAACTTATTCATTGATGATTTCTTTTCCCAACTTTTTGATTGATCACCCCCAAACATGTCAAAGGACATCGGTCACTTATCGGTTCCTATTGAGTGACTATCCAGAGCTACCTACTTTTCTTCTACAACGACTTTCTGCCCAACATATCTATCTCGATAGCATTCCAAATTTCAATGTCCTCATCTACTTCCAACTTCATTGTTTCTCTCTTTCCCCATATTTTCCATCGGCTTCCCCTCTTCTGTATCTCTGCTTTCCCTCCCCCCTCTCTCCCTCTCTTTCTCTCTTTCTACGTCCTCGGAAAAATGGTGAGGTACTGATAAACACCCGATATGCAATATATCAGCAATCGTCAACAAAAAAAAAGAAGATAAATAAAAGAAATAGAAAAACAAAAACAAAAACAACAACGACAACAAAAAAAAACAACAACAAAAAAAACAAAAAACAAAATACGAATTCAGTTTTATTTGATATCCAGAAAGTAACAAACGTGTTCAACAGAGCATTTCGCTTTTTATCTTTTATTGTTTCTATCAGATTTTGGAATCTGCCTCTGTGTACGAGAGAGAGAGAGAGAGAGAGAGAGAGAGAGAGAGAGAGAGAGAGAGAGAGAGAGAGAGAAGGGGGAGGTAACTCAACAAATTTATTTTCTTTCGGTTTCAAACGTCGTCAGTTCTACTGGCACGTGTACACTTGAGCGGTTTTTGTCATTGATACGAACGACTAGCGGCATCTTTTTTTCGCAGAGTGTTTAATTTTTCTCTTCTCGATAAAATCACTAAATGAATCACGCCCTGTTAAAGCAGATGCCAAGAGATATACTTCTGCACTGTCAATTGAACCCACAGCAATAATGTGTAAACTGTTTTCACACCTTGGTTACGTAACCGCATTTTTAGCGAGAATATAACAGTTGCCATAATTGCGTTTGTTCGTTTCTTTGTGTGTGCATAGGCTTACGAGTCACAGACGCGAGGGGCAGCCCCTTCAAATTTGGAATAAACAGTGTTAACTCGGGCAAAACCATGGAAATTTCAAGCGAACCAAACCCTCTGTTCCCTCAATCAGAGATTTCCCATATACCTATGTGCGTATGCATGCGTGCGCATGTGTGTGGAAATGTACCCTTATGCTGGTTACGGCTACATCAATTCCTGCTGGGCCCCCTCGTATCACATGCTCACTCTGCCTGTTTGCACCGTATGAACTTTACTTAGAGGTAGCAAGCAACGGAAGTGGTGTCACTCGCTTTATATTGCGCTATTTTGTCATTGGCTCTCTAGTTAATGGTAATGGTATTGATGGATTCATGTCTTCCCTAAGGTCATTGGTGCAGAATAAACACTAACTATCCGAACCGGAGTTTGAACTCAGCCATCAGAGATCATTATCCGTGCCGTTACACGCTCGGCCATCTCCCCCCACCTCTCTCTCTCTATCTATCTATCTATATCTATCTATATCTATCTATCTATCTATCTATATATATATATATATATAATATATATATATATATATATATATATATATATATATATATATATATATATATATATATATATATATATATATATATATATATATATATATATATATATATATATATATATATATATATATATATATATATCCCCAGCTAGGATAATTAGTGTTCACCCCACACCAATGACCAAATGACCATGAGGGGGGTATGAAATCATGTCTACCCCTAGCTAATAGTAAAATAGCAGTAGTGTGTGTGTGTGTGTGTGTGTGTGTGTGTGTGTGTGTGTGTATGTGTGTGTGTGTGTGTGTGTGTGTGTTGTCATTATCCTAAAATATAGTCAGGTTAGTTTCGGATGTCATCAGATCAACAAAGATGAGGACTCGCATTCATAGTCAATAATTGAACAACCATAGCGCCATAATTTGAAATCATGTAAAAAGATTCGTCCGAAGGTTAAATATGATCAGAATAAATTTGTATATATGACAACACTGGAAAACATCAAAAATAGAGTAAAAAAACATCTAGAAACATCTAGATTCTGGAGAATCTGCATGTTATTAAACCCGTCAAAATAAGGCCCCTGAATGTCAACAATGCATTTTTTCCAAACATCAAAAATAATATTTTTAGAAGGGGTTAAGTGGAGTACTGCCGACAATTTTCAAGTCAGTAGACAGATCGGTATGGCCGGTGGCACTGGTAAACACAAACATGTATAAAAAGGGATAGGAACCCTTTGAACCCTTAGAACCCTTAGTCACCTTTGGTGGCTACGGTTGTTCAATATTCGCACGAATGACTGATTTATCCTTAGTGTTTAGCCGATGATTTCCAACAGATTATACAACATCTAATGATTATCTGTTGTAGAGGTGAGAGTGAAGAAAAAACACTACTTGCTCTACTATTGTGGATGGTCTCTATTAGGTTGCTGAATGAAACGAGAAAGAGAGATTGAAAAATGAATGAGATTTCCTTATTTCAAATCGTCAGATCACTTCCATTAGTATATGGGTTGTAGTGCCTTCCCCCAAACCCATTTAGGTCAAAGTGTTCGGCGTTTGAAAGGTAGAAAAGGGAGCCCTTTTATGAATCATCGTTTCCTTATATTATTCTCCATAACTAAATCCACGAGTATATCGGTATCAGGTGTACTGGAAAGTAATGTGTCTACATATCTCTATTAGGTGCTTTCCGGTCGGTCAGTCAGTCCTAATTACGTTAAACAACAAGAATAGGAAGGGAGAGGTGTGATACCATTAAAGGCATGAAGTCATTATAGCTATGATATAATAATAGGATACCGATTTCGGCATTTTTTCAATTAAAAAAAAGCAATTCATGTCTTTTTGAAATTTATCACTCTCGGGATATTTCTATACTGCAATATTTTACTAATACGATGATTTATTGACTCAAAGAAAGATTACTTGATCCTCTTCCTCTTCCTGCTACTACCATTACAGCTTGTGAATGCATTGTTGAACTTACTGTTCTTTTTTTTTTACTAAACTCTCTCATTAGAAAACATATATATTCTTACCAATTAAATAATCACCGTCGTTATCTAAAACGATCGTCCATTTTTAAACAAACTTTTCAATTCCCCTTTTGTGAAAGAAAGCTGGATTTGATGGCGTTTGATCTGGAGATAGTCATGGGTTCATCCATTTTCTTTTCACAGAACCCATTTCTCGCTTGAGTTGCAATTCGATGAAGAAATTCTTCATTTTCCAGTTGGCTCCACATACTGGTGCAGATTGCATAACGTTGGGCTTTGTTTACAGCGTTAAATTCGAGTGAGACTTTTCTGTCGACCTTTCCGATCTGTTTAAGATACTCTTGCACGGTAAAATTCAGATTTCTGATAATTCTTCTGTAGTCAGACGAGGATCTGCCTCAGTAACTGAGCGCTGCAGGTCGTTAACCAACTCCACGGGCCTTCTTGAATGATGGGTTTCGGAGTGATAGAATTTGGTGAACCAATAATGGCATTTACAGACATTTAGTGCATTTGGGTAAAAACTGCAAATGCTCTTAGTGGCTATTGTTACTTTGTTACCTGGACAAAATTCATTAAGCTCACAATGACGGATACGACTCGCTTCAATTGTTTTGTCACTCTTCTTGTACGATAAGACCTGGTAAATAAAATGCCATCACAATTAAAGTGAAAGAACATTTATTTGACTCTTGACAGGGTCAAGTATTCAATAAATAATACATAAAAGAAGGTTATAAAAACGACAGTACTTACCGGTAATCTTAATATTTATTGTATTTTATGGCTTATAAAACGCGCTCTTTCTGAGTACTGTCCGAGAAGGCAAACGCTCAATCATTTTAATTTCTAATTTCTACAATCGGGACCACCGTCCCTACATTTTGCCAAGAAGGTTTCAAAAGTCAATTTTACAAGCACTAAAATATTTGTATGTTCTTGTGCATCTGTATCACACGGCACACATATGATGCAAAGCGCCATATGCCACTGGTATGTACGTCTGTATGAGTATGTGTGTGCGTATGCATACCTGCCAGCGTGAGTACGTTTTGGGGATGATGACTAAGACCTGCATTCCATAATATATATATATATATATATATATATATATATATATATATATATATATATATATATATATATATATACATCATCTTGCACCGATATCAAGATTTAACAGGAATATTTACGGGATGAAAAAAACATCCACGTTTGAGGAAACTTGACACCCCACCCCTAAAAAAACAACAAAAAGCAAAAAAAACAAAAAAAAATGAACAAGACAAAAACAAAATTAGTCACTCAATAGAAACCTTCATATTACCAATGTATTTTGGCAGCATGGCGTGTTGGGAGTGATCAGTTGAAAAATTGGAATGGGGGTGTCAATGAATAAATTACTTCTCTTGTGTTTTGCTAGATGGAGATCACAAAAATAGTATTTGCATGACACAAACTGAGGGATCAATTTACCATAAACTTATAGCCCTTTAGCTCCATTGGTGCGGCCTGTACTTGAATATGGAAAGGGGTGATCGATGAATAAATTAATTCTCCCGTTTGTTTGAGTACTGATCACTAAAGCGTTTTTCCTAGACATAATAAGGAGTAAATGCTTAATTTTTCAGCCCTTCAGCTCTATCGGTGTGACCCTTACGTGTGATACATACATAGCTAGCAAAACGAACTTGAAAACTGAGAGAAATCTATGTTGACAGTTTCGATAACAGTCCTGGTTGACGGTTTCCAATAACATATATCATGTCAAATGTACTTGCAAGGATTACGTTACCCCTCTTTCTTCCTTCTCAATTATTTTTTTTTTCTCTGGCTTCATTTTTATTTTCAAGTCACCATGTAATTTAACCCTGGCGCCTTAGTCTTTCGGGGTGTTTTTGTTTATTTCTGCTGGCAAGATTCTATGAAAAAAAAAAAGAGAGATTAAAGAAGACTTCTGGAAGTAAAGGGAGATAATATGGCCACTTGACAGATAACAACGCCGCTACGCTCGCTTACCCCTGGGTGCGAAACTGAGACAGAAAGTTTCGCTTGATCCACGGTTAGGCATCATACAATCCAGGAAATGAAGAGTCTGTAAAAAAAACGACATTTCTGTACTCATGTAAATTTGATACTCACACACATGACATACATGTGATGTTCCGTGTATATATATATATATATATATATATATATATATATATATATATATATATATATATATATATAAAGTGAACTGAAAATCAACTCAGAATAGTATGGAGAGCAATGGAAAGTGCGATAGAAATAGATCAAGATGCAGACCATGGTGAAAAATATTATACAAATAACTAAGCGACAAAAATGGGAGTGGGTTGGACTCTTAGCAAGAAGGAAAAACAGTATATGGAGCAAAAAGGGAGCAGATTGGTACCCCAAGAGCAGTAGTCGCGATAGAAAAAGACAAGAAACAAGATAGAGGAGTGAGATAGAAATGTTTGTCGGTAAGACATAAGAGAAGATATCACAATCACGGCTATCGTGGATTGAGATGTAAAAGGCCTTCCTCCCAGCAGTGGACCTATATTGGCTGCTTCTGCTGATATATATATATATATATATATATATATATATATATATATATATATATATATATATAAAGTGAACTGAAAATCAACTCAGAATAGTATGGAGAGCAATGGAAAGTGCGATAGAAATAGATCAAGATGCAGACCATGGTGAAAAATATTATACAAATAACTAAGCGACAAAAATGGGAGTGGGTTGGACTCTTAGCAAGAAGGAAAAACAGTATATGGAGCAAAAAGGGAGCAGATTGGTACCCCAAGAGCAGTAGTCGCGATAGAAAAAGACAAGAAACAAGATAGAGGAGTGAGATAGAAATGTTTGTCGGTAAGACATAAGAGAAGATATCACAATCACGGCTATCGTGGATTGAGATGTAAAAGGCCTTCCTCCCAGCAGTGGACCTATATTGGCTGCTTCTGCTGATATATATATATATATATATATATATATATATATATATATATATATATATATATATATATATATATATATACATATATAAATATATATATATATATATATATATATGTATATATATATATATATATATATATATATATATATATATATATATATATATATATAGAGAGAGAGAGAGAGAGAGAGGGGGGGGATTACTAAGTTTAGTTCAGCCTGACTCAAAACCAAAGTTATAGTGGACTCGCAGATAATGGAGCTCTAGTCATTCGATCTGCGAAACTTGTTTGCCAATCATACACGATCATCTCCCCGCTCTCTCTCTCTCTCTCTCTCAGTACATGTGCCTATGAGGGTGTGTGTCTTCGAAAATCATTCGAGATGAGGTTCTTTCCCCACACAGTATATAATCAAGAAACTTTTCTCTATGTAAAGAGAATAATATAAACGTACATACAAACCAGCGCGCATGAATTCTATTTTACGTGCGTCGGTGAATGTACGTTTGGGCAATGACATACTTTCGATTGAGGCGAATAAATTAATACGTATACTCATGTGGTTTATTAACATTTCAATTTTCCGAATATATATATATATATATATATATATATATATATATATATATATATATATATATATATATATATATATAAAATATTTAAATCTGTTTCGTGTTAAGTTATAAATAAATAAACAAATATCAACTTCGAACATATATATATATATATATTATATATATATATATATATATATATATATATATATATATATATATATATATATTATATATATATATATATATATATATATATATATATTGGAATATAGCCATTCAAAATGACAGGGTTATTCATGTATGGATTGGCACTAAGGAGCCAAAAGCCATTTTATTAGGTAATTTGTTTATATATAAATATATAAATATATATATATATATATATATATATATATATGTATATATATATATATATATATATATATATATATATATATATATATATATATATATATATATCGGGTGATTGAAAAGAAACTTCCTATCAGAAATTAGTTATAACTCTATTACTTATTAGTCAATTGTTGTCAAACAAGCTTTCCAATTTCTGTGAGCGTTTTGTTATGGCCTCGCGGTATGTTGGCCATAACATGTGCCAAATGCATTTTTTATCATCACTACAGTCTTCCTTTCTTTCCTTGTATTTTATCGAAGAACTGTAGCCATAAAAAATGGCGAAAGGCTCTATCCTTTGTGCTTGAGTTTTTGTGTTTGTAAGTTTGATTGTTCCAGCTCTTCAGACCATACCGTTTTGTCTATAGATAGCAGTACTCCACTAGACCTCTTCAAGAAATGAAAAATATCACGTTTCCAAGTTCACTTACTAAAGACAAGAAATCAACAATCCTGTAATAAACAGTACTCCATAAGATACTTAATTTAGGGTTCTTATCGTAGTGCAATATACACATGACCGTGGCCCAGTGGTAAAGTGTTTGCCACCGGTTTGGTTGGCTATAGTTCTATTCACCGCCGAGTCATACCGAAGACTATGAAGAATTATACCAAGTGCACCGCCACATAGCTCTCTGTACAAGGACATGAAAACCCTTCCTCAAAGCTAAGTGAATACGGCCAAATCCCATAGGATATTCCGGTTTCGTAAGATCAACGAAGTTGAGCAACGTCGAACTTGGTCAGTACCTAGATGGGTTACCATCTGTAAATAGAGCGAAGCTTTGATCGGCCTGGCAAGCCGGAAATGGATCTTACTAATTATTGCCCCTGTGTATCAAAGCCTCTGACACCATCGATAAGGTTATAAGCAGAGAACGGTGATACATATATACATACGATATACTTATATCTGTTCCATTCATATTTATATACTGTATCATTAACATTAATGTAGTGCATTCAATCATGAAATTCCGAGCGACAGATCGGGTGTACGGTCGACTTCGTGACGAATAAACTCGAAAAAAGCCTTCATTCTTAGACGCCACGAAAACTATACATTCTTAGCTTGATATCATCAGAAGCTGTCGTAGTTAATAGTTTAGTTTTTTGCACGAAAATGGGTCAGTTTGAGATCATTAGTTTTTGTAGATAACGATTAAAATTATTTAATTAACTATAAATAAATAAAGATTTGAATTAACATAAAAGCCAGTTTCACTTCGCTCGGACCAGTAAATTCAAATTTTAGTTTAATTTCCCAACAGCCCTAACACTTTGATGATATGAAATGAGCATATTAGTAGGTCTGAGGTAGATATTTAAGTTACGAGCATAGTACCCATTAAAAATGACAGGATTTATTTTTAGGCTATCTATTCACAGATTAATATTTGAATATTTCTATTTGTAAACATTGCTTCAGTCACACTCTCTCTTTCTCTCTAATCAGCTTTAAAGTGGGGAAGAGAGAGTAAAACTTACATTCTGTTAAACCTACGCACAGAGATAGCAAACTGTTTCTATGTATCAGCAATAGCAATCGATAACACTTTAGCTGTTGACCACAGATATTTTTCTCTTCCTCTTTTAAAGCAGTTTTTAAGAGAGGAAGGCACAGCAAACTGTGTATGTGTGCCTGCTACAGTGGTCGCTCATACTTTAGCTGCTGGCCACAGAAGCTTTCCTCTCCTACTCTCTTTAATCAGCTTTAAAGAGAGGAAGACACAACAAACAAAACGAACAAACTTGGTGACTATGCCCTTCATCTATCTATCTATCTATCTATCTATCTATCTATCTATATATATATATATATATATATATATATATATATATATATATATATATATATATATATATATATATATATATATGTACGTATATATATATATATATATATTTGTATTTGATATATTATATTATATGTATATATATATTTAATATATATATCTAATATATATATGTAATATGTACGTAGTATTTATCCGAAAATATATATATATATATATATATATATATATATATATATATATATATATATATATATATATATATATATATATATATATATATATATATATATATATATATCGTATCAATTGACATCTGCTAGGCCGACATAAATGGATAATCCGATATCGTTCTGGAACTAAAGGTACTGAAAAATCGGTGGTGTACAATATATGCACTAAAAGAAGCAACGTGAAAAAACTTAGTTCAAATATTGGGCAAAACAACAGAGAGAGAGAGAGAGAAAGAGAGAGAGAGAGAGAGAGATAGAGAGAGAGCAAGCACTAGTTGAACGTGGTATCGGTCGGTGATATAATTTAAGTGGCTAGACAACTTATCGGACTAATATATAAGGCAGATGTACGGACTAATGGGTTCTTTTTCTGAGTACTTTATCACACTTTGAAAATGCGGACGGACTGTTCTGCTATCAGGAACTTTTACGCGAACATTTTCCATCGCTTCTTTTCTTATTTCAGATTAAGAGCCAGTAATTCATAGAATATTATATAAATAAACTTGAATAAATAAGAAAAGAAATAAACCAAAGACATAAAAACCATAAAATAACAATCCTACCTGAATTAGAAATGATTATCTTTGGCCACTTCCTTGCTGTGAGCTTTGTCCTATTTGATTCTATTATAGTAATTGGATTTTCATTCCTCGTAAGAATATTAGGTTTTGTAGTTCTGTAAGTCCTGGTCTCGTTGGTTTTCCCGTATATTGCCGTTGAATGACTTGCACTTTAAACATCACAAGTCGTAGTTGAATGTCTCATTCTGTTAATCTGATGTCCTTGTGTTAGTAAGACCGGTTTTCGGACACCCGATAACCCATTAGACTGATTATTGATAACTAAGCAATAATTAGTCGATTGTAGTCAAACAAGCTTTAATTTCGATGATAAAATGGTAGAATCTTTCCCAAATAACCCAAAATATATTGTACTATATATATATATATATATATATATATATATATATATATTTCAAAATTATTCTTCACCTATCATATATATATATATATATATATATATATATATATATATATATATATATATGATAGGTGAAGAATAATTTTGAAAATACATTTTTCTTCCAACTACCACCACTCTTTTTTCATAATTTCTCTTAATTTTCCGAGGTTGATATCAATTTCCACTTGGATTTTCACATCGGGGCAAAGAGACAAATAATAGCGATGTTGTCTGAGTCGGACTGGTTTTTGGCCTCTCGAGAACTCATTTGCCTGATAACATTGTTTTTCTTCCTTAGCAGTGAGTGTTATTTTCTGCTTATGTGTAAAAAGTACAGAAAATGACTATTATTCCCTTCAAACTTTTTCTGGTTGCCAGGATTGTGATATTCACACGTAATTGTTTTTCTTGCTTTATGTGAATAAAGATATACGAATTCATCCGTTGACCAATTGGAAATAAGTTGATTCAAAATTATCTCTGTCCTGATTATAAAAACAGTTTGAAGGGAGTAAAAGGTATTTCCTTTGCTTTTGAGACGTAATCTATTGGAAAATAACACTCATTGCCCAGGAATAAGAAAATGTAAACGAGTTTGGTTAGTCACTCAATAGAAACTATCACTTGATCAACGTCTTTTGACTGAATATCAATAAAAAATTTGGAAAATGAGGTGATCAATGATCAAGTTACTAATCTCGCCTTTTGCTAGGCAGTGATCACCATGAACGTCTGAATTTTCAAAAGAAAAGCGTGTATGCTTTTGGACAGTGAACAGCGTAACATGAACCTATAGAGAAAATTGATCGCCTTCCCACTAAAAAACAATGGGGGAGGATTAAAAAAAAACACACAAAAAAAACAAGATTTTATCCAAGACATAATAAGAGGTAAATGTTGAAAATTTCAGCCCTTTAGCTCTATTGGTGAGGCCTGTTCCTGCCATACATGGATAACCTGTCAGCCAGCTGGATCAACTAAGAAACAGAAAAAAGATGTTGACTATTTTGGTGAGTTTTGGATGACCGTTCTTAAGAGAGGTTGCACGGGGTAATTAGCCTCTAATTCACTGGCCAAGGGGTGCCTCACTACCTCAATCGACCTTGTAGGTATCTGTATTTTATGAGTGTTTTCTAAATGTTTATCATTATTTATCAAAAGTGACGCGTGTCATTCTGTTTTGTTTTGGGTCTTTATGTTTGGAAAAGTCAGAAAAATAAACCAGCAAATGAAACTAGAATCGCACGTTTCTGTATGGAAACATTTTTTTGTTCCCATTTTTCTGCATTTGAATTGGTTTCAGACTATCGCATGGGTGTAGCCGATTCCAAGGGATACAGGATTGGTAATTAAATGAAATGGATCAGCATTTTAGCGTCAGGACAACGCAAAAACTAAGTAACAATGATTGTTGTAGTCATTTGCAAAAATTTGCTTAGTCTGCCACAAGGCCTCAGATCTTGAGTGCTCGGTCAGTTGGCTTTGTGAAAAAATCTTCCACTTGCACTCGAAGAATTGTTGAAGGAGGAAACTGCGGTTGCGTCACTTCATCTTTCTGTTCAACAATAAAGATGGTGAGAGGCTGTATCTTTTTTTGTAATTGCGTGTGTTCGTATGCATGTCTGTTTGGATACGTGTTTGTGTGCTTGTTTGTTTTTGTGTTAGCGTGTTCCAGCGCTCCTGGCCGCACTGTTTTGTTTACAGACTTGGCAACAGTACTCCATAGACCCTTTCTAAAAATGTTCTTTTTGATTTTTGTGAAAAATCAAACATTTTGGACCTTTTTTAGCCTTATTTTGACGTTTTTAAAAAAAATAAAATCTAGATTTTCAAGAATCTAGATTTTTTAGAATGTAGATGTTGCTAGATGCTTTTTTTTCCAACCGTATTTTAGATGTTTTCCTGCGGTAAACGCCAGTGATGTCATTGATAAAATATATTTTGAACATATCGATTCTTCGATAGAATTTTTATACATGACTCCAAATTTTGACGATTCGGCAGTTCGATTATTGACTGTGAATACGAATTTTTTTGTGGTTAAACACTCACTTGGTAGACTTTTTCCTAATTTAACAACAATGACAAGTTCAGGCTGGTTTAGACTCAAAAGTGAAAAGTTTGAAATGATGGATAAAAAGAGAAGGGAAAGCAGAGAGACAGATACTATTCCTACGTCATCAATCAACGGCGGGAAAAAGGAAAGATTGAGAGAGAAAAAAAGAAACAATGAAAGAAAGTTAAAGAGAGAGAGAGAGAGAGAGAGAGAGAGAGAGAGGTGAGAAATAAAGAGATCTGTTGTCGCTAAACAGATTCTTTTAATTAGAATTTATTACTTTTTCTTTGATTTTTTAAATCTTTACTATAACTCATTTCTCTTTTTCTCTTCTCTACTCTTCTCTGCCTTGACCAACCTTGGTAAAATCTCGATATTTTGCACACACACTCCCCTTTCTGAAGATCCAGCTTAGTGGCTGAAATAGTTGCGTTCAGTTTCCAGTCCTATTTCTTTTAATCCTTCTTTATTTTACTTGTGCAATTTCCCATCATTCACTTCCGGCTTGCTATGCCCTTTGTGGCTTCATTAGCTCCCTGTTAGCTGAAGATCTCGAGAACACGTTACCTACTCTGTCAGTAATCAACTTCTTCGGATGCTGGATAAGGGGTGTGATTTTCCTGGTTTAAGGATTATTACAGGGAGCATTTATGGGCCTCGAATAGATTTTTCAAGTCCTTAGACGTTGTTGATTGTTGCTTTTTTGTCAAGTGGAAATCAACATTCTTTCTTGTCTGGGTTCAAACAAGGTTTCGTCCGCACTTTCCAAGACAGCTAAGGAGACAAAATTTGACCTTTATTCATTTTCTTATTTATGTTGAATACTTTTGATATCCCAACGTTTTCCGCAACTTCATCATAACTCAAGATGGACTACTTGGAACTTTTCTCTTGGGCTCGAGTCGTTATTAGATTCTATGATGACAATATTGGACAAACACGCACTGTAATCACAAAGACAGGAGTAATAAGCTAGATTTGAGACCTGTTACGACAAACGAGAGCAATAGGACACACATTTGGAAACAGGAAGTTTTAAGAGGGTATCTTAGTTTGCTTGAGTTCAACCGTCCTCCTGGAGGTCGAGTTTGCTTTAGGTCAAGCTGAGGGCACATGAGGTCAATAACGGTTTAGGAGGTCAATAATAGCTTGTACAGAATACTAAAATGAATTCAGAATCCCAAATGAGTAAGAACTCGCCATCACAGTCAATAAATGAACAACCAAATCGTCCAAATTTGGAGTCATGTAAAAAGAAAATTCCATTGAAGAATAAATATGGTCAGTATAAATTATATCTATAACCTCACTGGTATTCTCCATTGGGGAAAAAAAACTTTTTTTCTAGAAATCAAAAAGAAACATTTTAGGAGGAGTCTATGGAGTACTGATGCCAATTTTCAAGTCTGTAGACAAAACAGTGTCATCAGGAGAATTGGACCACACAAACACAGAAATAAACACTCGTATATATAAAAAAATGGTAAAACCCTTCCCCATCTTTAGTCGCCACGATCATTCAACATGTATTATTGTTTACGTATTTGCTGTTTATTGTTTACATTTTTGCTGTTCAAGTAGGGTTTCAAAATGAGAAAAAAAGTCAATATGTAAAAGGAATGCGCACTAATTTTGACAGCACTTTAGTTTAAAAAAAAGTCGGACGAAAGGAAGAAAGTCAGAGTTTATGATAAACTCTGACTTTCTTCATTTCGTCCTACTTTCTTTAAAGTTTACTATTAGCGCTAGCAAAAAATATGGCATGAAATAGAAGCAGGTAAGAGGAATGAAGCTATATGACTAAATGTTAAAGATGCCTGCAGATTAGCTCTCATGGTGTAATCGGTAAGGCCCCTGTCACAGTGAGACAAGATCCCGAGACAAAGTGTTGCGGGATCAAACCTCGTCGGAAGTTTATTCTTTATTTTTGATCCACGCTGCTTTCTGAACGGTCATAGAATGTATAAACGATCTGGACGTTGCAATAAAAAACAACAGTATTAAGATAACAATAAAAACAGTTAAAAATAAATACAGATTTTCCCCGCTATGGTAGTAGAAGATTTCAGTGAAACCTTTTGTAAGCTAACATAGCGTAAAGCAAAGAAGTAATTACTATTAATTCACATGGGGGAATTGTTTTTTTGTTACTAAGCGTAACACTTTCAGGAGTTATCTAAGGCTTTTTTGATAACATGACGTTTTTTTCTCATTTTCCAACAGCGCTCCCTGACTTTTATCTGTTGGAAAGTGAGAAGAATCAGAGAGGCAGCACATACCAACATGTCAACTGAGTGCAACAGTCAGACAAGAGCAGGGTTCAAGCCGAGGTAGTTTCCAAGACTCATCAGGGACAACATTATCGGAATTCTGGCCTTACGTAGAAAGGAAAGAAAAAAAAAACACCCAAATCCCATGTTATAAGCGTTGCTACAATTGGAGAGAATAAATTTCTGTTTACCATCGTCACATTCTGATAGTACACCTGAGGAAGGCCATAGAATAGATTGGTCGAAACGTCATGTTTACATCACAAACAATATGAAAGAGTTCAATCGTCCAAAAAACTCTTTGAATGTTAATGACTCTTTTCAAAACACACACACACACACACACACACACACACACATATATATATATATATATATATATATATATATATATATATATATATATATATATATATATATATAGTCTAGAACACTTTACAGCTTTAAACACTAAACATTAAAAAACTTTTTTGTGTCACTTCAGTCACCCATTTCCCAATACCTGTCAATGCAATTTACGTAATTTTCTTCAGTGTTTCCCCCCCTCTCTCTTTCTCTATATATATATATATATATATCTATATATATATCTATATATATATATATATATATATATATATATATATATATATATATATATATATATATATATATATATATATATATATATATATATATATATATATATAATTTTGGAATCTTCGTACAGATTTGTTTCACGTTTCTCTGCGATTACCGTGTTTAGAAGATAGAAATCAATACAATGCCTGGAACACATCTTGCTGGTGTATGCGCAAAATAAATCAAGGTAAAATACGGATGCTCTCAGACACAGTTCAAAACTATGTTGGCTTGAGTTCTTTCTTAAAAGCGAAGTGGTATAAAGCGAATTTTCGTAATTCGGGTAATACCTGTAATAGTTTTTATCTATTCTTGCATTTCCTTATCTTTCAGCCTCTCCCCTTTAAACAAGTCTCCATGATTCCTCCTTTCTTAATCCCTTTTTTTAATGACTCTATTTGTTTAATATATACCTGCTTCTCCGCCACTTCATTATATTGTGTTAATAATATTTTTTTCTATCAGTAATTTCTTCCTTCTTTCCATTTTGTTCCCGTCCTCCGTCACTTTTTTCTTCCTCTTCAATTCACTCCCCACATCATCACATTAATGAGAATAAAAGATTGTAAGTTCACCTTTCTTTTAACCCGACAGGGTTTCGTGAAGAAGAAGGCAAGATAACTGAGTGGTTTCGCCGAGATAATTGTCAAGGACTTGCACCGCCACCGAGCCATTATGAAGGAAGCAAAAAACCGTGTTAAGTGTAGCAAGTGAGAAACGAGCAAATAAGTAAAAAGTAGATAAAACGAATAAGAACCCCCCTAAAAACAAAAACAAAACAAAACGAAGCCAAACAAATAAAAAAAGAGCAAGGCCCATCGAGTTCCTTTAATGGAGGTGTTGATGTTTTCATGTTTCCACGATGAGGCCATAACAGACTGCCACTTCTACAGTAGATCAAGATTCATCTCCTCTCCAGCCTTTTTATGTGAGCCAAATAAAACAAAGTAGCTATTTACGATACGTGAGCATCATGGATTTTACAAGAAGGAACTGGGAAAGATCTCCCTCCACCCAAAAGTAATTTTCTATTTTTTATTTTCTTTCTCTTCGCCCCTGGATCATCATCATCAGCAGCAGTAATAGCCATCGTATGTCCTCAGTTGGAGAAAGGTTTTTCTCAGGTCCTCCCATGACGACCGTGATTGCGATAACCAGAGCAATATGTTAATGGCAATATTTCTTGTTTATCTCATTGTTGTGAAAACAAGTCTAATGCTCTACTTCCGTGTACACTTCATTTACAGAGTGCCAAAAGAGATTTTACTGCCCGTTGCTTTTTACAGACACTAAAAATATTTTTTTCTATTTTATTTTTTTTTTTGCATCCGTAGCACACAGCACATACACACAATACAAAACACCATATACCACTGATGTGAGCACGTGCGCGTGTGCGTGTGAATGCTCGTGGGTGTATTCACAATGAACGAAAAAAAAAAAAAGACCCGGCACGGAGGACACACCCAAAGTTATATTATCTGGCAAGGCATAAACTTATGAGGGAGTTTTAGAAATTAATCTCATTCACCATTCTCGCGATGACGAAGTGTCAGATCTTTCTCATTTCGTTTCTATGTCCCATGTAAAATGAATAAATATACACTTATTAATGCGTTTATGGCTGCATTATACTATCCGAAACGGTATTTGAAATGACCTCCCATCAGAGACTGTGTCGCTTGGCCAAGACGGCGTGAAAAATGAATGAACAACATCAAAACTTGAGGATAAAGCAGTTATCTGGGCTTCAGCCTTCCCACTGAGGTGTTAAGCTCAATGGAAAAAGCAACGCTGCGTTAAAGCGGCTGACCATCGATTTGTACAGCAGCCAAATTTTCTATAATTGTTCCTTTTATTTATGGTGTCTAGGCCAAGTGCTGCATTCTCCAAGTAATAATAGGAGATCCTTTCAAATAGTATAACGCCTTCATGGTTATTCGGAAGAACATATATATATATATATATATATATATATATATATATATATATATATATATATATATATATATATATATATATATATATATATATTCACTTATTTCAATAATTTTGCTTTTCATAATATTAAAAATCGTCAACCAAATCTGTCACCAAAACTGTCAACATGGGTTTCTTCATTTTTCAAGTCAGTCTGTCTGCTCGGTTGACTGGCTGCCTATATATGTATTACGCGAACAGCTGCATCAATGGAGCTAGAGGGCTGAAACATTTTAGCAATTACTCTTTATAATGTCTAGAAAAAAAATTTTTTTCTAAGTAATGAACCCTTTCCGGAAAGGTTTTAAATGGAGCGGCTCAATCTACCGCGTGACTTTATGCTAATTTGGTCCCTTTCTTTGTGTTTTTGGTGATCACTGTCCAACAAAGGACTAGAGAAGTAACTTATTCATTGCTCTCCCATTTTTACAGTTTTTTAATTGATCATCCTAACACGTGTCGGTTTCTATTGATTGACTAACAAGACCTGTTATTTTTTTTTGTCTTTCTTTAGGGATTTTTCATTTGAAACAGAAGCGAATCCCTGGCGCCAATCAATTTAATAAGGAAGAAGGAAAGAAAGAAAGAAAAAAGGGGAAGAAAGAAACAAAGAAAAAAAAAGAAAGAAAGAAAAGAAAGAAAGAAAGGAAAGAAAAAAAAGGCTGGCATTTATTGCAAGTAGAGAACTCCAAGCATCGTAATCAAGTGAGAGATTATAAATGGTGAGCCGGGCGGTATTTGATAAAGTACACCGTAATTGCTCGCACTCAAAGATAACGCACCGACCACTTTAGTAAAAGACAAATTAATTGCCAAAAAGAATATGCACATAGATAATGGGGTTCATATAGCTGAGCAGAGATCGACTTTCTCTTACATTTCAAACATACAGTGTGTGTAAAAAGTATCCGATAAATGTCATAAAGTTCATTTCAACAACCTTATACAGCTTCAAAGAGAGAATTTCGACCTATGAACAAAAAGTACTAAAAAATTGAACAGACGTAGCCATCTATGGTATCGAATGGTTCTAACCTTCTTATATGCTTATATGTCGGTCTCTGTGTTCCTATGCTCCTGACCACACCGCTTTGTCTACTGATTTGAAAAACAGCACCAGTTTTCCACTATACCCCACGAAAAAACATTTTTTCGATTTTTGGAAAAAAAAGCGTTATAGGGATCTTATTTTAACAGGTTCATTAACAACATCTGGATCATTCAGAAACATAGCGCTACGATATCTGTCTCGATTGCTTAGCATTTCACACGGTCAGTTATTGGTGCAGAGAATGAAATCAGTGGTCCGAGTTCAAACTCCAGTTGAGATATTTTGCGTTCACTTCACGCTAATGTCGCTGAGAGAGGCATGAATCCCTTATCCCCAGCTATGTCATGCAGCTAGACCCTAGACGAAAGAGTAAGGCTGATGGCGCGCAGCTCTTCCTCATTATGTTCCAAGTCAAATGCAATGACTTCAGACCCAGCATGGTGATGATGATAATGATGATTCTTCAGATCTATGATAAAACAAACCTGGCTGTTACAGGGTTAAACTCTGTTCCTACTTCTATTCTCTCCCATACTCTCCCTCTCTTTCTTTCTCTCTCTCTCTACATCTATCTATCTATCTATCTATCTATCTATCTATCTATATATATATATATATATATATATATATATATATATATATATATATATATATATGTGTGTGTGTGTGTGTGTGTGTGTGTGTGTGTGTGTGTGTGTGTGTATCAAGAATCCGAGAGAATATTTATGAATGTGTCACATCATTTAAAAACTCTATTTGAAATGACCTCCCGTTGTTACTGGGAGAAGGGGTCACTCGGCCTAGATAGCGTGAACAGATTGAACAATTAAAGAAAAATGGGGCTGCTGCAGGAATCAAACCTTCGGCCGATGAATTAATGGTCAAAAGGTTAAGAGCGACATCAGTTGCAGGTTCGAATATTCATTTTATACACAGGTTTTGGTTTAACGTGACATTTTAGAAAAATATTGAAGAATTTACTATCGGAAATTAGGTGAGGATTGTTCTTGTTACATGGGAAAATAAAGTCTGCTCCGACTAAGACTGGAGCTTGACAACAAAGTTTTTTTTTGTTCAGTAACCGATTAGCGTGATCCCAGTATTCGTGACATGCAGAGCATCTGGATGCACCCTGGTATGCTAACCGTACGCCTGAAGTCAAAACGTAACCAGTGGTCTGTAAAGTTGAGGCAAAGTATTGTAACATATTCAGCAAGGTGCTTTAACGCTCACACGCACACACACACACACACACTCACACGCACAAACAACTTATGGACTGTTATTTCAAGGAACTTGTCAGTGGAAGTCATGGTTGACTGAGGATGATCACACGTCTTCATTACACGTCTTGACATGGCTTTGATTATAAATTAATATCTTGACCATAAATCAAGGGTCGACCTATACACGATATCGACTTATGCACGAGTATATACAGTATCTACTCTTATATTTAAGTTCAATTACTGATATTTATTGTTGATTGTATACATTTGACTGAATGAGTGTGGGTATTTCTTCATTCTCCCGAATAGTGAGAAAATTTTCATTTGCGTCCATGCATTCCTATAAGAACCTTCTCGGTCGGTCAGACGGACCCTAAAATGTTAGAAATAAATTTTCTCAGTCACTTCATGTTTATTTTGAAATTTACTTCAAACCTTCGGTTGAAAAATCCTCATCCTCTCCTCTCCCCTAGTGCTACTACCGCAACTAATGATACTAAATATCAATTTTCCCAGCCGTATCATGTTGGACTGATATGCACCTTGACCCAAACCTCTGGGTGAACTATCTTCATCTTCCAAATTTTCTTCACCCCTTTTTGCTATTACTACCACAATTAGTAGTGTTAACTATCAATTTTGTCAGTTGTATCATGTTCGATTGATATGGAACTTTGCACCGACCTTCGGGTGAACGGTTCTCGTCTTCTGCATCCACCTCCTTTTCCTCCTCGTTCTCGTGCTACTACTACCTCGAATGAACTTGATGTTCTTGTTCCTCCAGAATTTCAGTCAGTATGTATCCGCTTATCTTCAATGACATGACTGCTCAGGTCTGATTGGTTGAAGTTTTCATAAACTTTTCGCTTGTCCAGAAAACTGTTTCATTGCATTATTTCTATAGACCATTGCATGTAGTAAACTTGCATATAATAGTTAAAGTATTTGAAGATGAATATCCATATGCTCAGACCACCACTGATCAAGATAAGTCTTCCCCGAAATTCAAATCAATGCACTCAGCCCGATATATTCTAAGTTTGGCTTAATAAAGCACAAGGCCTTAAAAGATTGAATCAACATTTAAAAATCGGTATTTAAATGATTTTAGATACCATCCGAAAACCTGCCCGATACGGATAGTTTTCAGCTTATACCCCGGAAAGGCCTAAAGTGATATGTGTGGAAAAAACGACAAAAACTTTTAGGAAAGTTGAGTTAATTGCAAGAAACCTCTGTGCCATTCCTAATGACAATGATTGGAGGAGATTCTGGTATAAAAATTTATTGTTTATAAAAATGATTTGTTTCCTTTCTTCAGAACTGAAGATCAGTTTCTAGTCGGCGATAAAAAAGGAATACAATCCAATCTTTTTTTTCCTTTTTTGGTTTCCTTACTTTGAAATTACGGATGTTTTTTTTTTTTTGCTTCCAGATTCATGAAAGTCAGTGGAAATATCATTTAAATCTTGTTCCAATGAAATATCCAAAGCATACAAAATGTTTTGTTGGGGTAAGAAGCAATTTTCAGGAAGAAAAATTGCTTCAACCACAGGGTATTTCCCGTATAAGATCCCAAAACTCTGATACCAACAACTGGCAAGAAGAGAATATACCAAGCCGACCCGTAGAAATATTTTCTAAGCTCTGTTTAGTCTGGCTCAAGGCTAAGAGATGTGAGATACTCAGTGATCATTTTGCAAAAGTGGCTTGCTACTGATCGTAGTAGGACAGGCAACCTTGTGAGAATTTGCTTATCTTAGCATCGAATTAAAGTAGTAATGGTTTGCGAAACTCATTTGCAAACTATTGACCAATGACAAAGCACTGAAATCTCTGAAATCAGATTAATCAATGACGGTAAGATCCAAAATCAAATTGAATTGCATTTTAATTCGATGCTGTCAACCAAAACCAGAATTGTCAATATAGGTTTCTATCAGTTTTCAAGTTTGTCTGGCTGGCTAAGTATTGATGTATCACATGTACTGGCCGTACCAATGGTGCTAGAGGACTGAAAATTTAAACCTTAACTCCTTACTATGTTTATAAAAAACGTTTTCTTCCTCCCTTTTTTAGTATGTATACATGTATGTGGTTGGGATGTCCAAATTACAACGTAATCTGATGCTAAATTGATCCGTCAGCTTATGTCTGCTTGTTTTTTTATTCAGTATTTTTAACCTAACGAAATGTAAACGAAGTAACTCAATTGATCACCCCTATCATTGCTTGTTGCCTAAAGACGCTTAACGGTTTCTATTGCGTGTCTAACCAAACCTATTCGTTTAAATCTTTAATTTTTGATAAAACACTTAGATTTTGTTTACGATGATATTTCCCTCCATATAACACGCACTTATTATTTGAACTTTGCTTTCAAGCTCATCGTGGGTATCGCAGGGTTTGGTACATACGCACGATTGTTAGTAAGAACTACCATCAATATGATTTGGCCTTAATCTCTGACAGAGAGGTTCCTCAATCCTAATCCTTGTACAGAGTGTTTAGCGAAGCAGCATTGAGTATCATTTTGAAAGACCTTGGTATGACTCAGTGGTCGATTGGACCACGACCAATCGAAGAGGAAGCGAGCACTCTGCCTTTGAGCCACATAAATGTATATTGATTTTTACTAGGATCAGCTTAGTCGACACAAAACCTTTTTTATCAACGTTTTTTGACCCCTTTAAAGCAATGGTGTCTACCCTAGAAATTAGACTAATTTTCAAGGACGATTCCAAAGGACATAATGTCGCCCAAGCTGCTGATAACCCCAATAAAATATTATTATTACAGCGCAAACTGTTCAGCAATTATTCAATGGGTTTTGATCTGGAAATATGGATGATGATAATTGACTCTAACGGAAGCCGATACCTGTTTATTATGATAAATAGTCATCGACAACCGTGGCCAACGACCCAGGAAAACGATTCAAGCATTGTCTGGAAACTTTAGGACTTCAATGATGACAATATTGTCTGCAGGCAAAAGAAAGGTTAGAAAATGGGTCCCACATAAATTGGATGGAATGCTCCATGACAGTGCTGGACTCCATTCTTTTCAGTCGACTGTGTCTAAACTTAAAGAATTGGGATTTTTGAACTACACATCTATAATAAAAAGGTTCAATAATAGAGATGGTATAATAAGTGCTTTTACTGAATATATGACCACTAAACCTAGAAAATCTTATTGAAATGAAATATTCTTATAACAGGATCATTGGAAAATCTCATTGCTTTAAATGGGTCATATTTTAATTGTATATTTACCGTTTTGTTGTTGTCTATATCGTGTTATATCTCAGTATCCAAAAAAGGACATTTTATATGTAACACCCCAATCTCTCACCAACAAGACAGGCCTGGATCCATTGTTTATCGGAAGAGTGAAGTTATTAATAAAGAAGTAAAAAAGAAAAAAAATGAAAAGATTGTTTATAACATTTTTATTTTGCAGTTCGTTTCCAAGTTGCTGCCCCCACCAAAACAGAAAGAAGAATTAAAAAAAAGAAGAAGATAAATTCCTCTTCGGTTCAGGGGTTACGCCCTCTTGGGCAGATACTATTAGATATGATCTCTGTTCCTTGGTATATGATTCTGTTGTGTCATCTTTTACGATCTGCCTGGCACCTTTTGTATCAGCGTTTTATTCCTTCTTCAGATCCACTCATTTCCAAAGTCTTTTCTTTTCCTTCCGAGATTCTTTTTTTTTTCTTTATCTTAATCTTTTGTGTTTCGCATACATTTTTTTATTATTCGTTTTTATGACTGTTCGTTTCCATGACAAGGGAGATAACATATACTCTAATCAGGACACCCGCTAGTATGATCCTCTAATGGAACCGCCTAAAGGTTTGTGGGGTTCCAGCAGTCAGACAAATAGACCCCAACACTCATCCGTGCGAGGTGCCAATATTTCCTGAACTTCTCTTGATCATCCCGTCAACTTATTTTCTCTCGGCCACGATTTCGAATATGATCTCGAAGGATCTACATTGTGAGCCGTGATGTCCAGCAGTTGTCGGACATTCTTGCAACATGGCCCGCCAATTGTTTGTAATGGATTCAATGGCATCTTGGATTCGCTATCATTTCTCTTATAGACTGTGTTGTCTTATGATCTATCCATGTCATGTTAAGCATGCTTGTCTATCGGGTACGCATGATTCTCGATTTGAGAGCAACTTTTTTTGTTAAGTTCTATGATTCAGTTGCGTTGGTTATTATCGGGAGTTTGTTGGCTCTTCTTTCTGGACCAAATGGAATTATTTCTCATGAACGTTGAATTATTTTGAGTTAGAGCGCTATTTTTGTAAGGTTCCGTGATCCAGCTCCATAGGTGAATACTGAGAGGACGTCTCTGCTGTAATCAGTGCTAAGCACCTCGAAATGGCTAATTACTCTATAGATGCCGATAACTTCACGACTGAGAAAAATTTAAGCAGGAAACGTTACGATTTATGTTTATAAATAAAGATAGGATAAATCTCGTGTAGACTATTGCAATGCGTTAACTTTGAAAGGAATGAACAAAACTAGCGGGGGGGGGGGAAGCTTGGTTATATAAATTTTAGTTCATGCCGGGAAGGAATTCACGGATATATTCGACATATATGATTGAACGGGGATGACGTCTACTGGTTACTTTGGTAGCTCGGTCAATAAAGCACAGTCTCGGTCATAGAAGCTCCAAAAGATGCGAGATCGAGTATCATCGGAAGCAGATTCTGTATACTCGATCTGTACTGCTTGTTTAATAGTTTTGCGATAAAACAAAACGATAAAAAAAGAGTGAAAGAAAAAACTAGTCGATAATTTATGCCTCAGTCGATCTCCTCGGATGCACTGTCCAAGTGTAATAGCGTTAAAGCATGAATATTCCTCTCCAAAGATAGCTTATAATGTAGGATTCGGGTATTTTCCTCTCCTCTCCTTGTTAGGCTTCTTCATATCTTGTCCCTGTCGAGAAGCAGAAGAAGCCATTTTGGGTTGAACTCCACACGTCTGACGTGCATTCACCTACACACTGATGTATGCTGCTTCTTTGATATTTCTCAGGTTCGAATAGTTCCCTGTCTGTAAACTGAACTTCTTCCAAGGAAGGATCGTGCTTTTCCTTCTCTCTCCATAAGTGGTCAGCCATTTTTTTTCTATTTCGCCTCCGATGTGGCTTCCACTAGGCCGTGTTAACAACATAAACAAGAAGAAGAGGAAGTTCAATCGTCCAAAAAAACTCTTTGAATACGAGTGACCTTTCACAAAACTCTAGGTAAGTAGAATTTAGATATTGGAGAAAACTTTGTACCTCAGGACGAAAATGCAAAATATTCTTGCTTTTATTTTCATACTCATCTTCCTCAAAACATGTTTCAGGGATGGCATGAATAGCTGTTCTCCAGCCAAGGTTGTCAATGAGTGCAACAACTTTTTACACTTATTACTGCCTGTACGGTAGTTATGGGAGAGTGGTTTGCCAAAGTACTCAGTAGCGCTCTCTCTTCTCCACCAATCATCGTCGCACTATATTAGCACTACCTAATGGTATGTTGACTAATGATCAATGTTTCTTGGAGTTACTTTTATAGTTATTTTCTGATTGACTGCGGCTATCTGGTTTCAATTTTATGAATTCGAGTATGGTATTAATCAGGGCACAAGAACTATCTCATTGCTGTCAAAGTAACAAGCTTGAAAATGCCAAACATCTCACCAAAGCAGAATAAAAAATGAATAAAGAGAAAATGGGTTCATAGATTGAAACACCCTCTATCTTCCCACACGCAAAGAAGCAGAAATTCACTAATGTAGTCATGTTTTCGAAACGGCTTAATTATCTTGACATCTTTACCACAGATTAGGAAATATTCCGAATACAGGACATTTTTTTACCGAAATATCTTGGCTGTATCCCACGTGCCCGTCATAAATCCAGTTTCTGGTAAAATGTCGTTGGTACAGAAAGATCTGTAGACCACCTCATGTGGAAGGAATTTCTTTCGCTCTGACAGACCCATAACAAAGGGAGATCCAACGCCTACCAATAAGATTTCTCCCTGGGAAAAACGCTTCTGATTAAAGACAGCATGAGGTATAGCCAAGGTTGCCAGTTTGGCCATTCTATCGCCAAATTTGACAGATCTACCCTTTTTGAAAAGCATTTGGCTATGAACTTTTTGGTTTGGCCAAATCTAAATTTTTGGCCATTTTAACTTTGTTGCAGCTGTATTTTCTAATAAATTCTTACTTTTCATGAGTTCTTCAATATTGCAATGTTTTATGAACAATTAATATTGAACAACCGTAGCCATCAAAGATGGTGAAGGATTCTATCCTTCTTCATATGTGCAAGTGCTTGTATGTTTGTAAATTCCAGCGCTCTTAGCCATACTGTTTTGTCTACAGACTGGAGAATTGGCATCATTAAACAACTTCTAAACAAGTTTTTTTTTCAATTTTTGGATAAAAAGCTCTTTTGACCTTTTGGGGGACTTATTTTGGCGGATTCATTGATAAGATCTAGATTCTCTACAATCTTGATATTTCTAGATGCTTTTTACTCTATTTTAGATATTTTCAATTGGGAAAACGCCATTGATGTCATAAAAGAATTCATTCTGACCATATTTATTCTTCGATGGAATATTTTTTGCAAGGCGTCAAACTTTGACGCTACGAGCATGATGGCTAATTATTTTAATTTTCAATTCTATGACTACTTTTGATCTTCCTCTCAATTAATTAGTTCCTTTTTATTGCAACTATTACTCAGACTGATTTCCCTTCGGCAGGGAGCAAACAAGTCTTTACGCTAAGATTCGTCAATTATAGACTGTGATAGCGAGTTATTAATTGTTTTCATACAACTATTTACCTCCGTCCTGATTTTTCTGTTGCTTCTGATCGCAACTTTACCCATGCCGCCATCGTGGAGTAAAAAGCAACTGAAAAATTAAAATGAAAGTAAATTATTGCATAAAGAAATTGAAAAATGAATTCTGATGATTTATCATACTTTATCTAATAGAATGAATAATGAAATAATCGCTTATATCAACAAATTTGGCATTTGGTCATTTTCGGACATTTTCGCCATTTTTTGCCCGAAACATCCTCAACAATCTAACAACCTTTGCCATAGGATACTACTTTGCTTTCAAAAATCTTCAACCCTGGTTATCCAACCGCTCCCTGCCCCCCCCCAGTATAGATTGTCGCTATCAAAGATACGAAGAAGGATACAGGTCCTTGACGTACATATAGTCTTAAATAGAAAAATACTTTCGAAAAATCTGTCCATATCTATTTATCTATCTATCTATCTATCTATCTATCTATTTGAAGCCGTCAACCGAAACTGTCAACAAAGGTTTCTTCAGTTTTCAAGTGGGTCTGGCTAGCTATGTATGTGTGTATACGCGTATGTATGTATCACGCGTATTGGCCACTCCAATGGGGCTAGAGGGTTTGGAATTCTAACATTCACTCCTTAGTATAGCAAAAACAGTTTCTTTGTGTTTTGAAAATCCTCCCCACTAAATAGGTTTTTATTCAGGGATTCAGTTTGCCATGTAAGTTTATGATAAATGAATCCCTTAATTTGTGCCCGTTTATTTGTACACGTGCACGTACACATATACATGCATTCTGTCAAACGATGACCTACAAGATTGTCAGGGTTGGTATGTTCGGTATCTCTCCTTCAAAGCTTTCTTTTAGGACTTACTTTCCAGACATCCTTTAGCTTTTTGTATTTTGTATCATGTATTAACTAGTTTATATATATATATATATATATATATATATATATATATATATATATATATATATATATATATATATACACAAAATTTACGGATATATTTGAATTTCTATTAAACTATTTCCTAAGAAAAAAAATAATCGCCAAGTCCATAGTTTCAAGAGTTATAAGTTGTTCCTTATTCGTTTGTTAGTTCGTATAGACTTCCAAAACCATCTTCATTAATTAAGAAGAGTCGATGGCATTAAGAATTAGGAAACTGTCAATCAAAACTGTCACTGAAACTGCCAAAAATGTTGTTTCAGTTTTGAAGTTGATCTTGCTGGTTGGTTCTGTATCTATGTGTTGACTGTACAGGCTTTTCTAATGGGGCTATAAGGCTGAAAATTCAAACATTTACTCCTTATCATATCTAGACAAATTTAGAAACGAAAATAGTCTCTTAAATAGATATCCCGTGGGAGATTTAATTTGCAATATAATTTCATGATAAACTGGTCCCTTTGTATGCATCCGGGGGGATTCATGCTTGTTTTTTTTTTAAATTTGGACTTTTTTCTAGTGATCGCCGCTTAACAGACGGTGGGAGAAGTAATTTATTCATTGGTCACTCCTTTTCCCAATTTTTTTAATTGATCACCCTCAACACGACATGCTGCCAGAAGATGTTGGTCACTTGACTTTTTCTATCCAGTGACTAACCAGACCTGTTTTCCTATCTTGCCGCTTCTCTTGACACTATCCTCTTGCTCCAAGCCATACGTTATACAATTTCAGGTCTCGAAAAAAATAGATAAAAACAAAAGGAAATTGTAAAAAAAAAAAAAAAAATTACTAGTCTTACTAGTATACTTCAAACTGTACTATTTTCAAATTTTTTTACCTTCATCTAAATTTTGTTAGTTGCTTTTCATCGTAACTTTTGTGCTCAGGCCGATTACCTACCGACAAATAGCGATGATCAAAAAATGAAGAAAAACCTTAGGTGGGATTCGAAACCACACCGCTGTTGACACTGTTATGTCTGGTCTGCTTTACCAATTAAGTCACGAAAACCTTTACTGGGCACAAGTCTTCAAATAACACCCTTAACTCCATTGTTTACACCGATCATAGCCATGTCTGTTCACGTTACAAAGAAAAAAAAACAAAAATCAACAACAAACAAAAAACAAACAAACGAAAAACGAACAAACAAAAACAAAACAAAAACAGAAAATGTATCCCAAATTTGTGGAAAATTTCGCAGTATGTGTAATTGTAGCTTTATTCTGACAGAAACTCTTGAATTAAGTCCTCACTTCAGGCAGTATCATTTTCATGATTTTCAGCGCATTTCTATAGTAAACTCATTTACAATGTATTTCTAGAGTAAAATCTATAGCAATGTTTTCTTTTAGTAAATCATCAACGCTACATTTGCATTATATATCTTGACCAGTGGTTCTCAACCTTTTCACGGTCACTCCTCACTTTTGTGAACAAGATCACTAGTAACCCCCTTCTTTTTTTGATAAGTTGCAACAAAGATTAATTACAAATATTTTATTTTGCATCTAATCAGACATCTTTATAACAAGACTAAGCTTAATTTCATAATTGTAAAGCTGTCGCTGAGTATTTGTTACCTCAAAATCAATTCAGGTTCATGAAAATAAAAATTCCTTAGAAGTTAATAAAACCGACTAAACGCAACGACAAAAAGATAACATTATAACTAAATTTAAAAAAAAATGACTTTGATAATCACTCTGATAAGGAAAATGAAATCCTTTCGTTGCCAAGTTATGCTCCATCTTGCAATACACACTTCCCAACTACCTTTACGCCAAAAATATTCACCACGACTTCCATTCTTAACTAATAGCCTTATTCTCACCCTTGGATTATCTAAATACCCACTCTGGGGAGGGGATTATCCCCTGATTGGGAATCGCCTGATTTTGGACATATTTTTCGGTTGCCAAACGTTCATATTTTTCCGGGTATGTTCTCCATTTCATTCTTGAGATCTTTATGAAGAAGGAATTTTATGATTCTTTAAAAGTCCACTAATTGATTTCAAGGCTACATAAAGCCAAAGTGTATGTCAACAGGGCCTGGTAAAGATTCTGTAGGCCCCTGGGCTACCGGTAGCCATAAATAATATTTTAAAGGCCACAAATAATACTTTTAAAAAATGAATTTATTCTGATTAGGCTAACAACAATTAATTTTCAAACATTTCCTTTGCGTAATTTTTTGGAAACAAATTTCTCAAAAAAAATCATTGAATTTTAAGTTCTTGAGAACATCGTTTTTTTTATTGTCGTGAGAATAAGTCTGTTTCTTCTGATGCCATTGTCGATCTGTGAACATTCTTCGGATGTTTCATCTCGGAGAAGCACCTGTCTCCTGTCGCATTAATTATCGTTGGAAACAAGAACGTTGACGTTGTGCTATTTCAACATCAGGAAATGAAGGAGTTTATCAATTGTTAACTATAAGGGTGTAAATATCAAAAGCTTATTCTGTTTCATGTTTGGGCCTGGATAACAATGTTCTCTATAAACATATATATATATATATATATATATATATATATATATATATACAATGTATTAATTGAACCTTTTTAAATTGCTAATTTACAGTACTTATATATTGATTCAGCATTTACAAGTGAAATAATTTTCAACTATCGAGAGCCCCCTCCCTACTAGCGGTGGCATCTTGGGTGCAGCCCCTAAAGCCCCTGCCTCAATCCGACTGTATGTGTCTGGCAGGGACATCATGTATCATTGGGAACATCTTTTTCGGATATCGAGAGAAAAAAATCCTACATTTTACCATTTAAGCTTGCAATGATTCCTAACTGCTGTTTCTCCCTTATTTCCAACGTACAACATACAGATTGAGTACCGAAAAAGAAAAGTGCAAAATTGCGTGCTTATTTGACAGCTTTACTTTTTATTACTGCTATCCCCTGAATGAAATATTCAGGTGTAAATACCTGATCAAAATTTAATGGAATATTTCGATGCAAAAACTATTTCTGCCACACGTTAATGAAATGAAACCTTCTGAATACAACTGGTTCTCAAACTTTGAAACGTGTGGCAGAGAATTGCAGGGGGTTTATGAGAGACAACTTGTAATATTTGGAAGTGACCAGGAATAACAGGGACTGCCAGGGAACTGCTGGGATAAAAATTACCGCCCTTTATTGAATCGAATTGTTCCCTTACCACCAGATATATCCAGCACGTTAGAGCAGAAAATGGACAAAAGTAAGTGGGGAAGTAGCAATAAAGTCAGTGGGAGGCAATAAAGATCACCCAAATCTTGCCGAGCTCAAATGCAGTCAGCACAAGCATTCAATTCTGATCAAAATTACTCTCAGCTCAGTGCAGTTGTATCCGTGTTGCGTAAACCACAAAGCAAAGAAAACGGCCTCCATTTCTTAGACAATTCATGGGAACCAAATCACTTTTGATTTTCACGGGGCCAATACTTAATTTACTACTATAATCAAATTAAAAGATTACTTATTTTATTAGTATAATAAAATTAAAATATTACTAATTTTATTACTAAAATTTAAATAAAAAACATTACTTACTTTATAACTATAATTAAATATAAGATGTTATTTATTTTATTACTACAGCTTTAATGAAAACATTATTTATTTTATTACTATGAATTAAAATAAAAATATCACTAATTTTATTACTATGAATTGAATAAATATCACTTATCTTATCAAAAACTTATCTTACTCCAAAATTTAATCATTTCTCATTTTGTCCATGGCCCAACATTACACAAAATTTCGTTGAAATTCATTCAGAACTTTCGGAGATATCGTGTCGACAGACATTAGCAAATGTATGAAAAAAAAAAAAAAGGTAAAACAATTCTATGTAGAGTTAACTCCAAGTGCATTCTTACCTCGATTAGTGCGGTTAATTTGTTCCAAAGTTCTCTCTCTGTACTGTTCGAAAACGCACTGTCCAAGGTCTTATTATGAATTGATGGGTTTTTGTTTTCAGATTATAGTCAGTTACATTAATTTGTACATCAGTGCCTTAATCATACTACATTAAAACCCACACTAAGCAAAGCTGCATTATTCTGTGTCAACTTTGGTTCGGGCAATTTAATTCACTCTTTCCGTCTTCAATGTTGTCATAACGTTTTGGTTCATTCATTTTACAGCATTATAATGACTCTAATTTTCTTTGTTCAACAGAGACATGAGACAAAATTCTTTGTTTAAGAAAGGAAATGGAAATTCTTCTATTTACAAGCGTTGCACTTCGCGTTAAAATTTTTCTATTTGATACCGTTTTTTTGCCTGAGACGTAATTTGCCAGTTCTAAGAATGGGGGTACATTTCTTGTCAAGACCAGATTTAAATAGTTTAACGGAGTTTGTAAGGAATTAAATGACCCAAAAAGTGGGTTTTTAAGGAGAGACAGATAGCATTCCTAACGAAGAAAGAAAGCTTTTATTTTCATGTGAGGGGTATACTTTGAGAGAGAAAGCGTTTGAAATGATAGAAAAGATACGATGGCAAAGAGAGAGGGCAAAGGAAGAAAATGCTTTTTTTACATCATATAATTCTTTTAAAATAAATCAATTCCTGAGAAAAAATAGAAAGTTCTAGAGAGAAAAAAGAAACAAACAAAAACAAAGACAGACATAAGGCAGACTATAAAGAGTACATAACTAATGTAAACAATATATATATATATATATATATATATATATATATATATATATATATATATATATATATATATATATATATATATATAAGGCATATTGGGAAATGGGTGACTGAAGTGACACAAAAAATCTATTGAAAAAGTTTAAAATTTTTAGTGCTAAAAGCTGCGAAGCTTTCTAGACTATATATATATATATATATATATATATATATATATATATATATATATATATATATAATGTCATCTGTAGAAAGCTGTTTCGATTTATTACATCTCTTCGGTGTGGCTATAGACTTTCCATTCTCCCATCAAGTACCACGAAGCTGGATTGAAACCTTCGCTTCAGACCCGGAGGGCAATATCCTATCTCTGAGCTACGGAACTGGACGGTCGGTAATGCTGAATTTAGGCAATATATTTATTTACACATAAATTCCCCATCCACCATTGTGCTCTATTCCTATGGAAGAACATTGCATAAGCTTACAATGGATGAGTTACCTCACTCAGAGTGTGCTGAACCCTGAATAGAGGAGCATTAATTATTTTGTCATCCACAGACAGCTGTTTATATAACCTTTTCATTTTACATTGAATTATATTGCATTTTTTGACCACATGTTCCGTTTTATTCTAGATAGAATGATTATTTATTTTTGTTTCGGACGTTTTAACGGGGATCAATTTGGATAATCAGTTGGAAACAAATAGTTTTATTATAGAAACAAATATTGCCAAATGCTGTCAAAAATTGTACATAAGTCGTACGTTTTGAATACAGTCTATCCTTTTTTTGTTTCGCTTTGTATCACTGGAGTGAGAGACCGATAAGGGAGACTTCCTTTCGTTATGGATATGACCTTTTACACCTGAAGAGGGCCAAACAACAACGAAGACTGGAAGAAGAGATAGGATTGGTCTGACCAAAGTTGGAATGTTAATAACTCTTCTCAAAGTTACAGACAGTACAAAATTCATTTTGCATCATAAGCAAGAGACATGTATTAACTCGTTTCTCAAGTGTTTATTTTATTCGAATTTTTGAAAATTCTAAAGAGTAAACAATGAAAACAAGGAGTGACAAAGAGATACCGTGGAAAATTATAAGAATTTTTCTAGTTTACAGTTAGAAAATAAGTCTTAGAGCTTGGAATTAGATTGTTAGGAATTATGCTTTCTTATTGCATATGTTTACCCCGATAAATACTTTTAGAAATACTGAAAATATCATTCTTTCACCACTTCAGAGTCATTCACCACAAAAATGATTTCATTCACCCTTGGGTGAATCATTCACCAGTTGGAAAAGCTCGGGATGGGTTAGATACGGGTTTGACCTTGGAGCGTTTTGTGCAATTACCTTAAATATATCTTTCTGATCTTCCGGTATCTCAGTGCATCATGAATAATGTACATAACGTTGATCAGGATTGCTGTAGTGGTAAGTTCTCTAACAAGATAATATCCACTTCTTCACCCTCAACCACTACGAGAGAACTCCCAAGAAAATTGCAGATCCAGGCAGCTATAGAAATTAGATGACACTTCTTCTCTCCTAAAGTTTCAGGGCCATGGAATGGTTTCCCAGAAAAAAAACCCTATAAATTACCCAAACCTAAACACCTAAAAACAACCTGGAAAAACGAACTCCCAAGCAAATTTAATTCTAAATTTATGTACTGATCTTTTTGTCTCCGAAATCTAAATTTACCGAGTTGATTAATTTAAGATAGTTAGGGCTTGGAAACAGAAAAGAAAGCTCAACCAAAGAAAGGCCTATAACCAGAATAAATTGGTAACTACTGCTTTGGTCAAGTTGAGCATTGCAGTATACATTGAAAGAAAAGGATTACTCTGCGTCTACATATGTATGCGTTTATGTGTACTTATAAATGAGTATGGAAATATGTAGGTAGAAACTGATCCAAGATTTTGAGCCGGTGGGAATGGGTTCAAAATATAATAGCGGGGCAGACTGGACTTCCTAGCCTTGGGGTGGAAACCAGTCTAGGAGAAAGACAATACTGATTCCTAACCAGGGAGTGGAGACCCCTTTGAAGGCAGTGGGACGATATCTATCCTACTGATGCCAAACGTATCGCTTTCTTCTTTCCTTTGGATTACGGATCCTACTGGGGGATTCTGTCGACGGGGGCCCCTGGATCTCCTTACAGTTCCACCCAAGAGAGGTCAATACGGTGTCGTCCCATTGTATGTCTTATATATGGGCAATCAAAGGCCTGGGGGACAGATTTGATCCACGGAAACGTTTTTGTGGCTTGCATCTAATCCAAGCATTTATTTAAAATCTTACACAATTTTTCTTCGTAAGTCAACTTTATAAATCATGTTGTAAAATTACAATTGTTTTGGCTATACAAATCAATTATATAACAATTGTTATTCATATGTTTGTCTGCAATAGAAATTAAGTACGCTTTCTGTAATACGATCTACGTTTTTGAAGTGAATGTGTGGCCCGAATAAAGATGGAAAACCTCTTATACGGCCAGCTAGATCAAAATGGCTGCCTTGCCCGGTCTATCGAAACAGAAGCAGGCATTAATTCACAAATTTCGGAATCAACATTTTTATCCAAGAAGAAGAAAGCCTGGATAAAGAACAGTGTCCGAAAATGTTATCGCTTCAAGATCGTCCACTTATGTTGAGCGTACAACGAGATTAGTAAAAGAACTAATAATATTACAATGTAACTTATACAGATGAAAAAGGAGCAGTACAATCGACAGTCTGTACGCTAGCGTCTGTATGTAGATAGATAGATATGAAAGTGCACACACCGAGTCGAATGAAAAAGCAAATGACATTCATAGTGCTAACATCAACAACAACTCTAATATCGCTTGTGTAAATAGATAATAGACTTATATTCAGACACACAATGAACTTCATATGAGTTTAAAATTACTATGTACACAGAAATTACCGTTGCATGCGCTGGGATTTAAAGAAAAGTGCATTTCAATGGAACACCAATGACTCAACTCCTGTTCGTAAATGCAGACTCAAGTTTCTCAGGAACATCAAAAGGAAGCCATATTTGTCATGACCTTTTCGATGTGCTAGCAGCTCTAGCATCGATTGCTGTCACTGACTGACTGACTGGCTGGCTGGCATACCGAAATTTGAGTCATCCTTTATCAATGTTGCTAATTTATTTGTTCTTCATCTAAATATAGATGTTTCTGATTTCGTCTAGATGTTAGAAATAGCTAAGTATTCAGATGATTTTAATAAAATAAGTAATATAATTTTCAATTTGTGGTAATATCATGAGTAATTTAAAAAATAGGTAATATTCTAAAAAAATCAATATTGTAAAATAATGTCTCATTTGATTTATAGATAATATGCAATATATTTCCTGGGTTTGTGATTTATGCCTGGGAAATCTAAATATTTTAAAGTGTTAACGTGATGTGTTTTGACTCAATTTTGGAAGTAAACTAGAAAATGAAGTTAGCCACACTGCTCTTGCTAAATTTTCATGCAATAAAAAAAACTAGCACGTCTATGGTATGACTTTTTTTCGGGAAACAAAAGCCAAACAAAATAAAAAAAATGAAAAAACAAACAAATAAAAGCCAATGTTGTTGCACATTCTCTGACTCTCACGAAAATTACGTTTTACCAGTCCAAAGATGAATTATGGCACAAGTGGCCAACCGCGTTTCGCGAGTCACATGCAACTCTTCGACATTTGATTTGCAGCTCGTGAAAATATGTTGACTGAACTCCTTTTCTCATGGCAGTTGGACAACCGTAGCCATCAAAGATGGTGAAGGTTATATCTGTTTTTAATGTGTGTGTGTGTGTTTGTGTGTGTTCGTTTATTTATGTGTTTGAGTGTTTCAGCGCCCCAGTACTCCCTCTCTAAGACATCTTCGAAAAATGTTCTTCTAATTTGCTCTTTGGATAAAGTTTATTGTGCCTTTTGGTGTGTTTGTGGGGGGAGGGGGGCTTGTTTTCACAGGATTTTTAATCACACCTTGATTCTCCAAATCAAGACATTTTTAGATGTTATTTTCTTACTCTATTTTAGATGTTTCCCGGTGGAAAACGCCAGTGATGTCATGAACAAAATTCATTTTGACCATATTTATTTCTTCGATGGAATATTTTCTACATGACTTCAAATCTTACCGTTACGCTTGTTCAACTGTGATGGCGAGTTGATATGAAAATTAAAAAGAAAAAAAATTCAGGCTTCATAATTAATTACCGGGTGTGAACTACGACCCCTACTGAATCAGAACGTAAGTTTAGAATCAATATTGAGCTATATTAAATCTCACTATAGTTTCAGCAAAGATTTTGAAAGCATTTGGTAGATTTACTTAGTGATTGCTGAGACTAATACAAATTAACAGTTTAGAAAAAACTTCACGAATGAATAATTATTATTGCATACATGTATTTCATATAATTTATTTGGTTTTTATGTCGCATATTATTACAGAATGATATGGAGGAAATTCAATTAAACAGAAAACTCTACGAGCCTGGAATGATTTCATAAAAGTTTTTCTCCAAAAATAGATTTAATGACTTAAAAGGAACAATTTCAAAAGAATCTTCAAAGAGTACTTTATATATACATACTGTCATAAGTGAATTATCAAACTGTAAAAATATAACTGTCATAAGTGAATTATTTAATTGTGAAAAGAAACTATCATAAGTGAATTATCAGATTGTAAAAAAACCCGATCTCATTAGTCACGGTCTGTTTTGAAAAAATATTGCAATTTAATTGTAAATAAAAAAAACTTTTTTAAAAATTGGTGGATTATTAATATTATTTATTCATTTTCTATCTTTATTCATTTACCTTTAAAATTTGATTTTTGATTTTATTTTCTATAGATGAAATATTCCTAAAATTGAATAAATAAAAATGATACTGTTCATGAGAATATATAAGGCGGGTACTGCTCGTAAGCCTAAATTGTACCGTCCTCACCAAATGTTGTAATAATAATAATAATGATAATAATAATAATAATAATAATAATAATAATAATGATGATGATATATATATATATATATATATATATATATATATATATATATATATATATATATATATATATATAAAATAAATAATTGTGTGTGTGTGTGTGTATGTATAATTAATTTGTTATTTTGTACTCGGCAAAATGAAATTTGTTCTATTCTATGTGTACGTAACAACAAGAACATGTCTCTTAAGTTTGTTAATGTTTTGTGGCTTTCAAACATCTGAAGTTTATCGTGTGTGGCTCTTTCGTTTAGCAAGTTTCGCCATCACTAGATTATGGCAAATGATGTTTTTTTTTCAGAATTTTACGAGTCTAAAATGGAGTGCCCCCTATATATATATATATATATATATATATATATATATATATATATACAATATATATTGTTTGTTTTTTATTTTTGCATGGGCATGTTTTGAAGCATTTCGGCGGGTGCCAGCCATCTTTTTCAGATATATATATATATATATATATATATGAGTGTGTGTGTGTGTGTGTGTGTGTGTGTGTGTGTGCATGTGCATGCCACAAGGGTAACTGCATCAAAACTTGAAAAATAACTTTGCAGATAATGAAATAGAAACTTTATTTTCATTATTTTTTGTCACAAAGAAGAACTTTTTAATTTCTTTTTGTTGAAAAAAACTAATTAAAAGGTATTCACATTAGCAGAGGATTATTCAATCAAAACTACTTTTAGAAATATAGATAACTTCGTATATAACGAAATGAAACATTTTATTTTCATTCATTTTTGGCACAAAGATGAATAAAAAGGTAATTATGATTCAACCAAGAAATATTCAAAAAGTGAAAAAAACTAATGAAGGAGTCGGAAGATTGTTTCGATTAAATCAAGTACCCTTTAATTTTATCATACCTACTTTTTAATTTATTTTTGTAACAACAGTAACGGAAATAAAGTTACCATTTCATTATCAAAGCTATTTTTTTTTTACTTGAAAAGTAAGCCTGTTGTCACCTCCCTTCCGTAAGAAAAGTGGGACAGAAATGACCATGACGCAAAAATACCGGACACAAACGTTCTGGGACGGCAATGACCGGGACGCATTTGTCCCGGGCGTAGTTATCCAGGACGTTCTTTTGTCCTTGAACAATAATTGCGATGAGTAAAGAGGATTTTTTTAGGTGTTCCCAACAACATGTTTGCGCGTGCGTGTCATATCCTTTTCCACGACCTTGAGTCACATCCTGTTCCGGTTGGTAGTTTGGGTAAACAGGGGCTCTATATCTGTGTCTAAGTTTGTCTTCAAACCATAGGTTTACGGGTCCGCAAAGATACGATGCTACGTTGGGTAAATAACGTGTATCAGGGGCTACGACATGGTCCATAACATAAATGGATGTTTAGTTATTTACCAATATCAAAGGAAAGCCACTGTGCTCGTTCTACCGAGTGCTCCTCGCATGTGCCGGCTGTACTAAAAGGCCACTCCAGAAACACTGTCACTGACACGGAATCACATCAACCTAGGCCACAGATTTATATACTATCGAACTGATACATGAGTGCATAAACACACACCCACACCCACGCATACATTTTCAAACATTGACCTGTACTGATGTATTCATTCATCAATATATACGCCTTCTCCTATCTACAGAGATATTTACTAACACTTGTGAACACACACACACATATATATACAATTAAACGCAAGTTCATACACGTCTTCATATTTACTAATAATTGATCTTCTCTCCTAGTTTTCAAGATACCATAAGTACTTGTGTATAGGTCGAATTTTGAAAACCAATTTTTAGGCCGAAAATCGGAGGTCGAACTATTCAAAAGAAATAATTTTGTAAAGTTGGAATTCAAACATTATGGGAAGGTCTGGGGACACCCCTTGACTTCAAAAATGAAAAATATCTCATGATTACTAGCAGCAAATAATGACAATATGAAATATTTAACAATTATTAACTGTTTTAATGACATTCTTAGCAGCACGGTAATAATATATATATATATATATATATATATATATATATGTGTGTGTGTGTGTTTTTTCTTTTCAGTGAACGTATTACTTAATTCAATTCTTTATCGGTGATATTTAGGCTTTTCAGCTCAACGTTGTTTTCTAATTTGAAAAGGCATTGACCAGAAAAGCCGAAATACTACCAACAAAACAAAAATTAAAAGTATTAACATTGCTTCGCTTCCAATATAATATAATATAATATAACTTACAAGTAGTAATTATCTCTGTGAAACCAGTTCGACTTATACACATAACAAACCATGAATTTATGATTTCGTCACCATAAAACAACGGCCGACTGGATGTAAAAAATTGTCTCAGCCAGAGTTTGATTACATGTTCCGTTCCGTTAACCGCTTGGTCACTCGCACCTATTCTTTTAAAAAACAGTAGGTGCCACCAAGCCCCAACACGCAATCTGTGCCGAGAACCGGTTTATTATTGATGATAAGAACGACGGACTGGAATACAGATGTTAAGTAAACCATAAGTCACTTATAAACTGGTGCGGATCAAGATACTGTGCGCCCCTGTGCTGGGGGTACCGTGAAGCCGTCAGTAATATTTTCAAAAGAAAAGAAAAACTAGATTGGTTTTTACAAACCTGAATTCAAACATTTGCCCCGTGTAATTTCTTGGGTGCAGATTTCTCCAAAACATAAGTTAATCGTAGGTCATTGAGAACATTGTTTCCAATTGTCATGTGAGCAAGTCTGTTTGTTCTGGCGTGGATTGTCATACAATATGGAAGCATACAGTGCAGTATTTCTTTTTTGCTGCAGTATGTTTACTAAATATACATATGTAATGTATTAATTGAACTTCTTTTAAAAATAGATAATTTAGAATACTTATACTTTAATTCAACTTCCACAAATGAAATAACTTTTTGCTTAATTTCTGGAGGTCTTCCAGTTGGTTGAAGCCTCTGGACTGTAGTCCTTAAAGCCCCTGAATTAATTCGACCTATTGGCTTATATACTCAATTCAAGTTCTAAAAGGGTTTATCCAACAAATTTGATATCAAGATCTGAGACAATGAATTTGTTTTTTATTTCACAAAGTAAATAAAAGAATATTGAGATTTTCCTCGCAGTCCCGTAGAGCATACATTGTGGCCCAGAACCGGTTTGTGGCCCGGTGGTTGAGGACCACCGTTCTAAAGCATTGCTGCTATTAGCTTTAGTTGATATGATATCAGGCGTTTGATACAAGACCCCGCTAAATTGCTGACCTCCCGATCTGGGATCAGAGCTAATTCGAGCAAATTGAATTACTTTCTATTTAGCAGGTCAGTCTCGATTAGAATAACCTCAGTTCTTGCTGAACTCTAGTTCTGTCGCTTGCTTTGTTCGTTTAACTCGATCCCTTTTGATCCTTGCCTCAAACGAATGAAGGGTCCAACGCCAGACGAATACTTCCGTTCAGGCGTGATGCCCCGAAATTCGCGGGTCGCCTTTGCAGAAACACGCGGTCTTTTAGATTGGAGAATAATGGTTACCGGCAGTCTCAAAAGTTTCAGAGACCCCCCTTGGGTAGAGACTGCAACACACACACACACACACACACACACACACACACACACACACACACACACACACACACACACACACACACACACACACATTCTCTCTCTCTCACACACATACACACGCGCGTGCGCACACACTCTCTCTCACACACACACGCATACACACACACACACACACACACATTCTCTCTCTCTCATACACACTCACAAGGATTACTTTCCGACTGGCACACACATATCCTCTCGTAAAACATACTATACTCTTACTCTCCGTACACTCAGACACACTGATACACATGTATACATGAGCACACACACTTATGCACTCATAAACAAGCATGTATACTCATGCACACACACTCACACATGCAAGTATAAATGTATACACACATGCACGCACACACAGTATACACACTTAGGCACTTACGCGTGCGCAGACGGATAGACACATAACCACATACGTACATACATATATATATATATATCTATACAAATATACACGCAGCCGTAGAGACATACACATATAGAGCGGTGCAAATGATCACTGACGTACAGCTCCAAAATGTAGCGCCATCACATGCACACACATACATGGGTAATCGTGCTCACACACACACACACACACACACACACACATATTAACATTGACACTGACATACATTTAAACATGCACACACACGCACACTAATTTCCACACCAAAATCTTCTTATCCATCACTGTACAAATCACACGACATGTAACTTAGACGTGTAGCAAGAGAGGCGAAAACGGTCTGTCACCCCTGGGCCCGGTATGAAGGGGCACAAAGTTTTCTGTGGCCGATGATGCTAGTTAATAATTACGCTCTCTCCGTGAATACAGCTTAAATGCCCCCATGTATTTGCTCCTGGGCGTTGAGAGCGCTGGCTACACCATTGATATAACTTTGTTTTCTACCTTTCTTAGCAGCAAAAATATCAATTGCCCATATTTTCTCCCCTTTTTTGCCCGAATTAGAGGGGGGGTGCATTTGCACCACATGCCCCCCGCTTGTACACGTATGTAAGCCCCAACATGCACACTCACACACATCCAATAAAGCACACACACGCCCACACACGTACATACATGCACACATCACCACACGATCAAACACTCGCACACAAATTCGTTCGAACAAGAATACGTAAACATATCTAAACACTCACACACACACACACACACGCACACGTGCAAAAACGTACACACAAACATTGGACAACGCACACATACACATATACATACGTTCAAATATGAATACCCATACACCTAAATATGCATAAGCACGCACACTCAGATTCAAACACGCACACATACATACACGTTCGAACATCTCCCACACACATTCAGATACACACACTTTCCAATACACACAACTATTCAAACAATCGTGCACACTCACACACGCATGCCTGCATCCACACACTCGTGCGTTACACACACACACATCTAAACACGTACTCATAAGTTCAAACACAACAACATACAGACAAGCAATTAAAGACGCATACATCCAAACAGACACGCACCATTCAAAGACAAACACATACACTCCATTCAAAGACAAACACACACATCCATTCAAAGAATCGCCTACAGCTAGTTACGTGCCATACTTTTCCAATCAAGAGGTGTTTGTGCCAACAAGAAGCATTTATAGAAGCAAGAGGTTAACATGTAATGTCGAGGGTCACCGAATTTCTGGTCCTAACGGGTCACGCAAGATTTCTTTGATTAGTAAAAGATTGATATTTTTCTTCAAATTTATTCATCTTTTTTCTGCTCTTTTTCTTCTTTGTATCTGCGCGTAAGGTTAAACGCATCCGGCTTTTAGTTTCGGCCCATCGCCGATTAACGCACCATCCAGATTATCCTCAACAGTATCGTTTCTTTTTCCAAGGACGCGTCTCGGGCTCGAGCTTTCAACTACAAAACGTTGGAATGAAAAAAAAAGAAAAGAAAAGAAGTGAGGTTACTATCATTTAATCATCGAGATTTATAGAGGGATGCGATCAAATGAGAAAGAATTGAAAGGGAAAGCAAGAAAGGAAAAGACGAATGAGAGAACGAAAGGGAGAATAGTGTTAAAAAGGAAGAGAATAAAGAAAAGAAAAGAAAAGAAAGAAGCATAAGACTAAAGAGTAGAAAAGGAAAAAGGGGGAGAAATATAGAGTTAATGAAAGAGAAGGACGATAATAATGAGAGAAGCAAAGGAAAGAAGAAAGAAAGGAGATGGAATAAAGCGTAAAGGGAGAAAAAAGAGAAGAGAAGAAAGAAAAGAAGAAAAGAAAGAGAGAAGAATAAAATGAAGAAAAGAAAGGAGACGGTAAAGAAAGAAAGAGGTGATAAAAAAGTAAGAGGCGAAGAAGAGACAGAGGCAGAGGAAAGAAAAAGAAAGGAAGAACATTCTCAAAAAAAAAAAGAAAAAAGAAGAAAAAGAAAGGATGTTGAAATCAGAGAAAAAAAGACAGAAAAAAGAAAACAGTTCTGATTAGTCACTCAATAGTCACTCAATAGAAGCCATCACGTGACCAAAATCTTTTGGCAGCAACCATGTTGGGGGTGATCAATGTATAAGTTACGTCTATCGCCTTTTGTTGGGCAGTGATCATGAAGAAAAGTCTGAATTTGAAAAAAAAAAAACAAACAAAACAACAAGCAAACAAACAACAAACAAACATGGATGCTACCAGACACAAACTAAGGTACCAATTTAGTAGATTGAAGCCCCCACTAAAAGCCTATTCGGATGGATTTAAAAAAAAAAATTGAGAATGTTTATATTTTCAGTCGTCTGGCTCCTTCAGTTTGGCCTGTACACGATACATAGCCAGTCAGTTAGCTAGCTAAACCAATCTCAAAACTGAAGAAACCGATATCGACAGCAGAAGACGGGAAGAGAAAAAAAGAGAAAAAAAGAGAAAGAGAATTGAAAAAAAAGAGAGAATAGAAGAAAGAGACAAAGAAAAAGCAAGAGAAAATGTTTGACGGAAAGAAAAAATAGAAAGAAAAGAAAAGAAAAAAAAACAAAGACATTTGCTGGAGGGTCAAACTCCACCCCCGCTTCTTTCCCAACTGAATATGATTACTTCATCTTTTCTGTTGTATGTATAATAAATAAATCCATAATTGCAAAGGACGATTAGCTCGATTGGTAAGAGAGCTGCCTTACAATCACTTACACCCTGATTTCAAATCATAATAGGGGGATGTAAATTTTATGCATTGGTTTGGTTTAACGATAGACTCACAGTGAAGAGTTTACTCCTGCAAGTTAGATGAGGATTGTTCTTGTTGTTGAAAACAAAGTCAACTACAAGTGGAACTGGTGTTTGTTCAAATTGAAAATAATATGGAGTTGAATAGCATTTTTTTCTAAATATTAGCGTATTTCTCACCTGAGCTGGTTGTTGCTGTTCCAGACCGTGGTAAGGCCAGGTTTTCGAACACTGACTTTCAAAAGATGCACACCCTTCCCAATTGGAAGATTGGAAGAATACAATCTTCCTTAGCCCAGATTTCGCTAAATTTAGTCAGTATCTCTCGCCAAACTCGAGTACAAAGTCTGGAGTTGAATTAGTTTTCCTGTCGAAAAAAGGACAACGTGAACTATCCTCACCAAAATAAGATTTGTAAAACGAAAATCCCAAATCCCTCTAACACGATTTGAACTCACAACCAACTGATTGCCAGTAGGCTTTCATACTGGCTGTATAATACAAGGGCTGCTGTAATCATTTTCAGTCAGAATAGTAGTGGGAGAGGAGTTTGACCCTGCAGCAGACTGACTTGTTGACTTTCGTGGTTGTGATAGTTCCTCACAAGGGCAGTGGTGTGTTTTAGACCGGGCAAAAGCCAAGATTTCGAATGCAGGTTTTCAAGGAAATCAAGTAAGCTCTCACTTGGCTTGCATCAATTTTCCTAACTCTCTCACCCTCCAATTGACCTTATGCCATAATTAGTGGATAAACTTAGTCAATATCCTTTGTGGCTGAGGTAGTTGCATTTTTCGACTGGTGTTACAAGACAGTTTCAAGTCCAGGTAAAGGCGAGGGTTTCGAATGCTGATTCCCAAGGAAGCCAGGTAGACCCCCATAGGCACACATAATACTGGTTTAGCAAAGGTCCTCAGCACATGATGTCAAAAACAGCACCCGAAAGGGCAAAGACAGCTCCTGGGGGACAAAAAACAGCATCCGGGAGGCGGAGGTGAATGGAAACAGTTCTGCTATATCTTAAGGGAAAGCCTCATTATCAATCAACAGGTATTATAGGCCAGAGAAAATTTTGCACCCCTTCTCCGGGGGGATACCCCCCTTTCGCCCCCTATTGCCACGCGACTGCTCATCAATCTTCCTAATCTACGTTTCTCCACGCTTCGTTTTGAGCCGTGCTAGGCTAAGCTCAGTAATTCAGGAATACTTTGAATAATGTAGGTTTGATTTGCACGGTTTATGTATAGACGTACAAATCAATGTTACAAGAGTTCAGACCATTTAAGACCAGACGAATACAGGTGGGGTAACATAGCCAATGGAGATTTATCCCATGAGGATGGTACTGCTCTGTGAAGTCAAGTCCAAGGGGCTCAGGATTCGTTCTGAAACCTAAAGACAAGCGCCTTTTTTATCCTTGCGAATTTTTGTTAGGTTCCTACTCAAACATTCATGTGTGTGTGGTATCCCCACATTATTAAACCGACCTTATGTCACATCCTGTTCTCGTGGGGGGCTCGGATAAATAGGAACTAAGCATGAGTTGAAATAAAAACTATGACAAAATATAATAATGCCTAGAACAGTGCAGTTTTGACCAGCATGGGACATTTTGGGAACGAATTAACCACACTAGTCAAAGTACATCCGTATACTTTTTTTTCGGATGCGTTTGTCATAGGCTGCCTTTGGTCTGCATTGTGGAATTCTAGTCGTTCGCACAATTCCCAGTAGCATACTGTTCCCACCCAATCGTGTCTGTTTTTGTGCTTCTTCATAATTTTAGAACCGGACTAATCAAGGTATACCTGTATACCAATCAGAGAATGAATAGGGGGTAGACAAAAAAAAGAAGCACCCCCCACAACAAACAAAGAACAAAAGAAATGAATCCGAATTAAGAACACTCTCGAGCGAAACACAATGAGAATGCAAAGTGTACAACATATCCGTCATCTTCTGTGAAATACATTTTATTCACTTCCTCTTTCGCTTTTCTCTTTTTGTGTTAGAGAAGGCGAGAATAAGAAAAAGGAAGATGATGCCACCGGATGTTAAAAAAAAAAAAAAGGAACGAAGATAATGGCTGCGTTGTTTGTGTTCAGTTGTCTGTCTTCTACGCACGTGTGTTTATGTTGGAAATAAAAGAGGAAATTTATGTGCGCGTGTGTGAATGAAACAAAAACGGAGCGCGCATACGAGTGAGATTATCCGTTGAAACTTGTACTGGGGAATGTCTGTCTGAGTCTGAAGTTGCCCGGGTCGGTATTTGTTTAAGTTCAGCCTTGTCTGGTACTAAGGCAGGAATTGGAGGGTTAAGAAGATTGCATTGTGCGTGGGGGTAAGGCCCACCCCCAACCCTGCATTTAAATCAGGGGTTCCCAACTTTTTTATGCCAAGTACCTATTTTGGGGATTTTTGTGAGTAAGCCCCTTAATCGATCAGAAATGGCTGGAATTGCGTAGATTTAATTTCTGGGCGACTGGGCGACTGGGCGACTAGGCAATTGTATATGCTCCAAAAACTTGTAGAAGGGCGCCAAAATAAGTATACAATGTATTTATCATATATTAAGACAATAATGAAAATAAAAGCCACAGATTTGGTTAACAAACAAAGGGGAATAGCACATTCCAAACCAAAAATACTTTATTGCAACGAATACAGCCATACCCTGCGACTCAGTAATGGTTCTATCCTTCCCTTAAAAGTTTAATTCGTCGATTGGTTGATGGTATCGCTCAGGTTGGCGATCACTGAGTTAAATCAACATCCAAAATCAGGGTTTTTTTTCTACCTGGAATCGAAAACCAAATGCAGGCACCAGTGGGGAAAATCCATCTATCTTATCCACCAAGTGAATGAACGGTCCCTGTTCTACCCGTACAGACAATGGAACATCTCCTCCAGGGCACATGCCAGGGTGAAGCATACGGAGATACTGGAATGACCAGTCGTTAGAATCCTCCTCTCAGAATCGCATATGTAGTCCAGATGGAAGTAGAGAGCAATACTTCTGGCGTCAGCTTGGCTGCAGGAGCTGCCGGAAAGGCGTCAAATGGGATATCTAACCGCCTTAAACAGGCTCCATCACCTGAAATGAGAGTTGCTCCTGTAGACTGGTTGCTCTACCAAGTCTAGAGAGCCTAATCTGACCTACTATTTTAACGTAAAAGAAGTAAAAGGAGAAGAGATTGATTCATGTCTTTCACAAAGAACATCAGTGCGATCTTTCATCTACCAAGTAGACCTCAAAATAATCATGACATCAAAATTTATTTGATACCAAGCTGTAATTAGGAATTAATAGAATTGTATAATTAGGAATGACTCAGTCAAGTCTTAACACGACTCTAGCCAAGGAATACTTTTAGCTCTTCAAGCCAAAATTCAAAATTGCCCCCCAACCATAAATCAAAACTGCCTCCCCCCTTGTGGGTGCGTACATTCAACGTTCAGGATTACTGCACCAAGCCCTCCATAACCAGTGAAATATCACAGCACATCTCGCTGTTTAGCATTGATATCATCAGTTTCATTTCGGCTCTAGACATTCGTGAATGGCAAGAAGAGCTTGTGTGTTCTTTTTCTATATAAGTATCCGTTTATTTATTTATTTTATTAGTGCGATGATAAAGACCAACGTTTAACAGCCTACCCCGGGTGGAGCTATGTGGCATTACGATTGGACGAACCGTCTCACTCCTTTCCGGTACTTGGCTCGCATCATCAGCATAATCATCATCATCCTCATCATCATCAATAGTTGCAGTAGTAATGGTGGTATTAGTAGTATTCGTAACGGTATTAGATACAACAGTGAAACCTTGGCAGGGTGTGGAAGCGATTTTAAATCAATGCAGAGTGCCCCCAAAAGCTTCATGAATAGTGGTTCACCTACTGCATTTTTACTAAGATTATACAATGGAATCCCACTCAGTGTTGGAGGGCTAAAGCAAACCAATTGAGAGCTGAGACGATTGTGTTGCACTGATCTATCGAATATGGAGTGACAACCTGCCTTGAAAATCTGCATCCGAAAACCTGACATCCAACATTGTCCATAAGCACCTGTGGCAATTACGCAATTATCTCATCCACAAGGCAATCCTTGGATTTTTTTCCAAGTGACGCATTTGTCGGAGAATTTATAGATGCCGTCTACATTAGCTTTTGTTTTCTACGGTTATAATTATTGTTGTTGTTGTTATAAGAAACTGTCAACTAAAACTGTCAACATTGGTTAATTCAGTTTTTTAGTTGGTCTGGCTGACTCGTTATGTATGTATGTATTGCACGTACAGGCCAAGGCAAGGAAGTTAGAGGGCTGAAATTTTCAACATTTACTCCTCATGACGTTAAGGAAAAATTCTTTTTTGAAAATTCTCCTCCCTGAAAAGGTTTTTGTGGGTAGTTTAATTTGCAATCTAAATTTGTGCGAAATGTGTCTGGACTCTTTTTAGAGACCAAGCAAAAGGCGAAAGAAGTAACTTATTCATTGAGCATCCCCTTTTCCAATTTAATCACCCCAACACGGCATGCTGCAAAAAGGCGTTGGTTACTTGATTGTTTCTATTTAATGACTAACCAGATCTTTTTGTTCATGCTGTCTGTCTTTTATCTGTATTTACTAAGCTAGGCTCAGTCTGGTAAAAGGCTATAGGTTCTGGGCGCCCAATAAGAAATCGCCATCAATTTGTATGAGAGATATTTCTAAGCGTTCCCAGTATCCTCCAAAAAGCATGATCATGGTATACTAGGTTGAGTCAGTAGGTACAGGTGACTTGGGTGCAGAATATAGAGGTAGAGGTTTACGCTGTCTCCAGAACAGTTTGGTTCAAAACAAAGTCTGAACGTTTGTCACCTTCTTTTTGGGAAAGCGAAAAAGTTGCGTTGAACGAACTTTCGAGAAGTCGGGGATTCCTGTATTAGTCGAAGTATCTGGCGTCATTTTTTTCTTAATAATAATATTTTATGGATTTTACCCAGCTCTAGGTTAAATAGAGAAGTGAGCGACGCCACTACGGTTGCTTGTCGCCTCTAAATCCTCGAAGAACGCCGAGATGAGGAGAAACTAGTAATATGTGAAGCCGCAGACTGTGTCAGGGCACTTACTACCAAGTACAAATTATGAATTTCAACACCGTTGCCATTTGAGTCTCATAAGGTTAAAGGGGAGGGCAAGTCTTGAATAATATGATTGCAGGTGTCCACTGCCAGCTTTCCCGGGGAGGGGGGCAAAATGATAAGTTCCCAAGGAGATCTGCAATCCATCTTGTCCTGGTACCAGTAAAGAATACTGCCATTTTTTCTTTATAGGTTCATCAAGTTGGGTTTACATTAACCAGTTGAATAAGACCATTAATCTTTATTGACTATAAGGTCTGAACTTTCAAACCCCCACCTTAGGTGAGACAGCCTAATCCAAAGGGTTACCCTGTTTGTTACCACCTCTCGGTTGATACCCATTATTATATCATTGATCTGTCCGGACAATAGTCTTCACTTAAGTTGTTATAATCCCTATCATTTAGCCGATAGATCCTCCAGCCTTCCTCAGGTGTCTGTCCAATATGGTAACTTTCTGAGAATTTCAAACTGAACCCTTTTTCCAATCCAAGGGAGAAAGTTGTTCTCATTCCACTGTTCAGGCTATAGTCTATTACGTATCAGTTGATTCTTCCATGTGAGGCCACTTTTGCTTTTTACACTGAACCAGAATGAATGAATTTCACGGCCTGTTCCAGGGATCGAACTTACGACCACAAGGTAACTGCATACAATCAACCAACGCTTTCATCCACTAGACAGCTAGTTCTCAACTAGGGTTCCGTCCTGAGGGTGGAATTGAGATGGTCTAAAGAATGAATATCTTTTTGTTATAAATTGAAATTTCAAATGATATATTCAAAATTAATTTCGCTAGCTTTCTTTGAGTAACAAATACACCGCAGCAGATGTGCAATTATAGAATTAAACCAATTTTTATAATAAAGCTATCTAATGATACACTAAATTGAATAATTATATGAAATTATTCTTTGCCTCCTCTTACTTAAATGGAAGGAGGAAACTAGTAATCTTATTGACTAAAGTGACGATTGACTTCAAAAAGGCTGCGAACTACTGCTCTAGACCTTTGTCTTGCAGGAGGTGGATTTTTCGAAGCCTTAAATCAAACGTCAACTATTTCTTCATCAAAGACTCCCACATGAAGTTCATTTCTTTGGTTGACTAAAAATCAGACGAATTGTCTTCTCAATACTCCTGCATTCATTAGTCTTTATTTACGATGACTTGATCTGGTATATAGTTCTGTACTGGGTGATCCAATAAGAAAATGTTCAAAGAGTTTTACAGATGATCGAACCTCTTCCCGTTGTTTGTGTTGCTGACAAGACGTTTTGGTCGATCCATTCTACGGCCTCCTTCAAGTAAACTATTCGAATGTAATATCATTGACCAAAACTGTCAACATTGGTCGAAATAGATTTATTCAGTTTCAAGTGATTCTGCTGGCTGGCTTGCTTAAATGGCTGGCTGTCAATGAATCTCACGTACAAGGCGCATCAATGGAGCTAGACAGCTGAAAATCTATTCCTTACTATATTTAGAAAACACGCTTCCCCCTTTATAAGTCTTCCATTTACAATGTAATTTTACCAGAATTATACTCAGTATACGAAATTCAAATTATAAGGATTGACAATAAATTTAGACATTATAACATTGTTTGAGAAGAAGGCGAAAGAAGACTTTATTGAAACTTTCAAGATAATGATTGATTTTACAAATTACGGAATTCTAATGTTTATTAAGTCCATAAGTTAGAACAAGAAATTTACTAGCTAGTTTCACTGCAATGAAAAAAAGTTACAAAAAGGAATTGAGTTTTTCTCCCAGGGAAATATTACAAGTACAAAATTTTCAAAGAATATCTCAGACAAATTTAGATTATCAGGGATGGAAAATAGACCAACAATTTGGGGAGTTATCACTTGAAATGGATAGAATTTCGGAAAAAAAGTCCCTGATAAATATTTCCCAGTACTGATAAGCTTTTGATTTCTTTTATTAAGTTTCATACACAATTTCACCACTTGACTTGTGTATTTTAATGTTAAATAAATATTTCTTATGTGAATTGTACGTAGAGATGCCTATAGAGGCATTTTTATTTAATAAATAAATAAATATTAAGTCAATGCAAAAACAATTGCAGTTTTTCATCATCAGCTTTAAATCAGTAGATCTCAGCTCAGAATAAAGTTTATTTTTGTCAACTAGAAACACTTCAACTAATTCCAGAAGCATAGAGTTCTGGAGTCCTAGGACAAATTTGAAACCAATTTGCAAGAATTGGTCGAAATGCTTGAAAAAATGTCAATAAGCCAGATAGAGATTGTAACCTTGTTCGTTCAATTTCTTCAGGGTCATTAGGGTGACATGCAAGCTTCCGATTTGGTACAAATTTCGAATAACTGTTGAATGGTCAACGTTTAGTTCATCTGTAACCTCAAGTTCTGTTGCATGCCCCCGACCCCATAATGGCCCTCTATTGAATGTTGTCACTCACAGACGGGTGTTCACTTCTTTAAGGCTCTCGTCTCTGTTTCGAAAGTTTGGAACCAACGTTTAGCTGTACGTTCGTTTACGATCCCCTGGCCAAATATTTGGTTGATATTGCGAGCAGTTTCCACTGATTTACGTCCCATTTTGAACTCATATAACGAAATCGCTCGAATTCGCTTTTTTCCATCTTTGATTCCATAGCTTTAGATAAACAAGAATCAAAATTGAAGCCCTGGATTGGTACATAGCATGAACATTGTTAAAAAATAGTTTATTCCGAAAAGAAGTTTGAAGTAACAAAAAACGCAATTGTTTTTGCACCACCCGGTAAGTTTTCTGGCTTTGTTTGAATTTTTACTTATCTATCCTTGCATGAACCATACATGGCCAAACTCTTGCACAATTCCCCGTGGATCAAAGCTCCTACCCTGTACTTATGTCTGTGTTCACTTTTGATTTCGATTGACAGTTTAATGTATGTGTCTGCAAAGATAAGTTTTATTAACTTTTCCCTTGTCCTTTGTCTCCGGCTGAAAATTGGAATGAAGAAAAATACGGCAGCTGGAAAATAGCAGGGAAGAAAGTTGAATTATCAAATGAAGAAAGAGAGGAAGAAGGATAGTAGAGTGAGGTGGGAGGTGGACAAGACAAAAGGGAAAGAATAAGGAAAAGAAAGAAAAAAAAAAGAAAGAAAGAAAGAAAGAAAGAAAGAAAATGAACGACATGGGGGGGATTAGGAATACTGACAAAGAAAGAAAGAAAGAAATGAAGAAGAAAGGAAGGAACAGAAATAACGTAAGAAGAAGGGAGGGAAGGATGAATGGAGGGAAGAAAAAGGAAGAAAGAAAAAAGGAAGCAGGAAAATAATGAGGAAGCAAGGATGAAAGAGGGGAAGGGGGAAAGAAAAGGGGAAGAAAGAAAAAAAGGGAAAGAAAGAAAATAAGAAAGAAAGGACGAAAAAAGAAGAACAGTGACAGAAAGAAAGGGAGAGAGAGCAAAGGGAAAAGGGTGGATGAAAAAAAAGGATGGAATGAATACACAAATAAATAAATGAACAAAGAAAGAAAGGAAGGGAGGAAGGAAAGAAGGAGGCAAAACGAAGAAAATTAACGGAAGGAAAAAAGGAAGAAAGATAGCAGAAAAAGAAAGAAGGAAAAAAAGAAACAGGAGAGAAAAGTGACAGAAAGAAAGGAAGAAGGGAATGAAGGAAAGAAGGGAGAAAAAGAAAATTGACAGAAGGCAAGAGGGAAAGAAAAAAGAAGGGAAGAAAGAAAAGAAAAATGAAAGAGAGAAAGGAAGGAAGAAAAGGAAGAAAATTGACAGAAGGCAAGAAAGATAGAAAGAAAGGAAGGAAGAAAGAAAAGGGAAGAAAAAAGACAGAAGTGAATAAAAAAGAAAGAGAGAAAGAAAGAAAGAAAGAAAGTATAGAATAAAGAAAGAGAAGAAGTAAGAGGCTGGATGGGGACTGAGAGTGGCAATCCAGCAGCGTGAATGATGAAGACAGGTGAGAACGTCGGAAAAGCGCCGAACTGCGGGGTGGAAAGAATCCATAATGGTAGCCGGGTTATGGGTGTGGATTGTACGGGGGCAAGTTGAGTTGGTGGTGGTGAGACTTTAGCAATGTTGGCTGTACATATGGATGGGGAAGGGGTGCCCCATCTGAGAGTCGATGCGAAGCTGTGGAACCAAAGATTGTATGTCAAGAAATATGAAAGTATATTGAGGAATGGCAGAAGGCGCTTTACTCATTCATTCCTTTTTTATTTCGTTATTCTAGGGGGGTGTGTGGGTGTGGGGGGAAGGAGGGTGGGTCGGAAGTGAGGGGGGAGGAGAAGAAAGCAGGGGTTGGGACGGTATCAAGATAACAAAGTAAATAAATAAATAGATCAATCGATGAAAAGTGACACGATCTGTTCTTTACACGATCCAACAAGAAATAAATAATAGTTACAAGGAGAAACATAATAATAATAATAATAATAATAACAACAACAACAACAACAATAATGATGATAATGATATTAATAATAATAATAATAATGACAACAACAACAAGAACAACAACAACAACAGCAACAACAACAACAACGATAATAATAATAAGAAGAAGAAGAAGAAGAAGAAGAAGAAGAAGAAGAAGGAGAAGAAGAAGAAGAAGAAGAAGGAGAAGAAGAAGAAGAAGAAGGAGAAGAAGAAGAAGAAGAAGAAGAAGAAGAAGAAGAAGAAGAAGAAGAAGAAGAAGAAGAAGAAAAAGAAGAAGAAGAAGAAGTAAAGATAGATTAATTGATACCATGATCTAAGACCCTAGTTCTCAGACTTTTTTGCCAGTGCCCCTTTCTGGACTTCGGACAAAACTTGGATCTCTAACTCAGACATACAGAAACCTTATTCCATCTAGACATTCATTTTGATGAACTCAAATAAAATTTTAAAGAAAAACCAAACGCTCGGAAAACAGCGCAGAAGGTATTGTTAATAGTAGTAGAAAGTAGTACTTGCTTGTTTATGAGATTGTTTATTTTTTACGAGACACAACTGACTGAACGAATGTCAGTCTCGGGTTTCAATCTGCATTAGATCTATTGTGCTGCTTAGTTTTTATTGGCGTTAAAACAGGAAAAATACGTCGTCGGAAATGGAAGAAGAATCTCCACTGCTTCCAACGCAAAGGCTTGAAACTTGGAATCGCTGTCCACCTTTTAACCAAAAGTCCAAATACTTTAAAGATTCAAACACTGGCCCAAGAGTCAATTTGTTATTCAAGTCAATGAAGTCCTTTTGGAAAGGATCGGGAGTAGACTGAGTACTGGTGACACAATTCACTTGTACTTACTGTCCTCAGTCTTGTCACCGAAATACTTCGAAAAGTTGAAGCTCAGTTGCTGCAAATGCTTTTGTTCCCTCTCAGTCTGGGTAAATCCCTCCCCAGTCTCTTCATTGTCGATAAATGTCTGTAAGGTGGGAGAAAACCTCGAAATCTCTGTAATTGTGCATGCCACGCTGAAAGTCGGTGGAATTGATCAAAAATAGAAAGTTGTCAGCGTCTTTAGTGTTGGCGCATATTTCAGAAAAATAGCTTCACCTTCACATCATCTATGATTTCTGGCAGCTGCTTACCTTGAAAAAAATTCCCATTCATTCAGCTCTACCAAGTTCCATTGGATATCCGTCCAGGCCCCATAGGGGACACCCCCTTTGAGAAACAATGATCTGAGAGATCGTCGGGGCTGTCATGCTGGATCCTTCATTGCATCTTTATGGGGATAGTTTATTTGATTGTGCCCATCTCCTTTCGATATAACATAACATTCTACTACTACTACTACCACCACTATTATTATTGTTATTATTATTATTATTAGTAGTAGTAGTAGTATCATCATCATCATCATCATCATTATTATTATTATTATAGTAATTAACTTGAAGTACAAACAGACATGGCTGGGTGGGAACGATTGCCTATTGGAAACGACTAGCATTTGACCCTGCAAACCGGTGGTATATGCATAAACCAGAAACAGTTTTAGAGAATAACATAAATTTCTATGAGACTTTGAAATTCAAATGCATCACCCAATCAAAATTAAGTATCGTCAACAAAGAGAAGGGAACTTTTCAAATATAAGCTGATGCTGTTTCTGCAGACCATAGTTGAGTGTGAAAGAAAGTGAAAAACTAGAAAGATATTTGGACTTTACCAGAGAACTGAAAAAACTGTGGAAAATGAAGGTGACGGCTTTACTTTCGGGGTCTTAGCACTTGTCGTATCTCTTTTGGGGTTATCTCTTTTTCTTGTCCCTTTTATAGCTAGCTCTTCCAGGGTCTTAGCTGTTTGTCGTATCACTTTGGGGGTTTAGCTCTTTTTGTATCTAGCTCTTCCAGGGTTTTAGCTCCTTCTCGTGTCCCTTTGGTAACAAGCTCTTTCAGAATCAGATCTTTGTTGTAGCTCTTTTGTGACCAGCTCTCTCTAACCATCCCAACAACGACGGATCTTGCGTTGACATGGCTATTTTGAAAGGTGCTGGAGATAATAATTATTTCAATATATCATTTTACTCCATCTTATTATTGTTGCTTTATATCATGAAACCCTGGGTCGTTACACTTCGACCGCTTGAGGAAGCAGCATGAAACCGGAAATAAATAAGTAGGTTCTGATGAGAATTGAACTCGTATCCAAGACTTTGTAAGGTCAACTCCACCTGCCTGCACCACAACCTCCAATGAAGAGGACTTAGATATCATCCACACTATTTGGGGGCCTGGGAATGCTCAAATTATTCTCCCATGTAAATAAATGGTAATTACTTCTTCGCTTTACGCCTCTTCGGTTAACGAAAGGCTTCTATAGGAATGTGCACTTTCGGATAGCGAGAAAACCTGAATATCCTTGATTCACAATATCATCTTGAAATAAAAGTAATGCAATCCTTGTTAAAAAATACTGACTTATGAACTTGAACGCACTTCTGAAATTTATTTGAATTTTAATTGCAACAATTAATTACCTCATCGCCTTTGTATTTCACAGTAAAATTAATAATTGATGGTAATTGATAGTATCGTGCAATTAGGAATTAATTGTATTGTATAATTAGGAAATAATTGGCAAAGCCTTTACGTGACACAGGTTTGAGCCACGGAACGCTTTTTCACCGACGAATTTCAAGTTGTCCCTGAATATATTCAAATTGTCTTCTTGTCGGACGTATGCCCCAAGTTCAGGATCACAGGGTTAAAGTGAAAAATGGGCTCTAGACATGTAGAATGAGTATTCAAGTTTTGTCAGAAACTATTTCTCTATTACTGATTTCACGCTTTGAACAGTCGAAGAGCGAATCAACCCAGTGTGTCGTAATAAAAAGCAACAATAATAAGATGGAGTAAAACTAATGAAATATAGTAACGGTAAATAATAAGTGAATAAATTCGAGAATAGTGGTGCTTGTATTAGAAACTGTCAACCAAAACTACCTACATAAGTTGCTCCATTTTTTAAGTTGATGCGGCAGTCTGGCTATGTACGTATGTATCGTGTGTATAGGTGCACCAATGGAGCTAGAGGGATGAAAATCAAACATTAACTCATTTTTTTTCTAGAAAAAACGTTTTGTTCATTGAAAATCCCACCCCTTGATAGATTTTTTACTGGTGGTTTGTATTTCCAATTTCCAATGTAAGTTTTTGCTAAATTAGTTCCTCAGTTTGTATTTAGCAGCATTCACGCTTTTTTTCTTTTAAATTCAGGCTTTCTTAGTGATCTCTGCCCAACAGAAGGTGATAGAAATTATTCATTCACTGATCACCTCCTCTTCCAATATTTTAATTGATCATCCCCACGCGGCTTGCTACCCAAAATACTTTAGTGACAGTTTCTATTGACTGACTAACCAGTTATGTAGTTTTATCTTATTTACGTAACAAATCATATTAAACTGAATAGATATTTATTTATTTTTGTTCGATCATTAATTTTTAAAATATATATACTTAGGTAAGTCAATAAGTCTGAGGTATGATGATTAAAAGAATTTTTATTCTACACAGCAAATATCTATTCTTCAACATAATCCCCTCCTTGCCAATGCACTTAATTCAGCGGTGAATATCAATGACATAGCTCGAACATACTTCGTATATCCAGTTTGAAGTTCACTAATCGATTATTGTGTCACGTGGTTCTAGAGAGAGCTCCCTATAACAGCGTGGTCTAAACGTGTCAACAAACGAATGACATGCGACGTGTGAGTTTGTTTCGTTCTCTCTGCACACGTGTATACACACCATTCCGTTCTCTCTGCACACGTGTATACATACCATTCCGTTCTCTCTGCACACGTGTATACACACTATTCTGTTCTCTCTGCACACGTTCATACACTCCATTCCGTTCTCTCTGCATGCATGTATACACACTATTCTGTTCATTCTGCACACGTGTGTACATACCATTCTGTTCTCTCTGCACACGTGTATACACACCAATCTGTTCTCTTTGCATACATGTATACACACCGTTCCGTTCTCTCTGCACACGTGTATACACACCATTCCGTTCTCTCTGCATACATGTATACACACCATTCTGTTCTCTCAGCATACATGTATACACACTGTTCCGTTCTCTCTGCACACGTGCATACATACCATTCCGTTCTCTCTGCACACGTGTATAAACATTGTTCCGTCCTCTCACCACACGTGTATACACACTGAGGTGCAGTTGCAAATCTGTGAATTACTAGGCATTCGAAACTGACAACCTAAACTGTAAGAATCAACATAGGTTTCTTCATATTTCAAGTCAGTCTGGCTGGCAATATATGTACATATCATGCGTGTGGAATGTACCAATAAAGCTAGAGGGCTGAAAATTTAAACAATCACTCCTGATTATGTCTAGAAAAAACTCTTCTTCTGTAGTTGGTTTTTAAATCTTCCCAAATAGATTTAAAATGGAGGTGGCAATTTACAATGTAAGTTTATGGTAAATTCGCCCCTAAATTGTTGCCGCTTGTTTGTTGAAAATACTGACTTTTTAGCGATCCAAGAAAAGACAAGAGAAGTAAATTATTCATTATCATGACTTAAAGCAATTTCATGACTGATCACCCCTATCATGTTTAGAAAAAGCTGCCCAATTGTTTTTTGACACCCCCATAGATTCTGGGGGGTCAATTTGTTTGTGTTCAGCAGCATTCATGCCTATTTTCGTTTTTTAATTCAAACTTTTTCAGTGATCACTGCCCAACAAAATACGAGTGAAGTAACTTATTAATTGATCATTCCTTTCTCGTGTTTCATTAACACATGCTACCAATAGTTGATCACCAAACAGTTCCTATTGAGTGACTAATTAGGACTTATACTTAGGTTAGGGCAGGATTCCGTGTGCTGATTTTTCAGGCCATGTGCGATTGGAAGATTAGCGGAAAATCTTTAAAAAATCAATCGAAAACGATGCTGCGCACAAACTAAAGGACCAATTTAGCATAAATTTACATTGAAAATTAACCTCCAATTATGGAAGGCTTAAAAACAAAAAAACTTTTTTTCTAGTAAATACTTTGAAATTCCTGCCCAATAGCTCCATTGATGAAGCCTGTACACGTGATTCATATATATGCGCATAGGCAGCCAGCGGAACTCTCTCGAAAACTGAAGAAATCTGTGTTAACAGTTGTGGTGACAGTTTTGGGTAACGATTTCTAATACTTGTGCTGTTAGCATAATCAGAAAATCATTGGAATGACAGAGAAAAAGAACAACAGAATGGATGAATGAAAGGAAAACAACAATAATAAACAAACATAGAGAATAAAAAGTTACAAAGAAAAGATGGGTTTGTACCTGGGCCGGCCCTAGGGTCCCCGGCTCCCTGGGCAAGCTGAACTGAAAATATGGTATCTTATATTTAAAAAAAATATCTGACACAGCATGAAGGAATCTTCTTATTTTGTCTGATTTTGTTCTGCTCGATTCATTCTGATCTATAGGTGTAAACCAAGCTTAACTTAGTCTGGTACAAGGTCATGGGCATAATGGTTCCCAGTAACATGTAAATTTAGAAATCTTTTTGAAATGATATAAGAGAGAGAGAGAGGGAGGGAGAGAGAGAGAGAGAGAGAGCGAGAGAGAGAGAGCGAGAGAGAGAGAGAGAGAGAGAGCGAGAGAGCGAGAGAGAGAGAGTGAGTGAGAGAGAGAGAGAGATGATGGGGGAGAAGGGAATATCGAATCGATAAACTAATCAACGGCAACAACAAAAAAACGCAGAAAGAAAAAAGCGAGAAAAAATTGGAGAGGGAAAGAGAAAGAGGTCTATAGGATCAATAAACAAACAATATATATATATATATATATATATATATATATATATATATATATATATATATATATATATATATATATATAGAGAGAGAGAGAGAGAGAGAGAGAGAGAAATAACCTAAGGGTATAGACGAAGGGCTTCCAACCTGGTTTGCATCGCAGACGGATTTTATATCAAATCACCGTCGCTCCACGATTGGCCCGACAAACCAGCCAAGCAGGATATAGATTCTTCTCTCTTTGAGTGTGTGTGTGTTTTTGTGTGTGCGTCTCTTGGATATAACCTTGAATACACCCCTAGGCACCATCTAAAAAAACTTTTTCGCTTTTCCGTAAAAGTAGTTTTTAGGTCTCTTTGATCATTTAGGACCAACAATGACTAAATCTGGTGCTGGTATTTTTCAGATACTTCTAGATAATCTTTTAGATAATTCTACATGTTTTTTAGATAATTAGTTCTGGTACACACGTTCATTTATGCGAGATATGTATATCGATAATATTCTCGTAGAAAGGCTGATAGTGGGGGGTTGGCTGGGGATAAGTTGATCACAATTAGAGTATCGATGATAACTCAACAATGAGTCATTTATAAGAGACAAATACATTCAATTTCATTTCTAAAAAGGTTTTTCAACCACGTATTATTTCCTAAAAATTATCACCTACTCATGCCCCTTCCTTGCTGCCCGTTAGAATATGCTTGGCTTTTCGCACTAAATCCAGCACATTTCTCTTTTTTTTTTTGCAGTGCAAAAAGCGCTAAATTAATGCAGGTGTGCATAAAAAATTTTCCGCCATTTTTGGATTTTTTTTTATCATCTTTGGCATCTTTTTAGCGTTTAGGGCTATATCTAAAAAAGATATCGCTCTTTAGCACCTTTTAGCTGTCAAACAAGCTCGATTTTTTCTTTGAATTGGTAACACGGGTTGTAGACCGATACCGGCCTGCGGCCCACTGGTTGGGGACCACTGGTAGAGGCTAACAGCAGTACTACACGCTTTACACACAGGTAGAGTGGTGGTCGCTCAATGTAAAAAGTGGAGGTGGGTTGGGAGGAAAGTTGACCAATGACTGGACGTCTGGGGAAACGCAATCTATGGCTGTGTGATCATTGTGACTTCAATCGGCCGGGAATGTCCTTGCAATGGTAACAGCCGGTTCTCTGAAACAACGTGGCAGGCAGGAAAATTTACGAGTGATTTGGGTAGCGTTTATAAGAGTAAAGAAATCTAATATACGTAAAGGGACGTTGTTAAACATACACGTACATACACAGTGGAACGCATGCGCACAAAATCAAATATGGAGGTTAGAAAGTACAGAAGTAACAATCACCCCTGGGGCATCTTTCTGTGTAAAAATATTATGATTAGAAAAATAAGTGTCTTTAATAAGAAATAAATTGATAAGTACTGCTTGGGATTTATTTTGGAATTCATTTCATTATCACACCTCCCATTGTTTTGATTGATTATTGAAACAGTTCTGGTTAGTCACTCAATAGAAACCGTCATGCAATTTATGTCTTTCGGCAGGATGCTGTGTTGGGTGATTAATTGGAAAAAAATTAGAAAAAGAAATGATTGATGAATGTGTCACTTACTTTCGAAATGTGATCAGTAAAAAAAGTCTTAGCTTTAAAATAACAAACAAAAAAAAACAAAAACAGGCAGACACAAATTAAGGGGTCAATTTAGCATATACATAAATTGCAAATTGAACCCCCACTAAAAAACCTATTTGGGAGCAGGGGGTTTTGAAAAGAAACAAAAACAGAAAAAAAAATTTCTTCCAGATATAATGAAGAATGAATGTTTAAATTGTTAGCCCTCTAGCTCCATTGGCGCAGCCTGTACGCGCGATAATACATACATAAATAGCCAGCCGGACTTGGAGTTTTGCTGGCATATGTTCGTATTTATACAAGTGTTTAGTGGACACTAACTAGGGTACCAACTTAACTCCAGTGGTGCCGCTCGTACCCAGCCAGACCCAGTTGAAAACTTAAGAAACCTATATTGATAATATTGGTGACAGTTTTGGTTGACAGTTTCTAATTAAGTAAAAATTATGAAAAGTAGAATCCGGACCTCAAAATCGATTCGAGTCAGAAGCGCAAATCTTCAGATTACACCGTATTCAAATTTGATTTACTTTGATCAAAATAAAAATGAGAGCAATATCATCTCCTCACAATATTCTTTTATGTGGTTCAAGCAGTCTGAATCCTATATTTAAACCTTGTTTTGATTAAATTGAATTGGATTTTGATAACAGTATACTCTAAGAATTCTCGCTTCCCACTTGAATCAATTTCGGGCTCCGGAATTCTACATTTGACCCAATAAAATATCTCTTCCTACAGGTCGGTTTTCCAACTAGTTCCTGTGGAAGGCATCAATCGGGACGATAGCCTTTCTTTGGCAGAGCAAGCTCAACCTTCAAAAACAAGAAGATCCCATTAATCCTAAGAAGAAAGGTATAGAACCCATGCATTCTCCCGATAGTCACTTATGGAGGTGAAACATGGAACCTAACCAAGAGACTGACCTTCAAACTGAGAGCATGCAACATGCACATGAGAGAATCATGCTCAACCTCGTATGGCGAGACCAAAATATAACACAATACATCAGGGAGAAGACTGGACTCAGGGACATCATAGAATCTATTAAAAATCTTAAATGGCAGTGGGCTGGCCATGCTGCAAGAATGAAAGACAACCGATGGACATCACGACTCACAACATGGATCCCCAGAGATCATATGCGTAACCAAGGCCGGCAGGGTATTAGACGGAGAGACAAACTTGACAAATTCAGAAAGTACTGGCTCTGCGACGCCCACAATAGAGAAGTGATGAAAGTCCATATCTGACGACGGACGTTAAGAGACTGATTACGATAATGATGAGTACTATACCTCTAAATACAATTTATCATTTCGGCTACTAAAAGGTCACATACAGATAAAAGGACTCAGACCTATCAGTATTGTGTACATACATTCACGTGGCTACCATATAGCTCGAAGGTCCGATTCCTGGAGAAGCCACGTTTTCTTTAATTGTTTATTCTAATTACTCTGTCTAGACTGAGTCACCCATTCTCAGCGTAACAACGGGAGGTCACTTTGAATAGAGATTCAAATAATTTAATGCATTCATAAATATTCTGTCGGATTGCATATCCATTAATAATGATATAATTGTCTGCATCAGATACAACAGTGTGGACATAGACTGTAAATCAACAAGATAAGAAGAGAGGTGATAAAACACTTATTTGGGCCTTTGTCTTTCCGTCGGACTCTTTAGCTCAATGGTTAAGAGCGGTGCTACGTTGAAGCCGCTACCTTATTCGTCGCAGGTCGGATTCCCGCAACAGCTTCATTTTTTATGAATTTTTCATTCTCTGTGTAACAAAGGGAGGTCATTCCAAAAAGAGTTTCAAATAATATAACACATTCATATATAGAAATATAGATACTTGAAATCAGATCAATATTATGGTCGAGATTGCGAACCCCACATCCTTATTTTATTTGAATTTTCAAAGATTAATACAAGGCAATCTAGCTCGGATGTCCTATTAGTAACCGTAAAAAATCTGGTGGCCATTGTTTTTGCCGTCCTTGTGTTATGCTAACAAAGGAAGACGGACTCATGGCGAATTGAAATAACTAAACAAGGGTTGTAATTCATTGCAACTATGTATAGCTATGCAAATTAGTGGGGAAAACAGGTCTGAATATTCACTCAATAGAAACCGTCATATAACCAACGTCTTTTAGCGACGTGCAGTGTAGGGGTGATCAATTAAAAAATGGGAAAAGGGATGATCAAAGAATAAGCTACTTCCCTCATCCTTTGTTCGTCAATGGTCACTAAAAGATTCTGGATTTAAAAAAAAATTAACGTAAATGCTGCCGAACACAAACTAAATGACCGATTTAGCTTAAAATTACATTGCAAATTAAGTCCCACCGCTAAAAACCCTATTTTGTGAGGTATTTATAAGAAAAAGCCAACAATCGAGAATGAATGTTTAAATTTTAAGCTTTATAGCTCAGTTGGTGCGGTCTGTACGCGTCATAGAAACATAGCCAGCCAGAACAACTGAAAGACTGAAGAAACCTGTATTGACAGGTTTGGTGACAGTTTTGGCTGACGGTTTCTAACAAACACTCTAAAGTGAAAGAAGTCGTAAAGTTGGCATAAAATAACTATAAAAACTCGGATAGGTTGGGAAATCTGGAAAGGGGGGGGAGGGGGAAGACTTCGCCCTCGTTTAAGATAAATAAAACTCACAGACTTTTCCTCTATAACTTGGAGAAGAGTCAATAACATTCCAAATTTTGTTTGGACAATTGAACCCCTTATTCGTCTCCCTGATGTTGTTACCGCAACGTCCCGGCCGATCAATTCCCCAGCCTTTACCAGGTGTATGAGACAGAAGCAGCGTACATCAGCTTGTCGGACAGGTGCATAAGCCAGGCTAGTGTATAGTTCAGTACCGTGTAATATTCTTTGCTTGATAAAGAAGGTATTGCGAAACATCCACGAGTATAGAGTGGAATCACCAGGGTAATGCATAGTGGTATTATTACCTTTGCCAACAAATTTAGAGACGTATATGTTTTCAGTCGTGTGCGTCTTTCACTTCGATTTTCACACGATATCTCCAGATGAACTCAATGAATCTCCATGGAATTTTGTGGAAAATATTGTAAGAGTTGGTTGAATTTGGGGGCGGGTTCATGGATTTTCTTTTCATTTTAGGGATACTTTTTTTTCAAAACACAATTATGTAAACGCTCATTACTATCCACATTATTTCACCAAAAGTTCTCAATCAAATGTTATGGAAGGATGGGTTATGGACTTGCTGCTCTCTATTTTCACCCACGTAACATGTAATTTCATGTTAAACTGGTCCCATTGTTTGTGTCCGGCAGCATTCACGCCTGTTTTTTGAAAATTCAGACTTTTTTGGTGATCACTATCCAAATAAAGGCGAGAGAAGTAATCATTTATTGATCATTCATTTTTTCCAATTTCTCGATGCTTGCCAAATGAGATTGCTTACTTGACGTTTTCTATTGGGTGATTAATCAGACTTATCTATGTATCTCTAATCGGGGATTAATAATGAAAGTACATGTGGTATTCCATCCACTTCATATGGCTTAGTGAGATGGTTTTTTCCTTTCAATTATTTCTTTACGTGGTCAATGCCACATGAATTGGCTCAATGTTGGCCTTCTTAAAATCAGCTCGAAGAGAGGGAGAATAAATGAATGGAATAAAGATTGAAAGAAAATTAAAAGAAGGGAAAGAAAGAAAGACCGGAGGAATGAATGAAAGAAAGAATGAAAGGAAGAAAGATTGAAAGAAAAAAAACTAAAAGAAAGATTTTTAAAAAAAGAAGAAAGCAAGAAAGATAGAAACATAAACGTGTACAGACTCAAATAGCCACGAAGATCAATTCTATAGACAGCGATATAACACATGCGTAAAGATTCCCAAATGTTCTTTTTACAACGTACTTGCTTACAAGACATGTTGGGATGCAAGCCGTTGTTAGACTACCGGTCTTATTTCCTACATCAGTTCTTTATTAAGTTTTTGTTTCGTTTTTCACTTTTATTTATTTATTTCAATTCAAACATTTTCGGATTTGTACCCTACCCATCGGTCTGGAATGAGACAGATTTGGCAAACAACCCACCCCACCGCCATTTTCGCCTTATCCCTCGTCCCCCGGCCCTTCCACTCGTTTTCCATCAAATTTTACGGGCCCCGGTTCACGGTCTTTCCCCGCCCGGTGAGATAACAGTTCCCACACTATATATTTGTGTCTATCTACAGTCACTTTGTTAGTTTAATTAATTGTCGTTTGAATGGCTCGGATCATGATCGACGCTGGAGGTCCATCGTCGTGCTGCCGACGTGATGAGAACCAGTGACTCAAGATCAGCGAGTTGGGGGAGGTCAGGGCCGATGTAGGGGCACGTAAGAAGATATTACGAAGGATCATTTACCCGCCGTCGTATTTCCCCCTGTGCTTAACCACCCCCCTAACGGACCGACTTCTCTCGCAAACTAACACGTTAATCAACAACGAGCCATATGCTATCAAGTCCATGATGCTCGGAGTACGAGATTCCGTTCCGAGAATTGATGTATATCTGGAGATATAAGGCGTATCACGGCAGCAGGGCCGGCTCTACAAACCGGCAACACGCGAAGTCACCACGGGCGCCAAGTACTAAGGGGCACCTGTCATGTTTTCAAGACCGTAGGACTTCCAAAATATAAATGGAAAATGGGAAAATGAATAAATCAAACAATAAAAACAAAGTAAGAAAATACCCTGATGCGAAGTCAAGATTTTCCAGGAATATCTGGCAGTTACATACGTTCTCAGAAGTTCAGTTTGCCCGGGGCTCCAAGAACCCTGGGTCCGGCAGTAACGGAAATATTGGTGTCATTCGGAGTCGAGAATTAGGGAAGAGAGGGGATGCAGATGAAGTTAGAAATTGAGGAAATTGAAGCAATTGAGAAATGAAAAGAGGAGAAAGGAAGAAAAGATGACAGACGGATGGACGAACTAATTTTTGACGAGTAATGTTGTTGTTCCTATTTACCCAAACCCCTACGAAAACAGGATGTGAACAAAGTCGCTTAAATGTGGGGATACCACACATGCGAACGTGTGGGGCAGAACACCTAGAGAATAATCTTTATTCCTCGCAAGTATTGTCGCAAGGATATAAGAACGCTTGTCTTGAGGTCTCAACGTGAATCCTGAGCCCCTTTGTCTCTACTACACTGAACAATACCATTCTTCCTGTGGTAAAATCTCATTGGCTATAGCACAACAATTGAAATTGCCAGAAATTTGAAACTCCAGGCATATGAATGACATCATTCATCGCACAGCTTTCTGAAACATAATTCTTGTGCACAGACATGTAATATACATGGGAATTCAGATAAATATATTCTATTTAGGATAAATATGAGTTTAAGATGTCAAAATTTGTTTGCAAAGTTTTTTTTAAAAATTTGATCGTGGTTCATGGATTACAATCTAAATATGAAATACTCAAAATAGGGATCCACCAGTGTATTCCCTTTATAAAAGGAGTCCTTGAATTTTCGAAGTTTCGAAACCACTGAGATGGTTGAACTTCCCGATGGTAGGTTGGAGACAATGGCATCCCAGCGAAAGACAACCTGTATTTTGCGCTGATGATCGAGTGATGGGTTGGAATCCCACATCGATCATTTTTTATGATTTGTTAATCTACATTTAAGAATTTCACGAACACATATTTGAATTTCTATGAGATGCATTTTTTATATAGGAAAGGAATTACTGTACTCGTTCAAGTGGAAGATAATATTACTAATAGAGAATAGGAAGTATTTTTAAAGGCAAAGTTGTTACTTTTAAGTTGAAATGCATTGTTATGTCTAGAAAAACAGGAAAAATAACACTGATCCTTATATAGTTAAAAAAAACCCTCATCGACTGGCCCGAAAGATTCTAGTAAAGCAATTGGACTGGTGATCTCCCAATGTGTGTACATTATTCTCCTCTGTGCACAATGCATAGTTCTCAGTTTGAGGGTCAATCTTTTGGTTGGGTTCCATATTCCAGCTCCATGGGTGACTATCAGGAGGATACATCGTTTGTAAACACTTCTCTTTAGGACAACTGGGATTTTCTTGTTTTTGAAAGTCGAGCTTGCTCTACCGAAAAATCACCAACCTAGGATGACTCTTCGTTTGATTTCTTCTTCTGAGGATTTCGTGGTGATTCGTTGTCCAAAGCAAATGTTGTGGTCTACTTTCTTCAGCTCTGCGTTTTGGATTTTGATCGTTGTGTCTTTGTCCTCATCATGTTTATTGTAGATGGCATTTGTTTCACTAAAGTTCAAGCAAAAATCAACAACATTGCTTTCTTCATTCAGTTTCTCTTTTACCAATATATCTTAGTTCGTGCAAGTCCAAGCTCATGAAATAGTTGAGAGTGAATTAGACTCGACTTCGAGGCAAAATTCTTAGCACAATTCTTATCTACGAGCAAAGTACGAACTATTTAGTCCGGAATTGAAGAAGAAAGACATGAACTGATGGTGATAAATGAAAGGCTGGAAGGTTATGGGAATGGGGTGCGAACATTGAAACAAAGCGTCAGGGTGGCCGGACAATGGGTATGTAGTAAAGGAAGGGGCCGTGAACGTATATGGCAGCTGACACGTGGAGTACACAACAGAAGCCCTTACCCTTAATTCACAAGGCTCGTCTCCCCCCCCCAGCAATGTCTGGAAGAAGGAACGTTTATTTAGCTTATCGTACCCCGTTTCTCGTCCTAATGTTGCTGGTACTGCATCAGATGTACTCTTCCCATACAATACAAATTTATGGGTTGTTCTCATATGTTGGGTAACCCGCCCACCCTGAAGACTTCTCTTCTCTGCTAGACATTAAATTGTCATTTATTTCTGCAGATTACCAAGAGCAATGATCTCCACACTCTTTCTATGTACCAACCTATTTGAGAGAACACAGGCCTGGTTAGTCACTCAATACAGACAGTCACGTGACCAACGTCGTTTAACTGCATGCTGTGTTGGGGATGGAGTGATCTATTGAAAAATTGGAAGAAGGGGTGATCAATGAATGAGTTACTTTCGTTGGGCAATGATCACTTTTAAAATTGAATTTTCAAATAATAAGCGAACACAAACTAAGGAATAATTTAGCATGAACGCACATTGTAAGCTGAACCTCGCATAAACCCTATTTACGGGGGATTAAAAAAAAGTCTTTGCAGATATGATAAAGAGTAAATATTTAATCTTTCAGCCCTCTAGCTCTATTGGTGTGACCTATCTTTGTGCTTTTTGAGAACTAGGTTTTTAGTTGGAGTGGGGGGCAAATTTAGAATTTAGGCTTATGCTAAATTGATCATTTTGTGTATGTCCGCCTGTTCACATTTTTTAAAGTGATCACTGCTAAACAAAAGGCGAAATGAGTAACTTATCCATCGATCACTTCTCTTCCCAATTTTATTAATTGATCACCTCAACACAGGAGCCTTGCCAGAAGACATTGGTCACATGACGGTTTCTATTGGGTGATTAACCAGACCTGTGTTTGTTCTAATCTTTTGTTCTAATCATTGCCATCCCTTATTTATATTATTACTATCGATTATTACTTCTATGCTAGTTTATATTATTAAAATGAACAATTTGTTCGTCTGTCTGACTGTCACACACCCCAGTTCATCCGTCTGTCACACTTGATAAATAGAAATTTTATGTTGAAAGGGTGGAGGAAAGGTTCTGAGAATGGAATTGCAACACAAAAAAAGTTTAAGAGAGTAGGAGAAGCAGGGTAGGGGTACGCAAATGGGTAGTGGGTGAAGCATAGAGATAATTGCTTGAGGAGAACGACTGAGCTTGGAAGGTGAGAAAATAAAATGAGGTATTGCAATTATACGTATATGCAAAATTGAGCCCTTAGTTTGTGTCCGGCAGCATTCACATCGGTTTTTTTTCAATTCAGACTTTTTTTGTGTCTTGCCCCAGAAAGATGAGGGAAGTAACTTATTAACACAGCATGCAGTCAAAAGATATTGGTTACGCAAGGCTTCCTATTGAGTGACCAACCAGACTTGTTCTACTAATAATAACATAGTCAGTAGTCAAATCTCGAGAGATTAAAGGTAGCACTCTATAGCTTTTTAATTGGATGTTACTGTCATGTTGATGGTCAAATTCTACTCCAAGTCTTGGGTCGACTTTTATCTAAAATCATAACAAAAAATCTTTTATCTAAAATCATATTTAAAAAAATAGATCTTTCACATGAAAATTATCTTTAAAAAGCAGATCTTTTATCTAAAATCTTTTTTTCTATGAAAAATGTTTTATCTAAAATCATATTTTAAAAGTATACTTTTTATCTAACATCATCTTAAAAAATAGATCTATCTAAAATAATCTTAGAGAAACAGATCTTTCATCAGAAATTTTCTTCTAAAAAATAGATCTTTTATCTAAATTGATCTTTAAAAGATAGATCTTTTATTTGAAATTATCTAAAAAATATCAGTACAAGATATTTACATTATTGGTTTAAAATGGCTCTTCAGACTTCGAAAAGCCCCTTTGGCAAAAAACAACAAATAACACAACAAACATCCTTTTTAGAAGGTGATTAGTGGTGTTGTTCTCAGGCAGATTTTTAGGGTTGTACCTCCCAAAATGTGACTAAGAACTCCCAGAGACATTCACACACGAGCAAGGAGAGAAGAATCTGTTGCTCACTTGGCTTGATGATCGAGGTGGCCATTTATGGGGGTTCGGTGATTCGATTTAACATTTCCCTCCCGTGATTTTGAAGGTAGCTCTCAAACCAATTGAGCTAAACTGACATATACTCTCATACTTTAATTGTCTTTCATACCTACAAATGTATTTATTATACATACAATAGAAAAGTTGCAGTAATCATCTTCAGTTGGAAATAGGGGTGGAGTTTGACCCGGCAGCAGACAGGCTTGTTAAATTGCTATGATATTATACGAGGGTTGTTGAAATCATGATCATCGCCTTCACGTTCCTTGCTATCACAATATTAATAATTAGCTGGACCAAGGGCTTATGAGAGGCAGGGCATGGCAATATATCGTGCCTGGGGGCCAAAAGGAGCCCGGCTGTTGAAGGGAGTCGGGAATTTCTAGAAATCTCAAAAAAGACTCAAACAAAATAACAACGTTTTTTCTAGACATTATAAGAAGGAAATGTTGAAATGTTCAGTCCTCTTGCTCCACGGATGCAATCTGTACGCATGATACGTACATACATAGTCAGCCAAACCAACTTAAAAACTGAAGAAACTTATATTGATAGTTTTGATGGGAGTTTTGGTTGACGGTTTCTAATTAACTGGAGCCAGAGTCTATGAAATGGAGTGCAGGGGATACCTGGTTCCTGAGGCCCCAAGGGGATCTTGGAGTCAAAGAGGGCACAGGAAATTCCTGTGATCCCAGAAGATGTTTGCATACATTGATGTGGGGAAAGCTGGATGACTTATAGAGAAAGGATGAAACTTTTGTGTCCCTTGATAAAATTCCTCCCAGAGGCCCCGCTGGATCCGCAGACCCCCACGGGTGTTGAGAACTAAGATAATCCAATACAATCTCATGTCGTTGTTCTTCTCTTATAATTTGCCCCTATCTTTGAATCCACTCCCTTATCCCTTCTAATCTTCGCTTCCCGTCCATGCCTTTTATTTATCTAAATGTTATACCAGCAGGTCTGGTTAGTCACCCAACAGAAACAGTCACGTATTTTGGCGACATGGCGTGTTCGGGGTGATCGATTGAAAATTGGGAAAAGGGATTATAAATGAATAAGTTACTTCTCTCTCTTCTTTTGTTGGTCAGTGATCACAAGAAAAGTTTGAATTATCAAAAAAAAAAAAAAATGAATAAACTAAGGGGCCCATCTCGCATAAACGTACATTGTAGATTGACCCCATCCCCCAACTAAAAACCTTTTTGGGGGTAGGGCCAAAAAACCCTCAGAAGCAAACAAACAATTTTTTTCTAGACTTGATAAGGAGTAAATGTTGAAATTTTCAGAGCTCTAGCTCCATTTGTATGGCCTCTGAGCGTGATACATACATACATATAAAGATACATACATAGCCAGCCAGCCGGACTAACTTGAAAACTGAAGAAACCTATGTTTATAGTTTTTGGTAACAGTTTTAGTTGATGGTTTTTAATATAGATTTGATTCCTATGCGACAAAGGAATGAGGAATGCACAAATATTTTTCCACCGTCTTCTCTCTCTCACCTTTCCTTTGCTCTTATCTCTTCAAAAAGAATTTTAATGCATCGCAATTTTGACGCCTTTCCATCTTTCAATCCCATCGTTTCTTGATATCCAGCTAAGAACCTGTCTCTGTCTTTCCTCGTCTCTAGTCCCTTCCTCCTCTTTATATATATATATATATATATATATATATATATATATATATATATATATATATATATATATATTCAGGGTTGAGCACTCTTTAAGTGAGGTAGCTCGTTCATTTTAAGCTTATGCAATGCTCTTCCATAGGAATAGAGAACTCTGGTGGATGGAGAATATAAGCTGAATAATGATGCATATCACTTATATCCAACCTTACTTACCGTCCAGTTCCGTGGAGTAGAAGGTAGGATACCGGCCTTCGGGTCTGAAGCAAAGGTTTCAGTCCTGCCTCGTGGTACTGGATGGGAAAATGGATACTCTATAGTTACACTAAAGAGTTATAATTCAATGAAACAGCCGTCCGTGGATGACACAGCAATAATATATATCTATATATACAGATATAGATATATATAGATATAGATTTGTACTAAGACATCTGCGTCCCGGTCATTAGTGTCCCTGGACATTTTCGTCCTGTATTTTGTGCATCCCAGTCATTTGCGTCCCACTTTTCCAGCGACAGGGTGCGTACAAGCCTGATTTCAAGTTTGAAAAATAACTTGACGTTGATAACGAAATAGAAACTTTTTGTTTTTGTTGTTTTTGTTACAAAATACAAAAATAAATAAAAGTTGTTATAATTTAATCAGGACAAGAGAACCAACATCAAAACTGTTTCTCTCACATGATTAAATTAAAACTTTTTATTTATTTTTATTCTAAAAATAAACAAATGAAAAGTCTTCATTTTCTTTATCTACGGAATTATTCATATTTATACAAAAAAGCTTTGATTAAATAAACTTTTGTTTATGTAAACACCTAATTATTTATTATTGTAACAAAAACGACGAATATAAAAAGTTTCAATTTTTTCATCTACAAAGTTCTTGAATGTAGGAAAAACAAAGAAAATGAAAAAAATATACGAATTTGTTTTTGATGCAATCATCCCACTAAAATTATAAGTCCAAACTGTGAAAGCAGGTCTATAAGCAGCCCAGGCCTCGTATGAAATGTGGGACACAAATGACCACGAGGTAAAAATTACCGGATGTAAATGTCCGGGGACACCAGTGACCGGGAGGTATTTGATCAAGACGTAGTCGTCTAAGACGCAATTGATCTGTCACCGTCCAGATTACTCCTCCCGTTACCTGGTTTTCATCTTTTTTTTCTAGACTTTCCCACCTTTTACTTTCACATCTAATTTTCCTATTCTTCCTTGCTTTTCTCAATACCCCTCACCCACTGAATACTATTGCCTTGGTTTCCCAGACATAAAGCGTAACTGATTCCAGCTCAGAAAGACCAGGGACCGGGCAGATATTACCCTGATCTCAAGTAAGTGAGCGCAACGGTCGTACTTACGATCAAACAGAATATATCTGTATAAAAACCATATATACAGATTAGTATGTTTATTTCTATAGTGGACTCTCCTGTTAAAACCCCAAACTTATAATGGATTGATCCATGTGTAATAGATTCACAGAGCAAAAATAACAATCCAACCGACCAACAGATCCTCTTATAGAGATGTGTCAGGAGGAATCCAAAGAGGGTGAGGGTGTAAATGCTTTTCAAAAATGACAGATTTGTCAAAATTGGCCATAATTTTTCCTGATTTTTTAACAAAATAACATTTTTTTTATATTGCAATGAAAAAAGATATATTTTTAATGAAATAAGTTTCCTCAAATGACTGCACGATATCAATGTTATTTGTTTCTTGTATAACATTTTGTCCTGAGACTGTCTGATCATCCTTTAGAACAACTTGAGTTGAGACTTGAAAAAATGAGGATACTTGAATTATTGAAAATAAATTACCCAATAAATTAGCTTTATGCTCCTTGGTTCCTGTCCATACATAGATAACCCTGTCAATTTTGACGGGAATGTAATAATGATATTAATGACATCAACAACAACAACAACAACAACAACAACAACAGTGAAACAGGAAATGACATAATAAATGAATGCAGCCAATTGCCTCATTAAGGTAAAAAAAACAAAATCAGATCTGGTTAGTCACTCGATGGAAACGAGACCAACGTCTTTTGGCAGCATGTCGTGTTGAAGATGATCAATAAAAAAAGGTCTGAATTTCTAAAAAGGACACAAATCAAGGGTGCAATTTAGTTTGGACTTTCATCGCAGATTGAACTCTGCCCTCACTAAACCGTATTCCAGCCGGGTTGGAGCAAAAAACAAATTTGTATTCTACGGCCAATGCAGACACTCAAATTAAAAGTCTCAATACCTCACATAAGAGTAGCCTTATGCCAGACCAAACTAAATCTGGATAACAACAGTTGGGCAAAGCCGCCGATGCCAACATTAGGATTTTTAAGACAAAACGAATCATGTTCAGCGTTTTGCTCTTTGGAACGTTTCTTTTTTTTCCACCTTTTTTTTCTGATTTCTCTAAATGTGAAACTGGAAGAAACAAGAATTGTATTCGAATAAATGGCAGAACGGCAGCCATCTGCGAGGGACTTGTTCCGAAGAAATCCTGCAGGCGCCAGACCTTTTAGTGTTTTGCAAATATACAATGCCGTAGGGAGACAGGAAGAGAGAGTGACAGAGGCAGTGCCGTAAAAAAAAAAAAAAAAAAGAAAAAAAAGAGTTACGGTATACAAGCCTAATTTCTGGTGAGATCTTGTGTTCCGGATAAGTTAAAGTATTATTCTCTCGGCTTTAGTTCAGGTTCATAACGTTGACATTTACAGAATAAAAAAAAGATGCCAAAAATAAGTAAAAAAGTTGTGTATATATATATATATATATATATATATATATATATATATATATATATATATATTTACTTATATATATATATATATATATATATATATATATATATATATACATATATATATATATATGATTATGAATTGCATTATATATAGAAACTCTCATTTGAACTAAACATCCGATATTACACGGTAAATGCACCATTTGGCCCAGATAACACAAACAGAAAAAAGCAATTAAAGAAGATTGAGCAGCAAAAAGAATTGTTTTAATCATTTATTCCATTAGCATTGTCTGGGCCAAATGGTACATTCACCGTGTGATAATTTGAAATAAAAGTTTCTATATAATATAACCCAATTTATAATCTTTGTTGGATCATGTATTCATTTCTTGATAACACCCCCCCATATATATATATATATATATATGTGTGTGTGTGTGTGTGTGTGTGTGTGTGTGTAGAAAGCTTTACAGATTTACATACTAAGGATGTAAAAGAATCTTCCAAAATTGTGTGTGTGAGGACACTCGTGTGCGAGTGTGAGCGCGCCTGTGTCTATGTGTTAATGTGCAGGGTGCTACTCCAAAGTTTGGAAAATCTGACGATTCAAGAACATTACTAATTCAAACATAGTTTTTAATGTTTCTTTTAAATTAGTTCCCTTGGGCACGTATACAGCAATCTCACTAAGGGTACAGCTCACAAAACTTAATCAAAAGTCCACCCCACATTCGGTTCGCGCGCGTTGTTCGAATCCCCTGATCTTTGAAAAAAAAAAAATTATCTATACACTACCACATGTGTGGTGGAGACAGAGCCACATAGAGGTAACTGTACACGGATCTTCTCCAAAATTTAATCACTTCTAAACTTTCCAAGAATTCCACGAAATGACATTGAAATTCATTGAGAACTTTTGGGGATATTGTGTGGCGTGCACAGATGGAAAGACCGAAAAACAAACAGACAAGTAAAATACAAATGACCTTCCGACTGTGATGACAGAGACGATAACAATAAAATGAACGGTCTGGTTTGTAGAAAGTTACACACACACACACACATATATATATATATATATATATATATATATATATATATATATATATATATATATATATATATATAACTGTGTCAGTAGAAACCGTCATACGACCAATCTCTTTTGACTAAATGCTGTGTTAAGGGTGAGTAATTAAAGAATTGAAAAAGGAGATGATCAATGAATAAGTTACTTTTCTCACCTTTTATTTGGTTTTTAAAAAAGTACGAATTCGAAAAGAAATAAGCTTTAATGTCAATCAATGAACCAATTTACCATAAGCTTACGTTGCAAATCAACCTCTCTGCTAAAAACCTATTCGTGAGGAATTCCAAGAAAAGATATTTTCTATACATATCAAGGAATAAATATCCATATTTTCAGCCCTCTAGTTCCACTGCTACCACTTGTACGTATGATATATATATATATATATATATATATATATATATATATATATATATATATATATATATATATATATATAGCCAGTCAGACCCGCTTGAAAACTGTGGAAACTGAGGTTGACAATTTTGGTGAAAGTTTTGGTTGACATTTTCTGACTAAAAAGCACTCAGAGAGCACAGACCTCTGCCAACACCATCTCCATCCACTGCGTGATGAAGACATATAACTATGATGTAGGGGAGGCAATTATGCATGGATCCATTAGAAAACTTAATCACTCTCGTTGATCATTTCCCACGATTCCACAAAACGTCTTTGAAAATCTATGAGAACTTTTGGATGTATTACGTCGCGTTGACATATAACTATGACGTAGGTGGGGGTGTAATTGAGTATAGATCCTCCCCAGAACTTGACCACTTCTCACGTGGAGCATTTTCCACAATTTCTCAAAATGTCTTTGAAATTCTATGAGAACTTTTGGATATATTGTGTGGTGTGGACAAACGGAATAAAAAAAAAAGACGGACAGACACGTGATAATACAAATAACACTCCAAATTCGTTGGCAGAGTCAATAGCAATGAAATAAATAAATGTGTGTAAAAAAAAAACTGTAAATTGGGAGACAGTCATTTTTTTTCTTCTCTACAACATTAGTTGGCATCTCTTTCGAGTGGAATTAATAGCGAACAAATAGTTCGGTTCTCAGTTAGATGCCTGTTCTCTCCTTTTCTGTGTCTTTCTTTATTTTTGTTCTGAAGTGCCGAGAAGAAAATATGATAAATGAACACAACACTGTTTTCCTTATCTGTCATTTTGCCTCATTCTAAATCGACCGACTACTTATGTGCCACTAGGGATTTATGACGGCCATGCGCAGAGGGGTTCCTCCGCAGAGACCATGTCGTGAGTGCAGAATTCAATCAATACGCATACAAATAATAACTCATGCCCAAGTACACACATACACACAAAAGACGTACAGAGAAAGAGAGAGAGAAAAATGTATTTGTGTGTGTGTGTGTGTGTGTGTGTAGGAACAGGGTCGGCCCTTGGCACCGGCAATACTGGTAGTCGCCTGGGCGCTAAAAGCCTTGGGGCGTTTGTCATGTGTCTGAGACCGTAGTCCTTCCCAAATACAAATAGATTAATGGGAAACTGAACATATAGAACCGAATTAAAAAAATTCAAAATAAGAAAATCCCTTGATAGGGAGTCAGGTTTTCTTTCAAGTAGACATGATAATAACTTATTTCAAAGGTAACCCAAGTTCAGCTTGCCCCGGGCGCCATGGACCCTTGGACCAACCCTCTGTGTGCGTGGGGGGGTGCATTATCATGGAGAAGAATTGGTGCTTCACCATTGACCAATATTGGATGTAAGGTGCTGTGTTTGTTCCGCCAGAATTCAAGGAGTTGTATTGGATGATTCCACGTGTCGACCACCTAACAGTGATCATAATCTTCATTCGATGGAGGTTTAATTTGGAGAAGTGTTTTGGTGCTTCCACTCTGTCCAGTCACACCGTCGATCATTGCACAGAATCTATTTTTGTCACATGTTACAATGCGATAAAGATATTGATCGTTTTCGAGGCACAAAAGAAGCGTAAAGCTGACTTCCTATGACCGATGATTTTCTAATTTTGGTTCAGCTCCTGCAGCATTCATTTGTCGATCTTTTTTACTTGTTCAAATTGGTACAAATGTTGAAAACTGTTGAATGGTCAACGTTTAGTTCCTCTGCTATCACATCAGTGGTTTTGCACAGTGTCTCTCTTAATTATAGCCATCATTTGGATGTCTTCACATCTTAAAGAGGGTTTCAGCCAGATGTCGACAACTGACAGGTTGAACAAAATGATAAAGATTCGTTTCAGCCAACCTGACGGACACAAAGTAAGCATCAAGTTGAGAATTATACATACTTTGTCAACCGAACCCTTCGCCCAAAACTTGTAAGGTTCTGAAATTTTCGAAAGATAATATACTAAAACCATTCTCCTGGGTCCCTTTAGTAACTACAAAACATTAGGCAGCCATAGGTCTAGCTGTCTTTATCTGATGATAAACAGACAGACAGACTTATAGTGAATTTTTAGTAAGACAAGCCTGACTGCTGCAGGAGCAAACTCCATACCTATTTCAACTGCAACTTCGGTGATTTACAACACTTGTCGGTTTGGCTCAGTTGGTAAGCTAGCCACTTGACATTCACGTGGTCGTGGTTTCAAATCACACCAAGGAAAAGTTTGATATACTTGATATACGGGTTTGGTGTTACGTGACTGCATAGACAAACAGTGACAGGTTTCGTCATCATCACAAGCTTTTAAATGTCCGTCGTTGGACATAAACGTTCCCCTAGATTCGCCAGATCTCTCTATCATTCGTGTTGCAGAGCTAGTTCTTTCTTAATTTGTCTAGTTCGTCATGCCATCCTATATCCTGTCGGCAACAATTTCGTTTATGACCCCTAGGGATACATGCTGTAGGTCGTGATGTCCAACAGTTGTCTGACATTCTTGCAACATGGCCAGCCCCCTGCCATTTGAGTTTGCTATTAGATTCTGATCCCGGTTTGTTTTCTCATTTAATACGCTTTCTTGTGATCTCTTCAGATGATGTTGAGCATGATTTCTTCCTGCGCATGTTGCATGGTTTTCAGTTTGCTGAGGATTGTTCTTGTTACGGGGTTGGGAATAACGTCAACTCTAACTTGGACTAGGATTTCATGATTAGACGGGCTGCTGTCTCGAGAAGCGAACGCTATGTATGTTGTTTACAAACATTACTACGCAATGTAAATTCATGTAAACATGGGGGTTAACATAGATTTGAATTGATTAGAGCATTCAAATAACCTGATGATGTGAAGGGCTATGAAAGTCAGAAGGATAAAGAAGGGGGTCATTTTTCCCCGAGAATAGACCAGCAAAAATTGAGGTGCCGACCATATAGCAGTGCGGCTTATACGCCGGGAAAATACGATAATCAGATAATTTTGCTTATGGTGAAAATAAGAATTTCTTACTCACTGATAATATTCTCGACCTCGGCTCATTTCTGACTGGGTGTGTGAGTGTCATTAATAGATGAATGAAGACTGAAGTGAGATGAATTACATAATTAATGACACGAGTGTTTCACATGAAAAGAAAATGACAACTTACTTTCATCATTTCTATTTCAATTGCTCAACATTTGAGAAAATACGACAGACGACCATTGGCGTCCTCTGGGGATGGAGTATGGGGTTATTAAATAGGGGCATTTGCTCCCCGACCCTGGGTCAGGGTGAGAAGGGTTTGAAAGTTGAAACCTCATAGAGCAGAGGTCGGCAAAGTTCGGCAGCGGGAAAAATACGGCTCGCAGGGCGAATTCAATCCATCAGGTCCACCGACATCATCGTATATGTGACGTTGTAGACAACATTTCTCTGTTTGTCTTATAAATGGTTTGTGAACAATAAAATTCAGTATCCAAAAGAGTAAAAGTCTGCACTAAAACTTACACTACCCTCTCACGAATTTATGTTTTATATGGTAATATATATATATATAAGTAATATATTCAACTCTACGCAATCGCTTTGAACTAAATTTTGACAATATTTCGTTCTCATTGATTTATAGTTCGGAGTAGTTTATTTAGGTATAGATATATATACTACAACGAAAAAAACACCGAAGTACCATTGCAATAATTTGAGAGATCTCTGCATGTGTGTACACCGAGATTATTCGACTATTGGCCATTGTACGAAGTTGATATTCGCTATGTATATTAATCAGTCCACCGGTCATTGCCGTGTCAAGTTTGGAGTCGTTTGGATCAGTGGTTCTCGATATGGGGTCGGGGGTACCCGATTTACATTGAAAATCCATCCTAAAATGAACATATATTTTGTTTCTGTAATATATATGCTACGTCACCAGTGTTCATGAGCGCGAAATTATTGATTTAAGTTTGTGTGCATGGAGGGAGACATATATATATATATATATATATATATATATATATATAGAGAGAGAGAGAGAGAGAGAGAGAGAGAGAGGGGGAGAGAAAATTGAAATGAGAGAGAATCGGTGGGTTTTCTCTCTCGAATATTTCTATAAGTCAAGATTAATGACGTAACGGCATTTATACAAATTTTGTTTTGATTGTTGCTATTGAGGTCATCATAAATAAAGGAAAACGTCTCGTTATTTCAAGTTTGAACCTCCTGAAGAGTGAGGAATGCTTCCGTTTTAAAAACAAACTATTTTACTAGTGTTGTATAATCATTGTTTTTTTTTTCTTGTTCGCCTCGGGCCAAGACCAAAAAACATTTCCGATCCGACCCGCCACCCAAAAGATTTGTTTATCCTAGTTATAGAGTCTGGGGATCAAGAAGCACTATGAACAGCTCAGGGTGAGTCAGAGTTCAAGCACTCCCTAGTCGTGACAACTGACATACAGGTAGTTTTTTGCTCCTATGGAAAAAGTCAACGGACACGTATCCTTACGGTGTTGCCAAAAAATCGGGCTCAATTATTCTGGAATAAACATTAAGAACGCCCAAATGTGCTAAAAACACAGTTAGCCATTTTATGGCCATTTAAAGTAGCTAATGGCTTGATTTACCAAACATTACCCTGAAATAGCTAAAAAATGCTAAAAAGCGCTATAAATGAGCTCAAAATAGCTTTAATGTTGAATTTTCGCGTTGCCAAAATAAGAACCGCAGCAAAATCAGCGCGAAAAAAGCATTAAATTGGCAACACTGTATGCATACGACCCTCTGCGAGAAAGTTCTTTCATTTTGCTTGGAAGCAACTGGGAACTTTCATTTCACATTTGTACGAAATATTGTAAGACAACGTTGGAAAAAAAGTTGATCTTGAACGAACAAGAGTTGGTCAGCGATATTGCACGGAAAACAATGTTCTACTGTAGACTGATTGCATGAGCAATCAAGACCTGAGTAAGCTTGAAAGACACTTCAATGATTTCCACAACACTCAACAAATTTATTCTCCTTGCTCCTTTGAATCATGTTTTTTAAATGACGGGAATTTCAACATTTGACCGATTGCACAAGCAATGAAGAGCTGAGTAAGCTTGAAAGACGCTTCAAAGATTCCTCAAACATTGTGCGAAAGATGGCAGAGGGAATTTTTTCAACTACATACGCTTGCACGCACACACGCACAATCTTCATGAACTATTTACCCCTCATTTGAATCTTGTCTTTCTTAACTAACAGTCGTAAATATCGAGAAGGTAAATAAATGTCACAAGATAACGATCGTAAAATGATGGTGGTCTCAGAGTTGCTATTCTTCCAGACTCTGATTTCTTATAGCAGTGGGTTTCCAAAACTTTTTCGAAACACGATGCCCTAGGTGTACAAATATTTTTTCACGACGCACCAGATCATTAAATGATACTCAGCAATTGCCTTTACGTTCATGTGGGAAGATTAGTTAGGTAAAAAACAAGGAATAATAAAGTAGAAATATCGAAATTCTAGAGAATCTATCTGTTATTTTTCTGGAAAACATCTGAAATAGAGTAAAGAACACCTAAAAAATCTGAATTCTGGAGAAAGTGTATGTTACTATGAAACCTATCAAAATAAGGCCCTCAAAGGTAAAAAAAATGAATAATAAAAACATTTTAGAGGGGCTTTATAGAAATATTGATGACAATTTTCAAGTCTGTGGACAAAACAGTATGGCCATGAATGTTGGAACATAAAATCACATAAACAACCACACACACGCGCGCGCGCGCACATATAAAAAAAGGATAGAAACCTCAGCCATCTTTGATGGCTACGGTTGTTCAATGAAGAGAGTGATTTGTGATGTGCCAGTTACATGTCGCTTCCCATCATTGTGATAATGTATCAAGGCACTGAATTACGATCGTAGGAAGTATTAACAGTTTTGGATATAATGTAGCACCCCTAACAGCTGACCGTGGCGCCCCGGGAATCGCCCTTTTGAAATCACGGTCCCAAACCTTGTGAACTACGCATTACAGTCGACTGATTGCAGAAAGTGGATGAATATGAAGACGCTTCAAAGATTTCTCTAACATTGTTCAAAAGAGGGTACCAGATCGTTTGGGGTAATCTATGAATGTTTAATAACAGACTTCATGTTACTTGACGCTTTTTCTTATCAGCCCCTGAAATCTGTCGTTTGACATAGTCTGGGTAAGTATACGATACACTTTCTCGAGACGTGTTGACAGGTGGGGTGGGGTGGGGGTTTGGATATATTTCTTCTTCAAGGACAAAGTGAACATAAACTGCCTTTACTGAGGTTTGAACCATTCTCCTATTCTGGTACTCCCCATTCAGGCTTTCATCATCAGTCATTTAACGACCGTCGTTGGACATAGACCTTTCCTTCCCCAGGATTCGCCAAACTTCTCTATCATGGGCGTCGCAGAGCCAGTACTCTCTGAATTTGTTAAGTTTGTCTCTCCATCTAGCACTCTGCCGACCTCTGTTGCGTATGTGATCTCTGTGGATTCATGTTGTGAGTCCATCGGTTATCTTTCATTCTTGCAACATGGCCTGCCCATTGCCACTTTAATTTCTAATGGATTCTATGATGTCTCGAACTCCTGTTTTCTCCCAGATATATTGTGCTGTCTTGTGGTCTCTCCATGCAAGGTTGAGCATAATTCTTTCATGTGTACGTTGCATAGTTCTCAGTTTGCAGGCCAGTCTCTTGGCAAGATTCCATTTTTCAGCTCCATAAGTGACTATCGGGAGGATGCATTGGTTGTATACCCTTCTTTTTAAGATTAGTGGGATCTTCTTGTTTTTGAAGGTTGAGCTTGCTCTGGCAAAGGCTTGCCATCCTAGAGTGATTATTCGTTTGATTTCATCTTCATATGAGGTTCTCATGAAAATTCATTGTCCTTGGTAGATGTAATAGTCTACTTTCTCCAGTTCGGTGCCTTCGATTTTGATCTTCGAATTCTTATTTCCAACGTGATTGTTGCACATGATCTTTGTATTGCTGATATTCATGTGTAGGCCGACTTTCTTGATTTCTTCATTTGCTTCATCAAACATTAGTTGGAGGTTGCGTAGGTTCTCTACAAAAAGGGCAATGTCGTCTGCTATTCTTAGTTCACACAGGCTAGGTTTCGGAAGATCATCTCGAGGCAGACTGTGAAGAGTATGGGTGAGCTGGTATCACCTTGTCTTACCTGGCACCAAAAATCATAGTTCAAACCCAAGTAGATGCTAGAAATTCGAATGTTTTTTTTTTTCGAAGAAGCCAGGATTCCTCTGCGTAGGAATTTGGCGCCATACAATCTACCTAACTCCCATCCTCTTTGACTGATTTTTTAGATGCAGACTCTGTGTTTCCACGCTCCAATAGGGAGTCCATGTCCTAGCACTCTGAACCTTTCCCACTTATGACACCTTCCTAAAGAGAGTCATATGGGTACAATGGCCGAAACGCAGTGTTCAAAAGACTTGTATTGTTAGAAGTTAGCCTGAATGATAATCTACTTATGGCTATATATTTTTTTATATTTAGGTAAATCCGTACACTATTGATTAAACAATCATTTATTTCACATGACATATATTTATTTTTCAGCATAATCTCCTTCCTTGTCAATGCACTTAATCCAGTAGCGAACACTGGCAGCTTGTCTGGAGGCACTGTGGAACTGCACTACCCCCTTTTTTCACACGATATATACGTATAATATGTATTTTTATTTATTTATTTATATATATATATATAGACTTGTACAAGATATTTGATACTATTATCAGTAATCCTTAAATAATTCTCCTATTTCTCGAGATAAAAACAACAAAAATCCCTATGGAACTGTCTACTCCACAGTTCCTATGCTGGAAGGTTGCTTTGTCCTGCGACTGAGCCAATAACATTGGCAAACTATTGAGCGAGTTGAGGCATTGTATCTCACAGCAGTGCCGGATGGTTATCAGTGTAAAAAGCTGTGATGACAAGCAGTTTTTTCTGTAATATTCTTCAACGAATTCTCATTTTTGGTTGGATTGTTCTTCAATATTGCGATGTTTTATAAACAATCATCATCATTAAATTTTTGATACTACTAGTCACCTTCAGCCTTTTTTTTTTAGTTGATTTTTTCATAGAAAATTTCGACTTTTGACAGCCTGAGTTGTAATGAAAGAAATCAACTGAAATATTAAAATGAAGTAAAATAGTAATATTTCAAGATAATCATACAAAGTTTCATAATGGTTATTTAAGTACTTCATCTAATAAAAAAAAACAATAAAATTGCTTTTATGAATAATTTCGGCCATTTCTGTGTGTTCTGGACCAGAAATGTCTCCAAACCACGTTTGTTCTTTTTAACCGAGCAAAACAAATATAATTTAAAGAGTAACTAAATAATTTACTTCCAATAAAATCCAAGTCACAAAGCAGCATCTAATTCACTAGTGAATAATTGTACTATTTTATTTATCATCTCCAAAAGTTTAATGAGTTTGGGCTCAAATTCACTAATTACAGTCCGTGATGCGCTTTAGTGTCCAAGCAGTGGCCACCATAGGGTCATGACCCCATCACTCTTAGTTCCGTTCCAAATAAATGCAGGGGTCCACTTACTTCTGGTTACAGAGGTGCCTCAAAATCTCGAGTCTTTGGGGGAATTTTGGCCCCCATTTCCTCAGGATCTGTTCATTTCATTTATTTATGTTCTTGGGTCAACTCTGCTGACAACGAGCAAGTTTGGTACAAATCGTCTTTGCAAACAAACCAATTTTCTTTCAAAACGTCTTTTTAGCAACTATTTTCTTTTTCTTTTGTTGTATTTCATTTATTTCTGATCTAAAATCTAATACAACAGTTTATAGTTGGCATTTCTTTAACTTGGATTATTTTTCTTATTTTTCCATGGATTTAAAGTCACGAGCCGCTGCTGGTGGCGGATAATAATAGTTATATAAATGAATTTTTGTTGGAATATGTTTCATTCGGAATGACATAGTCAATACATTCTCTTTCAATATTAAGTTATCGGGAATTTTTCAGAATTTTCATTGTATAAAAGAATTCAAATTAATAATCATGGCCTCCTTGCTTCCCCAGGAAAGAACTTCCGTGACGGTGAGTGAACTCCAACGAGTTGAATTTTCAGTGGTCTATTCATGTGAGAGATACTATTAAGATAAGAGGCCGTCCCTTACCTGATATCAAATTATCCAAGCCAGGAATAAGTAACAATAAGATGTATATCAATAACTTTAATACTGTATGGTACCAAAGGAAAGATTGGCTGTGTGGTTGTGAAGTAAGAAATGTATCATTTTGTTTTCCAGGTTTGTTGTTTGGAGATGATGGATTTAAAAGTACAAATAAAATTGAAGAAAAAACTGAAAAAATTAAAACATCAAAATTTTAACATTACATATATATATATATATATATATATATATATATATATATATATATATATATATATATATATATATATATATATATATATATATATATATATATATATATCGACTGTGTTTGTTTGCGTTATGCATTATTAAAACGATTCTTAAATGTTCTCTGAAGCAGCACCCCACAATCTAAAGTCACGAGCCGCCGCCGCCGCTGGTGGCGAATAATAATAATTACATAAATCATACACTGTATAGTGAAAGATTCAGATAAAAATTCAACTATGAGTCAGGTTGCAGACTCATGGATCCACTTTCATGCATTCTGTATATATATATATATATATATATATATATATATATATATATATATATATATATAAAACAAAGCCATAGAGATTATAGAGGATTTTCAGGATTATAATCTTTGTTCATACCCCTCCCTTTTTTCGAATATATGGATCCATTTTTCGTTTTGCGGTTTCCTCGTAATTTAAAACAATTAGCGTTTGTGCTCTTGCGGTATGATATTACGTGATATTATTTACTTGGAAAACAACGACAAAAAACTGTATATATATATATATATATATATATATATATATATATATATATATATATATACATAAAACTTATTCTATCTACGTTGTCTAGGCCAAATGATACATTCACTGTTTAATGATGGAAGATCATTTCAAATATAGTTTTACAATGATATAACACACACACACACACGCACATACATATATATATATATATATATATATATATATATATATATACTAAGAAGAGGAATGAGGGGGCAATACCTCTTCCAACTGAAGAATAGAGCACTCTGGTGGATGGGGAATTACGTGAGTGAATATATTGCTTAAATTCAATCATACTGACCGTCCAGTTCTGCGTAGGGTAGAGGAAAGATACCAGCCTTTTGGTCTGAAGTGAAGGTTACGACCTTACCTCGTGGTACTGGATGGGATAATGGATAGTCTATAGCCACACTGAAGAGCAATAACAGAACGAAACAGCTGGATGACACAATTTTTTAATTATTATATACATATATGTATAGATACACATAGCCCTCTCATTCCTCTTCTTAATATTAGTTGTGGTCAAAAAGGGCTGCTTGCCTCTAACAACCAAGTTGATGAAGAAGATATTTTATTGTTCTTAGGCTTATTTGAAATATTTCCGTTTGAAGCTTTCAAACAAAGTTTATTCTCAACTGATCGCTGAACAGCACAAAGACATGTTTCAGAAGGTTAAATTCGACCAGATCATGGCTCAGTTTTATCTTTTACTTCAAGATGAAATATAAATTCTACTGAGGGTAAAAAGGGATATTCCATAATTTTTAGAATTCAGTCTCTGGGAAGACCCACCTTAGTACTAACCAATAATCCTGTTCCTTTGAAATTTGGATCCATTTGCAATTTTCATCTCTTAACCTTTTTGAAGATATGTTTATCGCAACCTGAAAACGTGGGAAGAAAAATACATTATATGAAAACAGCGAAATAGTAAAAGAAACAATATAAATATAACAAAGATAATAAATATATAAAACTATGTCTATTTACTTATTTCGTCTCTCTCTCTCTTCTCTCTCTCTCTCTTTCTCTCTAAAAATAATGAAACAAAGTCAGATGTTAAAAACATAGGTTAAAAACACTTACACGGTACCATAATATTTAATTCTGTTTAAAACATAAAATCAACTGAAAAAAATACATAGATTACATTAACAGATATTGAGAAATAATTGACTGAAATGACAAATTTTTTTGTATATTTAGTGTTTGAAACAGTAAAACTTTCCAGACTATTTATGAACGTCTGTGTTCGTGTATGCAAGTGTGTGTGTGTGTGTGTGTGTGAGTGTGTGCATGTGTGCTTGTGTAGGTATGCGTGTGTGTATCTGGAAGTTCCAAACATAGACACATGATCGTAAATTGATGATAGCTTATGGGTAAGCTTCGTGGTGATCAAATAAAACTTGATTTCCTTGTCAGAAAATGGAAGTGTCAACAAACTGTCTCTTCATCTGACAAATAAAATTAATTTAATATTTACATAGAATACACCTTCAGTTGTCCCACCCGTGCCATTCTATCCTCTTTTATACGTGCATGTGTTTGTTTGAGTGTTCCAGCGCTCCTGGTCATACCATTTTGTCTACGGACTTGAAAATCGGCATCAGTACTTCACTAAACCCTTTCTAAAAATACTTTTTGAATTTTGGAAAAAAAGCTTTTCTGAACTTTTGGGGGCCGTATTCTGACGGGTTCATTAATAACATCTAGATTCTTCAGAATCTAGATATTCCAGATGTTTTTTTAAAAACTCGAATTTCGATGGTTTCCAATGGAAAACGCTATTGATGTCATAAATGGAATTTATTCTGACCATATTTCTCCTTCGATAGAATTTTTCTACACGCTACGGTTGTTTAATCATTGATTGGGATGGAGAGTTGCGTTTAGGTTTAATTAGATTGACATGCAAACACATAGACCCACGCCCCACCGCCTTAGACACAGAGAAGTACACATATCTGCACCCTTTGATACTCTGGTATACAAGGTGTGCAAACCACACACACGCATACTCATCATTAGGAAACAAAAACACTTACATGAACCTGCATAAACATTAATACAAACCTATACGAGAATTGACTTACAGATGTTGGCATAATCATAAACACACACCGCACTCAAGTTACAAGTATACAAAGGCGCAAAAAACCCCCAACTCTTTACACCATGTGCTATAATAGGAAACCGTCAATAAAAATTACCACCAAAACTGGCAGCAAAGGTTTTTTTCAGTATTTAAGCTGCTCTGTCAGGCTTACTATGTATCTATCATGCCTACAGACACCACGAATGAAGCTGGAGAACTGAAAATGTCAACATCTACTCTTTGTCAAGTCAACAAAAAACATTTTTCACCTCCTCAATAATTTTGCATTTTGCAGGACAAACTTACAATGTAAGCTTATGCTAAATTGCCCCCTTAGGGTGTATGAACCACCCCTGATCGTACAGAGCGATGTCAGTTCCCTAAGTTTGATTATGGAGAATTGAGCCTTGAAGAGGGCAGATGGTGTCCATCTGCAATTGAAAAAATGAACGACAAGAGATGTTGATCGAACAAAATCCAAACCAAATTGTCAGAGAAATCTCAGAGATACTGGGTGTTGGCATTGCGGAAATACTAAACCATCTAAGACAAATTGGTAACTCAACGAAAACTAGGATATCATTCAGAATCGGCCATTATTTCCGATCAAACAATAAGAAAAACTCTTATTCCTCAAAGTGATTTTGACTCTAACCACTTAGCCTCGGGCGAGGTTCCTCGGTGCTAGTAATTGTGCTGAGTGTTTAGCGGAGAGGCATTGAGTTGCATTTTAAAAGTCTATGCTATGACTCAGGCGGCGGATAGAACCATGGCCTACTGAACTGGAGGTGAGCACTCTACCACTGGGCCACGATGATCTATGACGTCATTCGTGATGGTCTGCAAAACCAACTTGTTAATCACCACTCAACTGCAAGGTATCTATTTAATCAGAATCAGAATCAGCTGCAGCAACCTTTTAACTTCCGTCGTTGGACATAGACCACCCCCAAGATTCACCAAGATCGGGGGTCGTGGAGCTAATGCTTTCTGAACTTGTCTAGTTCATGCCATCTTATTTTTTGCCAGCCACATTTTCGAATATGATCTCCAGGGATCTACCTTGTGAGACATGATATCCAGCGGTTGTCTAACATTCTTGCTCCGTTGCCATTTTAGTTTCCTAATAGATTGTATGAGAAATCTGATCTCTGTTTTACTATAATATACAATGTTGTCTTGTGATTTCTCTGTGGAATGTTAAGCATGATTCTTTCCAATGTACGTTGCATTGTTCTCAGTCCGAGAGCCAATCTTTTTGTTAGGTTCGAGGTTTTAGCTCCTTTAGTGACTATCGGAAGGATGTATTAGTTGACCCTTCTTCTTAATACTAATGGGATCTTTTTTTTGTTTTTGAATGTAGAGCTTATTTTACCGAAAGCTTGCAACCCTTTTAGAATGGCACAAGGTTACGTGAATAGAAAGTGAAAATCGAACCCACATCAGTAGTAATGATTCGTAAGACCACCTTGTTGACCACTACTCTAGAACGCTAAGGTCGTTTTAGAATTCTGCAGCCGTTGAATGAGCAGCATGGATCGGATATGAAGAATAGGCCTTTGACAAAATTTGAATTCATATCCCGTATCTATGGAAGCCTGTCTGACATGGACAACGCCCCACTGTTTAAGCAACGGAGGCCTGTCACATATAGACATCTAGCTACATTCTTCCTTTTCCAATTTCCTCCATGCTATATTGTTGGTTTACACCTAGTCGTAGTGGAGGCAATTCCAATTTTGACTTTTTTTTTTTTTTTTGTTAAATTTCAAAGAGACTGATCATGTTATACAAACTCAGGAGGATTCAGGACACGGATTGAAATCTCGCCAGAGGCTAATTCTTTATTTTTTGTTAGAAACTGTCAACCAAAACTGTCATTCAAACTATCAAAATAGGTTTCTTCAGTTCTTTAGCGGGCCTGGTTGGCTGGTTATGTATATATGTTTTGCGTGTATAGACAGCACCAAATGAGCAAGACAGCTGGGAATCTAAGCATTTACTCTTCATGTGTACAAAAACCTTTTTTGTTGTTGGAAATTCCCCTCCTTAAAAGATTTTTAGGCGAGTATGATTTACAGTGTAAGTTTGTGTTGAATTGGTCCCTTTGTTTTTGTCCGGCAGCGTTCAGGTTTTTTGTTTTTGTTGAGAATTACAACTTTTAGAAGAGGTGTCTGCCCAATAAAAGACGAGTGAAATTGATCATTCCCTCCAACACAGTATGCTGTCAACAGAAATAGGTCACATGACAGTTTCTTTTGAGTGACTAACCAGACATGTGTACATTGTTTACTTACCCGACGTAGAATGTAAAAACCACCCTGAACATTGTGATAAAAAGCAACAAAAATACGATGATATAGAGATAGGTGTTATATCTCAATTTTTATTATTATACCATGGGCTTAGTTCAATGCATTTCGATGGGGACCGGCCATCTTTTTCAGGTAAAGAATGTTTGCAGCGGTTTACAGATAAAAAAATGCTGTTTACATGTTTGATGCTGAAGAAGAGATAGAGAGGGCTAGCAGCGAGAAGAACATTAGATGGAGCAATTTGGTGACAGTAAACTCAGTCGAAAAAGATCAAACCCAAGACGAAGAGAAGAGATAGAAAAGTTATCCGGTATGACATAGCAGAGTTTTAGCAATCACGATCGTCATGGAAGAAGGTAGGAAAGGCCTTTGTCGGACGGCAGACTTATAACGATTTCTGCTGCTGTTGATAATGATATACATAAGCTCTCAGTATACAGCCTCAATTTGTTTCAAGTTATAATGTGACAAGTACCAATGAATGACTGAATGACTATTTGGTTTTTTAAAACTCATCTCCGACCACCCGTCGTTGAATGAAAACAATTAGGATAATTTGAGACAAAATAAATCTCACTTCACGAACAAGAAGCAATAGAAGAACTATTAGATTATTTTCGTGAACCTTACCAAGCATCCACGAAACGATCTTATCTGAAATCCTTAAATACGTTCGTTCCGAGCCACTTTCTTTCCTCATACCCGTCTATCTCTCTCTCACGCATACACACACTCTAAACCACACACACATACACTATCTCTCCGCCATTTACTAATTCTCTCCCCTTCTCTCCTTCTTCTCCCCCTCTGTCTCTCTCAAGAACATCTGTTGTTTGTCAAGACATTTTTAGACATAACTTGAACACAACCCTTTACACAAGATCGAAAAAAAATAGTACTTGCTCATTCTCTCACTTGTTCTCTCAATGCCACACACACATACACGCACACACACACACACACACACAATTACCCACTTCATCCCTCGTTACCTTGCCACAATCAGATGCTTATAAAATCAGAAACAATCGCTACAAAACAACAACCTAGTCGTGCGGAAACGTGCATACACACACGCAAACGTTAATGTCCCATTGTATTAATTCGCTTCAGAAATTCTTAGAGAATTTCTCTCATAGATAAAATTCTTTGAAGTATGCAAAAGAGGACCGAATAACGCCACCGAAACGTAACACTATCACGTGGTCCCCATAACAACGTTGAACCTGCTACATTTTTAAATAATTATCAAAATTCGATCTGACGACGCCATCGATTGGGAAATGCACTCCCAGAAATAAAAAATATATGAAAAATTTATAATTTAATCATTTCATCCAGATTGTCAGAGTATTAAATTGCACATTGACGGAAAAAATCTTTCTACTTATAAAGAAAGATACAATTATACATGATCATTTGCTAAGCATGATTGCAGCCAAATCGTGTTGGATTCATTGGTTCCCGTACAATCACCGAAGTTAAGCAGCGTCGAGCCTAATATTACCAGCTTGGGGGACAACACCTGCTGACATGCTGATTTCTAAACTATTGGACATTTCTTTATTTTGGAAGTCTCCAGCATGGTCGAGAAAGAGGAAGTAGAAATTGTGCACAACACTTCCTCCATATTTCGTGCCCTGGCATAACAACTGCAAGCTGCGCACACGAAAAGAGAAATACTTAGCATAGCTTTTTCCGGAAGACGAACAAATAAAAAGAAATAGAAAGTTGCCAGACTGTGTTGCGCTGATCTTTTACGTGGGAGGTAGCGGTGCGGACAATGGGGGTGGCGATCCGAGTTTAAACAGCTAGGACTGTTTAGGTTCACTTTGCACTAATGCCCTTGGGAAAAACCTGAATAAATCTCCCCCAGCTATCCTCAGGCAGGGCAGATTGGGCTCTCTTGTCTCAAGAAGGCAATCTAGGTGAAGGACAACTGATTTCAAACCAGGGAGTGGAGTTTCCTTATGGTGGTTTGACGTCCCTGCAGCCAGCCTGGTGCCAGGCCTATTACTCTGCTTTCCTCCGGACTACGTCAACAAGACCGAGTGGGAGATTCTTGCAGCTGGGCATCCAAGGATCTCCGTGCAATTTGCAAAGACATGCACCTTGTACGGGGTTCACCTGCGTCATTCCATTGTCTGTAAGGTCCATTCAATTTTCCACGTAAGGAGAGTCTGCTTGCATGCCAATCGAACTGCTATGCGTATGAATATTTACTAAGCTTAGCATAGTCTAGCATAAGCCAAGATGGGTGGGTGGGGGGAGTGCAGATTAAGATTAGGGATATATTTGTTACAGAAAGATTGTTAGGGATATATTTGTTGCGGAAAGATTTTGAAACTAGTGATTTCGTAAAATCCCCAGAAATATTGTGATATGACTGTAGATTCCAGCAATACCACGAAGCAGGGATCCTCTTAGTTCATGCCCGACAATATATCTCCTACAATTCATAGTCATGCATAATTCATCCCGAACATTTAGTGTCAACAATGTACATTTTTTGGCTGAACTCATATTAGGAGTGCAATGACATTTTTAAATACAAAAATAATATACAAAACGATATGGAATGTTAGAAGATTGCTCTTTGCGAAGTGGGTGTATTTTGTTCAAGAATGTGTTGAGAAGGTGTGTAGTTGTTATTCTTAATGGTTTTGCTTGGAAGATTAATTCTCTTAGAACTATTTCTTTGTGGAAATTGAATAACTTAGGTCAGTGTTTCTTCAAGCAATGAATGGTCCTCCCAAGGGGGGTGAACGAAACTAGAAGGGAATTTAATCCAGGATGTTGAATCATTATTACGAGTTGCGTTGGAGTAGGAAGTAGAACGTCGATTTGAGAGGCTCATCACAGAAATACAAGAACAACCGAGTCATTGCTAATGAAAAAAAATAACCTCATTTCATGTAAACTAGGCTATCTTAATGGTTTTTCAGTTCTTGATTTTTATCACTCCGAATTTTCTGTCTTTATTTTCATGATGTTCAAAAAGCAGAATTGAATAATCACTCAAGAAACGATCATCTGATATAAGATTATATAAAGATTTATACATTATATAATCTCCTTATGAAGATTATGAATCGTTGGCGATGAATTGCATATGGCTATGAATTGTATATGGTTATGTACTGTTGGCTATGAACTGTTGAGTATGAAATGTTGGGAATGAATGTTTCGTAACCCCTTGGAGCAATCAGTGTAGTTATGGTAAATAACCTTGAGTGGGTGGCCATTACTACTGTAATGAGTTCGATTCTCACAGGTTGCCCCGCTACTGCATTCTTGTGTCAAACTGTAGCGTAATTACTGGAGCAGAATAAACTCGATATTTACTAAGTTTAGCTAAGTTTGAAACAGAAGTGGGACACCCTGTGAGGAATAAACTATTTACTATAATAATGATCAGCATCATATGCCTAACCATTATTACACTTGTTTCATCGCAATATTGAGAGGGAATTGAATTCACTACACTAGCCTGCAATAAAGCTGACCATTGCCTATGGGTCAACACACATATATTTCGACACACACACACACACACACACATACACACACATATATATATTTATATATACTTCATATTTGGTGATAGTGTTCAATATTTTAAGACAGAATGTAAATAGATTGATGAACGGGTAGGCCCTACAAATTCTCTCCCTCTCTCTAACCTTTCCCTAACATGCACAATATCTATCTATCTATCTATCTATCTATCTATCTATCTATCTATCTATCTATCTATCTCAGCTTTTTCATATCTATATATCAATCCGTCTAGAAAGATGAATATATAGATATGAAAAGGTCGAGATAGATAGATGGATAGATGTGAAAAGGCTGATAGCTAGATAAATACGAAAAGGCATACATATATATATATATATATATATATATATATATATATATATATATATATATATATATATATATATATATATATATATATATATATATATGTATATATAAAAAGACTGGGATAGATTGATAGGTAAATTGATAGATACATAGATATGAACAGACCGAGATAGCTAGACAGATAGATAGATAGATAGATAGATAGATAGATAGATAGATATGAAAAGACTGGGATAGATAGATAACACTGTTTATGGCTCGTAACCTTTTTTGATTTTCATGACAGACTTGAACAGATGTATCCACAAGCATCAAAGATAAATATGTCCATCAACAGTAATGAAAAAATGAAAAAATCTGGGGCAATACATATTTTTACCGACTGCTGTTTTACAGCTACTCTTTCGCCCGCGAGTAGCACATCCGTTTGAAATCCAAGAAGTCTATGATAGAGTGTTACTCTATCATTGCCAAGGTCTGACTTCTTCTAATGTATTTACATGAGAGACAAACGTAGTATAATTCCATTCCAATTAACCTCTAAAAAACAGGGAACTCAGATGAATTCTGCACATATTTCCTAATTGTCAAACCCCGGTCCAAGTTAGAGTTGACTATTCACTATCTATCCCGTCACTTTTAATCAAACCGATGTATGAAACAGGTTTGGTTAGTCACTCAATAGAAAACGTCAAGTGACCAACGTCTTTGGATAGCATACCGTGTTAAGAGGGGAAAGTTGAAATTTTTAATTTCTCTCCTATCTGTTTGGACACTGAAAAGTCTGAATCTAAAAGAAAATCCCCCAAAACAGCAAAATGAGCGTGGTTACCGGACACTAACTAAAGAGTAATTTAGCATAAACTTATACTGTGAATTGAGCCCTCATAGCATAAACTTACATAAACGTAAAATGAACCAATTTTGAGGAAGAATTTTGTAAGAACAAAAACAATCTTTTTTTCTTGGAGTAATAAGGTGTTAATGCTAAAATTTCAGCCATATACCTCCACTGGTGCCTTCTGTGTGCGTGATTCACACGTACAAATATAGCCAGTCAGCCAGATCAACTTGAAAACTGAAGAAACCTATACTGACAGTTTTGGTTGACGGCTTCTAATTAAAATTTCCCTGCTGTCATTTGAAACCCGAACTTTGAGATTAAGGCAATTTCCAACATATACCAACTTATTGATGATCGTGTTCAGTATGCATTCGCGTTCACTCAGGTAATGTATTTTACGTTTTCTCACAAAAAGAGATAAATCCAGTAATATAAATGCTTTTTATTTAATAGTTTCCTTATTTATTCATTAATTGTTCATTTGCAAATAATTATTATATTCATTCTTTAAGTGGAAGGTATCTTGGCATCAAGCTTAATTTTTTAAGTGAATTGAATGTATGATCACTAGAAGAAGTTTGAATTGTGAAGTGTGAATGCTGCCAAGCTAAGGGACCAATTAAGCATGACCGTACATTGCAAATTGAACCTCTCACTAGAAACATATTTCGGGGCTGGGTTAAAAAAAAAAAACACCGTTTTTCCTAGGTATAATAAGGAGTAAATGTTTAAAATTTCAGAACTCTAGCTCCAATGGAGTGGCCTATACGCGCGGTGCATATGTACTTAGTCAGTCCGACTAAACTGAAAATTGAAGAAACCTATGGTGACAGTTTTGGCGACAGTTTTGGATGACGGTTTCTAATTATATTAATTTTAATGGAAAATGTATTTGATGTTCATTGAGAACTTTGGGAAACATTCTTGAGTTCCTTTTCCAGATTCGTAAGATATTCAGAGATTGATTCTGAGACAGTTGAGCCCGTCTTTTGATCACAAGTTCAATAATACAAGGGGAAACTTTACCAACTGAAGATCATCTTCTGGTGTTTTGTGATCTGATCTGGGATTTGATTCAATCCCAACAACTCTGAAAATGCTGACCCACAACATAGCTTTATATTTGGAGGAGTTAGATCTGAGGTTTCCAACCTTTTGGTTCCTTTGTAAATCCTCTTCGGTATTTTGATCGAACCAAAGAACAAAAAATGATGAAATTATGATTTTGATAATAGTGCCACTTAATTGTTAGTGAATGATTCGGGAAATATCCTTCCTGTTCCTCTCCCAGCTTCGTAAGATATTCAGTGATCAATTCTTTGAATATGACAGTCATAGATAATGAGATGATTGAGCCTGATTTTTGGCTATTAGTAAAAAAGACGAGGGCCAACTCAAGCAGCTCAACAATACAGATCAAGATCAGGTGTTTTAGGCTTTGATCTCTGATTTGATTTAATCCCCAATTACTATTTCGTTTCAAATCCGTTACATTGTACAACACAGTACACCATGTTTTCATTTCTTTACTTTTGGTCACACAAAGCTTTGAAACGCTTTTCACGTCAAAGGATTAATAAAACGTCGGGAACGCTGAAAAATTACAGGTTTAAAATAAACTCTAAAAAAGCAATAAGAGAGTTTAACATGACTCGCAATTTCAGTCAATAAATGAACAACATATTCGATCAAAGAATAAATACGGTCAGAATAAATTCAATTTAAAACATCACTGGCGTTTTTCCCTGGAAGAAAAAACTCTGGAAATATCTAGATTCTTCAGAATCTAGATCGTATTAATAAATTGGTCAAAATAAGTCCCCCACATGGTCAAGAACGTGTTTTGAAAAAGACAACAACAATCAGACATTCTTAGAAGGGATCTGGTGTTGTAGTGGTGCCAATATCCAAGACTGGAGACAAATCGGTACGGCCAGGGTTGCTGGAACACACACACACACACACACACACACACACACATATATATATATATATATATATATATATATATATATATATATATATATATATATATATATATTTATATATTCATATATATATATATATATATATATGAAGTGTGTAGAACCCTCCGCCATCTTCTATGGTTACGGCTGTTTAACTTATGGGAGTGAGAAACACTAAAATGAAGAGTAATACTCTCAGACCCCTGTGTACCATTAGAGGAGTGCAAATATACTCTTAAGGATAAATGTACCCCAGCTTGGGATCCTCTGAAATAAATGCACCGTGAATTTTTTGTAAGTTGCCTACTGATGGATTCTTTTGTTGTGTGCGTTAAACCAGTTTGCATGTTCATAACAACAGACACACAGTGTATGTGGGATCTGTGCCAGCTGTGGCGTCAAAAGGATTAGCGTCACTCAGTGTGGTAACTCATGGTGTAAGCTCTATGAATCTCCATCTGCACCAGACCAAACAGGATTCTTAGTGATGATTTTTTTTTATTAATGTTACTCGTGAATCGTAATCCCTGTATACTGATGAACACCAGGGCGATAGCATTGGTATAAACACCCATCAAAATGAAAATTACTATTTTTCATTACTGTGTTAAACATACGGCATTTTGTATTTATATTTATAGAGCTGCACGTAGTTAAGGTGAAGATTTCATCAGGAAACAAGAGAATTCGATGTAAAAATGTTCAAGAACTACATCAAGGTAGTGTTAATCTTAACGGAATAATGCCTTTAACGATAAAATAATTGTTATACCCAATATTATTGATTTTGAAACCTTTTTTCTCTCTTTCATCGTAACTTCCAGTTGCTTTTTTATGACAACTTTGAATACTTCGTCTCTTGATAAACATGAAAATTGAAAATATAAAGAATAATATCGTTGTGTTTTTATACGTGTAATTAGAAACTATCAACCCAAACTGTCACCAAAGCTGTCAAAATGTATTTCTTCAGTTTTAAAGTTTTAAAGTTGGTTTGTCTATCTGGCCAGCTATGTACGTATTGCATATACAGGCTACAACAATAGGGCTAGAGGGCTAAAAATCAAACATTTACTCCTAATTATGTTCCAGAAAAGCCGTGTGTTTGTTTTTTTCAACCCAAGCCCTGATTAGGTTTTTATTTGTGGGTTCAATTTACAATGTAAGTTCATGCCAAATTGATCCCTTAGTTTACATCCAGCAGCATTTATGTTTTCGTTTCTTTAAATTCAATCCAATCTGAAATGGATTAGTTTTTCTGTCAAGGGAGTAAATGTGCATGGGTCTGCCCAAAAATGTAATGTAGAAAATTCATAGAAGCCCATCGAGAACTTTTATGGATATCGTGTGGACAGACATGAACTTTTGGCGATATTATGTGGTGTGGGCATGTAGTTATGACGGAGGGGAGATAATTCAGCATGGGTCCGCCCCAAATTCTTCCGTAGCTTATTTTCCACCTTTCCGCCAAATCCTATATCTTGTGGACAGACAGACAAAAAGATGCAACTAAATACATATATCACTATAAATAATTCGCAGATCTAATTATACTGTCTATCTGTTAAACAAACAGCGAAACAAAGATTTACAACTGCAATATACCATTGTTATAGACCATATTTCCACATTTAATCGATTTATATATATATATATATATATATATATATATATATATATATATATATATATATATATATATATGCGTGTTTGTATGTACATGCACGTGTGTGTGAATGAGTGTGTTTATGTGTGTATTTGTATTACATATGTGTTTATATATTATATTCGTGAAAAAAAAAGAAGACAATTTGGAAACCGAGTGTCAATACGAATATCAGTCATTCATTCATATTTGTGATGATATTTAATCGGGGATGGCATCGTTGGACAGAAAATGATGGCCCAAAACTCAGAGAGACAGCCTAGTATATTGGAGCTGGTATCTGTTATATATATATATATATATATATATATATATATATATATATATATACATATGAATTTGAATATGCACATGTGCATATTATATATACATACTTATATCATATAAGCCGGTGTGAATATTTATATATGTATGTTATATTTAAAGGAAACTACACAAACACACTGTTTAAAATGAAAAGTCCCCAAACACACTCTTTATTTATATATATATAAAGTTGGTCCGGCAGAATGAATTATAGATTGCATTATATTATATAGAAACTTATCTGAAATGATTTCCCGTCGTTACACGATTAATATTTACTGCCGCATTGAAAGAGACGAAATAGACCGAGAATAAACGAGATGAGAATTAGGTTTGAAAGCATTTATTTGGCCTCTGCATTACCTGGGTGCTGTTTAGCATAATGGTAAGTGCATCACTACATTGAAGCTGTTATCTTATCGCAGACCGGTTTCAATTCCTGCAGCAGACCCATCTTCTTTATTTTTTAAATTCTATTTACGTTGTTTAAATTGAGTGATATATTAACCATGTAACGACGGGAAATAATCTCAGATAAGTTTCTATACGATATAACATAATTTATTATTTATATATATGTGTGTATATTTATGAATTATTTATACATGAACTTTTATATATATGAACTTTTATGATATATATTAACTTTTATGATATATATTAACTTTTTTATCTCTACCTTTTGAAGTGATCAACGAAAACACACACTCGCTAAATCAGTTAGGAGAAACAATAAAAATAATTCCGATAATATTGATGATGGTAATGATGATGATAATGATGATGTTGATGTTGATGACAATGGCGATATTTCGGGTCTTTATTAATCCTTTACTTGGGGCAATGAGCTCCCTATTTTGGATGGTATTTAAATCGATAAATTGTGTGACGTCGACACGCCAACACTAGTCGGCCTGATGTGCTGGCAAGTCCGGCTGGTCGGTTGGCGCCGCCGCCGTCGCCGCTCGTGCCAGCGAGCTGGACGTTCCACGACGGCTTGGTCCCAGGTGAGACGCCAGCCATTGGATAATTACCTTTACCTTCGTGGCACTCACACTCCATAAAACAACACAACGCCCAAGGGGAGATCCACTTTCATCCGAGATACCTTTCCTGATCTCTGCTCAACTGCCAATTCCTTTGCTGCTTTCGACAGAAATGTAAGTTAAATATATTCTTCTCTTCTGACTTCTTTCTCTCTCTTTGAAAAAAAAAATAATGTAATTAGTGCCCTTACGCTGGCTATGGTTTCAGCTATCATTTCGAAGTATAACTTTACTACTTACTCGGCCCGTTTGCGATACCTTTAATAGTCTTTCTTGAAGGCGATGAGCACCCGAATTTGCGTCATCCATTGAATTGCTATTGAGCAAGTCATCATCGGTCTTAGAACGTCTGCAACATTTCTCTATCATGGGCGTTACGGAGCTTGTGTTTTCTGACTTTGTCTGGTTCATCTCTCTTTTGTATTTTGTCGACCTCAGTTCTGCATGTGGTCTCTGGGGATCCATGTTGTGAGTCGTGATGTCCATCAGATGTCTGCCATTCTTGCAACATGACTAGCCCATTGCCATTTGAGTTTTTTAATAGATTCTTTAATGTCTCGGACTCCTGTTTTCTTCCTGATATATTGTGTCATCTTGTGATCTCTTCAAAGTTCAAAATGGTGCAGGAATCACAAAATGATCGCGATACTATCTATGATATCAATCTTTTTTACCTTGACCAGCGTTTGAATGTTACGTAGTAACAAAAAAGGAAGATTAAGTGAAAAAAGTAGTTAAATAAAGGATAGGAAGGGAGAGGGTGGTAGAGATAGAGTTAGGGAGTTCAAAAAGAGGATAGGAAGAAAGAGGGTCGAAAAGAAATGTCGGTGCAAAGAGATAGTTTACTGAGGGGAGAGAAAGATTTTTGCAAATCCATGTTCGAATAACATTTAGATAAAAATATGAACGGGCAACGTAGTTTAGAAGAGATAAGGGAGGGAAAGAGAAAATGCCGGCGGAGGGTAAGAGAAGAGAAGAAGCACGCGATAATGTATACTCTTAGTTGTCTACACCCGTGGAATTTCCAGGGGTTCAGCTAGTTTTTATTAACGAAGTTGAAAACTTACTCTACATACTTACTGAGCTTAGTTAATTCCACCAGAGAACTACGTTAGGTGTCCGCCCAGTTACGGCTCCAGCTCACTACATAGGCAATAGGCTGTTAAATTAGCTCACTAATTATCACTGGTACTTAAGTCGAAATGTTATTGAAACTCTAAGTCATTTTTGCTAGCGGACTTGTAAGTATATCTTCAAATAATGACAAATAGAAAACAAAAATACTCATTTCAAATATCAAATCTCTCAGCCTGTTTATAATAAAAATAACACGGTGTGTATATCTCTCTCTCTCTCTCTCTCTCTCTCTCTCTCTCTCTATATATATATATATATATATATATATATATATATATATATATATATATATGTATATATATAATCAAAAATAGTTATGGGATAACACATTGAAATAGCATTGATCGGATTAAGGATGACTCGCTTGACACGTTGTCATGGATACTTTGGGACTATATAAAATTTGACTCATAAAATTCCCTTTTCAGTGTAATAAGTGGAAAGCACACACACACACACACACGCACTCACACACACACACACATACACACACACACACATATATATATATATATATATATATGTGTGTGTGTGTGTGTGTGTGAATATACATGCATGCATGAATGCATATGTGTGTGTGTGTTGCGTGTGTAACTCTTTTTAGTGAGCGCACGCATACTCGGATCCTAAGTAGAAGTACCATTCCAAACTGAATAACCCCATCTATTTTACAGGTTCTATAGATTATACCAACAGTTTTTTTTGTAACATTTTACAGAAAAAATAGTTTCCTGATTTATCAAGGAGAACTTTAAAAAAAATCATAATGATATGCCAACACTCAAGTTGGGAACATTTTTCAGATATTGAAATCAAGATCGGATTAAGCTTTTAGCATACGATATAAGAGGGACCCTGAATTTGAAAAAAAAAATTGCACGTAAATATTGGAACAATTTTTTTTTTACTTGCAAAGTAATTAAATTTTCTCATCTCATTTATCACACAGTCGTAAACGAAATGTATGTACGATATTTCATCTAGTGTAGCGATATTTTATGTTCGTTATGATCTTTGTGCAGCGACTTTGACTTCAGTTTCAAATAATTTTGTATTTATGCATCATTCATGCATCACATAGATATTACATCCCCATTAATAACAGTATCAGAATCATTATTCCAATTAAAGGTAATATTTGGCCAAAATCGCTAACCGCAAATACCCTGTCGTTAATGAAAGGCAAAAGTTCAATATCCACATCTTGAGGTGGGTCTGTCTGAAGAGGACGGTGTTAAACCTCTGCCTGTAGAGTCGTACGATTTCTAAATTCGACTCTATTCCAGTGCCTGTGTTGGGTGAGTCTCTTTTCTGGCCAATACTGGTAACTCTGACCATTGATACTGATGGTATATAGAACAAACTATCTTAGATATCGAACAGGCTCAACAAATTTCGCTGTCTTTCTTCAAAACCAGTTGAGTCTATAAAGCCAGGAAACCTATTCAATCACGATATAAGTATTTAATAAGCATAACACCGTCTGGCATAAGACCACAAGAGTGAGACACGCAAGAAAGATCAAACTCACTACACGGTCTCCTCGATTAGATCGTTAAAAATTACCCGAAAGAGAGGCGCACATTCGACAACTACTTATTTCTAAGTTAAGCACAGGCATTTAAGGTAGATTTTTTCTATTCTCTTTAAAAACTATTGTAGCTGTTTATTAACTAATTTTTGCTGTTTATTTCAATCAGAATCAATTCTGTAAATCAGCTTTTCAAAAATTTCTTGACGTAGAATACATAATAAAAAGGTTTTTAATGTCTCATGAAAATTCTTTCAAACTAATAAGAAAAAATTCAATATCTATTCGTAGTATATGGAAATGTATTCCTCGGCGAGCCACCACTGGCGATAACGTAACTGTGGCTGTCTTGCATTTAGATAAAAAAAAAAATAGATGCCTAGATAAATCTGTTGGTCAGTGTGCCTGGCGCTAATAAAATGGACTGATCCGGTTGGTATATCAAAGACCAACTTTTTCTATACAAGTAGGGATTTTCCTTTTTTTTCTTCATTCTTTCGGATAATATACATGGAGAAGGCTGGAGAATGGATCGGCTGGAAAGTTATGTTAACTTCAAAAACACGAAGAAGTAGTTTAATCGTCTGAACAAAGTTTGGAATGTTAATGACTCTCCTCAAAGTTATAGACAATACATCAACTCAGAGGTTTCGAAACTTAGAAAACTCAAGAACCCCTTACTATAAAGAAATATTCTGGCCGGACCTTATTTTTAGCATTTAGTTTTTAGACTAATCAATGAACTACAATAAATTTTCGACCACTAAAAATCACATTAATTTAAAATGAATTACATTTATTCCCATTGTAATATATGGTATAGCTCCGTGTACAATTGTCATGTTTTTTTGATTGCTGTTAGATGAATAATGTCAGGTTCAGAGGAAAATCTGCTATGGACTCCCGTGTAGTATTTGACGGACCCCAAACGGACCCGAGTTTCGAAACCACTGTACCAAGTAACTGGTTAGAAATTTGGGAGTTGAAACTAGTGACTGATTGATGTTGCATTTCATTCCAACTTCTAATTGGGTCCATAGCCGTATTTCCCCTAAAAAAACAAACTCTGCTTCTACAAGTTCTACTTGTAAAATCCGAATTATTTACATGGGTCACTTCCTTTTTTATTGGTGTCTATTTCCGACTAACTGAAGATCATCAACTATGACAATTATTTAGAGTTTTTCCCTTTCACGTAACACCAATGCCCTCCTTTGAGGCCACGCCCCCAATTGAACGTGTACAGAAGATGGACATAACTCCCTTTGCTCTGAGAAATTATATGAAGGATCTGGAATGGAACCTCAACGATCAAGTTCATCATGGGATAATTTGAATTGTATTTTAGGAGACTTACAAGATACAGAGGAAAGCGAGTGATAACAAATTTGTATAAAACTGTCAATCTCTATCTGTCTGTCTGTCTCCCTCTCTGTCTCCCCCCCTCTCTCTCTCTCTCGCGAGTGGTCTCTCTCTCTGTATATACGTGTGTGTGTATGTACACGTGTAAATATATTTATCTAGAAAAGAGATCATCGATTGACAACGGCTCAACAACATGGAAGAGGGAGACTCAAAATCAGTACATTACGAATATACATATATGTGTGTGTGTATTCTTGAGTGCGTATTCATATATACGTTTGTATGTCTAGATGCACACGTATTTTATTTTCCAACATAATACTCTTCCTTGTCAATGCACTTAATTCAGTGGTGGATATCAATCACATAGAGCATCAAACAATGAACATTTCTGATAGGCTGCAACGAGGTTGTTTATAAGACACCAAACGAAGCCTTACATTTATTTAATGAATAAATCTCATTCAAATTCGAATCATTGATTTTATCAATTCCTCCAACCCATTTCACAAATCGTATCAATGTGTGTATCTCAGTTTTCCTCATCTTACTTTCCATATTAAGTGATTTACTCGTGAGAAATCGTTTAGTCCCTGATTAGCCATTTACCTTTTTATTTGGTTCCCTCAGAAACGCTCACACTCACACACACACGTACACACATAGATACATATCTACATATATATGCGTATGTGTTATTGGAAAGTTGACAATGCAGTAGTCTCAAGTCTTTTTCCTTGTCAATTTTTCCACAATATCCTGTCGGATCTACATCCTTTCTTCTCTCTTGCTCTCTCTCTCTCTCTCTCTTACACACGCAGACACTCGCATACACACATTCACACACACACACACACACACACAAACACACACACACACACACACACATACACACACACATATATATATATATATATATATATATATATATATATGATGGAAGCCCACCATATTTATTCCACAATATGATAATCTCCATGTGGGAATGTTTTAATCAAATTAGTCATTAATTTTCATATTCTTTTCAAATTAGTGTTATTCAGCGTTTATTTACTGTTCTTAATTTGAATTATGCTATATATATATATATATATATATATATATATATATATATATATATATATATATGTGTGTGTGTGTGTATGAAATCTTGTAATGAGCCTTTGGGTGTCAGCTGGTGCATGAAAAGCAGAAATTCTGTGGCGAATTGCCTTCATTTAATTCTAATCGCTCTTTTGTCATTCGATCATTCTGCGGCCAGTAGTTGTCGTCATGCCGTCCACTAAACGTAGTGAAAATTTCGTGACGACAACACAGGTTATGCCAAACTATTATTATTCTGGGATTATGAAGGACCCAAAACAGTGATCCGTCGGACTGAATGAGGAATCGGTTTCTGTGGTAAATTACTTTTGTCGTACAAAAGCTCGTTGAACCAGTGCAAGGGCCTCGTGAGTCCCAGACGAGACTCAAATATTGCACCCCGGTTGTATTCTATCTTTTCAGTCTAGAATGCGCTCCTAGGATACTACTCTTTGAAAATAATTTCGATAAACAAAGTTGTATATATATATATATAAGTCAGAGATTTTAAGGGAAATAGATGAACATAGGAGTATATAAGTAACTAGCATGGACGAACACGCTGATATATAGATAAATAAATAAGTACGCACGCATGCACGCATACGCACTCATACACCCGCACACACACACACACACACACACACACACACATATATATATATAAAAGGAACAAGAGGAATAATGAATAGTGAGTGGCAATGCGTAAGAGAAAGTAAGAAAGAAAAGAAAGTGCTTCAGAGAGAGAGAGAGAAAGAGGGAGACAGGGAGAGATAGGGTGGAGTTTGAGGTGAGAGAGAGACAGACGGACAGACAGACAGACAGCGGACATTTAATGCACGTAATACAGAAGTATGATCATAAACTGGGATTGATTAGAATAAAAGAAGAAAAAAACCCACCTAAAATCAAAGTTGGGGATGTGGACTTGAACGCTTGAAACGCATAACACGTTGCAAAGGGGAGGTGGGTTAAGAAAGGGAGGGACGGGAGTCAATTTATAAATCATGAACGAAAAGTGAATCACATGTGCGGATCAAGTTGCTCTGATTTCATTGACACGCCTTATCTAATCGATACACAAATCGATGAATCACCGGCTGTTGTGTTTGGCAACAGGTGTGTGCAATTCAGGCTGGATAATCGGAGGGAGGAGAAGGGTGGCTTGAAGGTGAAGAAGAGGAACACACGGGGAAGGGTCGCAAATGAGCGCAGTAGAAAGGAAGAAAGGGAGTGTAAGAGAAAGGAGAGAGTTTTGGAATCAGATTTTGGGGGGTTGGATAGGTACAATAGTGGGGGGGGGGGAATCTGAAGCATGTTTTGGTCAACTTTATGGCAGGATGTCGGCTTGAATACAGCCACGTCGTGACCGCAGGAATGGACTGCTTGCCACGTATAATCGTCAAGCGAGATGACGGGTATTCAACAAACGTTGACAATTCGCTTTCAATGGTTCCCAACCTTTCGATGATTATTCCCCACCTTGGTCAAAAAGATTACTGGTTTTCCTCCACCCATTCAATTTTATTTATTTCGCGTCAAAATAGACATTCTTATGATGAGAATTTATTTAATTTAGGTAATTACGTTCACCTTCAAGCCATTTTTTGTGGGGAAAAAGTTGTTGTTTTTTTACATGTTGTCAAATACTGTAGCTGAACTAAGCAAACATTTATTCTTTTTATCATCCAACTTGGCAAACGACTGCACACACTTGAGTTAAAAAAATTGGCTTTTGCCTGCACTCGAATGTTGATGAGAACAAATTAGCGCTCTCTTACAGTCAAACTGATAACGTTCAGTGTCCTGTGAACAAAGCAAAAAATCAAATTTTACTACATTTTCTCTCATCTTATTCTTGTTGCTTTCTTTACTTAGAAAACGTAGAAGTCTTGAGTTTTTGGTTTTATAAGATGAAAAGTTATTATCATGTTTTCATTTTTTGACTATTTTTTCTTCAATCATATTAAATAGTCATCTAAAACTATCACCAATACTGTCAACATAGGTTCCTTTAGTTTTTGAGTCAGTCTGTTTGGCTGGCTGGTTGGCTATGTATATACATGCGTACAGTACGCACCAATAGAGCAAGAGGGCTGAACATTTTAAAATTCATACTTCATTATATCTAGACAAATCATCTTTCTGTTTTTTGAAAATACACCCTACATAGGTTTTCAGTGGGGGGTCAATTTGCAATGCAAGTTTATGCTAAAGTTGATCCATTAGTTTGTAGCATTCTCACTTGTTTTTTGAAAATTCAGCCTATCTTTTAGTGATCACTGTCAAACAAAAGAAGTAACTTATTCATTGATCACCCTTTTCCCACTTTTTCTAATGATCACCCTCAACACTACATCCTGTCAAAAGACGTTGTGAAGGTTTCTATTTAGTGACTAAACAGTCCTGTTTTTTTCCCTCTGCTTTTTATCGTGCTGTTCGACGAATAGTGATTCACGACAATTCTCAGATGGTGAAGAAGGTAGAGAAAGAAATGGTTGTCTTGGAGTGACTGGCGATATGACGTCACACAAAATATCCCAGCCTTTCGTGTATAATAAAAAAAAACTTCCCTGGAATCCGTCTCCGCTCACGTGAACCATTGCCTGCTTGCATCTCTGTATATATACCTCTCATCCCTTATTTTATGGTCGTCTGCTTAATTTGAAGAAAAGAAGTGCAAACATCACCACCAGGACCTGTAGACCTAGAAACAGTTACACTCACGTTTGTTATAAAATTTCATATGTCTACGAAATAGAGAAAAAAAAAATACTTGCTCACAGTTCAAATAAAGATGGAAGCACATGTGCCCTAATATTTGCAAACAAATAAACCCCGAAAGTTAACGTTAATATTAGTGAGTACGTCTATGAATATATTGACGCACATTCTTTGGTAAGTATGACTTTTTGTGTTTATATTTTAGCTTTTGGAAGCGAGTATTTGCTTGTAACGATGTTCCACACTTGTTCGTTAAAGTGTGCGTGTATAATCATGTGTACACTTTATATGCATAATTGAGAATATATGTGGGTGTCCGCATCGTCGAAGTTCGCGCAAGTCTACATGCTTGTGGGATGCTGTAAACATATGTCAGCTAGAGCTGCTATACATTTAATAGATGTATAGTTTTAAGCCTTTTATTTATGTAATTTTCCTTCAAGGTAGTCGCATGTGGTCGATTAATTCGTGAAGATCTGTGCCAAGAATTACATTAATATACGGATATGTTACGCCGGAACGCTGAAAGTGTCCAATTGGCGAAATTCTAAAGAAGTTTTTTTACAAAAAAAACAAGTGGAATCAATTTTTTTTTTACAAAAAAAGTACATTCCGCCAATTAAGCAATTTCACCAACGCACGCACGCACACACACACACACACACACACACACACATACACACACACACACCCTCTCTCTCTCTCTCTCCCTCTCTCTTTATATATATATATATATATATATATATATATATATATATATATATATATATTATACAGTCTATGTATATTTGTGATTGGTCTATTTCATAGAGTGCTCGATACATTCAATATTGAACATCAAGTTAATTTAGAGTAGAGCTTAAAATATAATTGAGGAAGGATTCTTCACACAAACACCTGTTTCTGCCCTGTTTAGGCTTCTTCAAAAATGTCCTAAATTGGAATTTAAAAAAAAACAAATCATTCGCCTGAAGAAGCCCAAACAGGGCAGAAACATAAACGTGTTTGAGTGGGGCAGCAGACACTGACACTCTCTCATTAGACTAAACAGCCACGTTGGCGGGTCAAAGTTCATACGAAAGTCCCAGAAGCGCATCAGTCGTGATCTCCAGAGACTAAACCGTTAGTTTAGCACAGAGTTAGTAATTCAGTCCGAGGAAAATTTACTTCCGAAATTGTCATTCTTTATTCACTCTGTCGGATATATATAAAACGGTTACATGGTAAACAACTGATGATCCCAACAAGAGACAATTTACACATTGTACAATAATAACAAAGTATAGGCGGAAACAGGGAAAAATATTTTGGAAGATTTCGTAAATTCCATTGACAGATATTGGGAAATAGGTGACTGAAGTGACACAAAAATCTTTTGCAAAGTTTTTTAATGCTTAGTGTTGAAAGCTGTAAAGCTTTCTAGTATATATATATATATATATATATATATATATATATATATATATATATATATATATATATATATATACTAATGCAGTATAGTATACGGGTATTGTTTACGAGTATTTAGTACTCCCACACGTTGAAATGAATGGTTTTATATCAAATGATAATTTTCGGAGCCAATCCCCTCAGTTCCTGTGTCAACCAATTATTCATAGACGGCGTCTCCGCTGGTCGGGGAATATTTTAGGGCTCCCCACTGCAAGATCTTCGAATCAAACCATTAAATAGATGTCAACAGACCAGAAAAGGATATGGCGGCCCAAGATGAATTGGCGACAGACAGTGGAAAGGGGACTACGACTGGTCAACAAAAGGTGGTACGACTGACTGGCTGGGGTCCGTACTTCCAGACGTTGGGTGATGTGTCTAGTTCAGAAAATTATCTGGAAATTAACGCTGATTGCTATCTCTGATCTAAGTGTGCATTTGGCATAAGTTATACAAATAGTTACCATCGCAAAACTTTTGGAAAAAAGGTTAAAATCAACTGGTTAGATCAGAGATGTTAATCTGCGTTGATTGAGGATCATATTCAGAGCCAGTCACTGCAATCTGATTCTGTGCGTAAATCCTGATTTCGTAAGTTTTTGTCTGATGGTCTTTTTGTGAAGTGTCAGCCTGTTATTCCCTTCAGACGTGCGATGGACCGATTGAAGTTTCAGCATTGCTCTGATAACTGCACTCTCATCACATCCAACATCTTCTTGGTTCTCCCATCTCTCTTCAAAGATCCTTTACTATCTAGATCACACAAAGGACATTCCATAACTGATTAATTTGCTCAGCTATTACTCATTGTGATAGACCCTGATTCTGAAGTTCAACAATTCTACCGGGTTCGAAATCGGCCATCTTTGGTCTCTTCCTCATTCTGTGTAGACTTGACTATTTTCAACCACAGAAGCCCATAAATTAGACTCAAGTCCCTTTATATTACGTTCGTGAGTTTAGAGTTCAGACACACCGAATATTTCCAATAATTATAATTCCATTAAAACTACTCAACTCATGATCACAGCTCAACTTTTCATTATTGGACCTTGCTTATGAGATGGCCAACCTTATAATCACAAACGGTAATCAATTTATTCATAATGATAATAAAATTGTTCAATAGTTTCACCTGAGCATGAATTAATCTGTATATATGTCTCCGTATGTACATACAGAGGCACATATGTCTGTCTCTCTATATATATATGTATATATATATATATATATATATATATATATATATATATATATATATATATATATATATATATATATGTGTGTGTGTGTGTGTGTGTGTGTGTGTGTGAACAATAGGAAGTGAGACAGACTCAGGAGTAAGAGCGTAAGGAGACTTCGTTTATTAACCAGATAATCCACGAATGAATTTGTTGTGCTATACATGTTTCGAAAGGGGTTCCCATCTTCAGTAGCGTGTGGCATGTGTGTGTGTGTGTTTGTATGTGTGTATGTGTATGTGTGTTTACCTTCCAATGGTCAAAAGGTTTCCGAAGAAAATGAATTTACCATCAGATGTTTTGCTTCAGAAGCAAAAATTGGAATCAAGGAAGAGGATTCCTTTCGAGTCATGATGATGTGTGGGACTTTGTTCTGTCTGTTGTGAAGTCTGTGTTGGTCTGTGGCAAGATATGATAGTAGCAGCAGTAGTAAGTCTTGGAGTGGTCAAAAATGTCAGTGTTGTAAGGTAATGGTTTAGTATTACATTGTGTGGGTAGGTTAGGGACAGTACAGATGTAGGGGTTAATGAGGTCAAGGAACTTTATGTGTTGTATCCTTACTGGTCATGTTAAGTCTGCTGGCTCACGGTTGTACTAGTGAAATACCATACCAAGGTTTATATACATATATATATATATATATATATATATATATATATATATATATATATATATATATACTCATTTCCTTGCAAATATCTCATTGCCATTGAGCAAAACTCCTTCAATTGATCCACAGATTGTGTTTTAATGCAGTAGAACACCTCTCTCGGAAGAAGTCGGTGGGTGTGAGTTTAGGTCTTTGTGCATTTCCGATGGTGGGGGGTTAATTATGATGTACACACCTGTAAGATATAGGGTAATTTGAAAGTATCACCATATGTTTACATTGACTAACTTGATCAGGTGGATATGAACAGCCTTGGTAGGTATAATTTAGATGTAGATGTAAGTATAGATGATATCGATCTCTACAACGCGTAGCTTTGTCTGACACAAGGCCACAAAAGATGGGCACCCAGTGGAGATCAACCTCATTTGCAATGATCTGTGTGGATATACTGCAAAAGAAAGTGCAGTATGCTTTGTTTAGGGAATACTTGTGATTAATTGCAAACGAATCATTTCAAAGCCTTACGACCAGATTCGTGCAATCCCAGATTACCTTTATGGTCCCGTGACTCAGTACAAGGTTTTCCGTCCCCAGACAGCGTGCAGATGGGACTGCTATTTTTATTTAGAGGTGTGTCTTGGGTTTGACGGAAACCATCCCTTTCTAGGCTTCCCAAATCCTACTCTTTTTGCTGATTGCTTTGCTGAGAGGCATTGAGTACCATGCTAAAAGTTTTTGGACATGGATTGAACTCAAGATCAACTGAACCGGAGGCGAGCAACATACCACTGGTAACCGTAGGTGTGAATGAGGGCAATCTTCCTGTACTGAAATTTCCGAGAAAAACGGGGGGGGGGGATTCGAACTCGCCCAATAGCCGACAGCTGCCACGCCCGTTAAGCCCCATCCCTGCTCACACCCGAGAAGGTCCGAGAGAGAGAGAGAGAAAGAGAGAGAGAGAGAGAGAGAGAGGGGGGGGGAGAGAGAGAGTAATATAAAGATATGAAGAACACATGGGCCGAATGCAATGGCGAGAAGTAAGAGCAGACAAAGACTTCCTGCCATATGTTTCATGCTCAGATGAGCACATGTTTGGCCCAGAGACACACCATCTGCAGAAGAGGATGATAGGATGTCGACTCATTCTTTGATAGTCAAATCGTGACGATTCTGGCGAATTTCGGACAACAATGGCATATGACGGTTTGCTGAACACTGACACGTGTTACTGAGTATCTTCGACGTACTGAGACTCATTCATAAATTTCTCATTCCTTTCTTTGGAACGTCTATCGAGTATTATGTATTTATCAGTCATATTTTCTCTATCCCTCTTTATCTCTGCACCTATGTTGTTTCTATCTATATATCTATTTCATATCTATCTACCTATCCGTGTTGTTTCTAATTTTTCTATCTATCATTCTCTCTCTTTCTATCTCTCTCTCTCTCTCTCAATATATATATATATAGGTATATGTGTGCGTGTGTGTGTGTGTGTGTGTATGTACTTCATATACCCGACTCTCATTCAGGGTCAAGGAAACCATTCTAATTCGGATACACTTAGTGGCTCTACGATTATAGGCTTTTAGACCCAGCGTTATATTTGTGCATAAGACGCCAGATAGCCTCTTGCCCGATGGTTTTTTCTCCGAGATACACCTGCGGATACAAGGCGCAGTGCTGCTATGTGACTTCCTTGTTGGCAATATATAACATTCAGCCGGGTGAAATTACGCGCCTTTGATTTGTTTTGAGCCGTGAAGAAGAAAGCTGATCAAAGACAGGAACAGGATAACTCAGTTCCTTTGGTGGAACCTGACCGACAAGACAAACTTGTTTTGGCGTCTATAGACGTACGCACGGGGTAAATGCTTGTGTATTCGATTGAACTGTGTGTATGTGTGTGTGTGTGGGCATGAGCGTTCATTCATACATTTATTGTCGCTTGCAGCCAGGCCAGTCGGGGGGGTCAGAGTGGGTGGGAGGATGGCTTTTTTACTTGCGTTATTGAGTGTAGCACAGGATTGACGGGATCGCCACGGGAGACTCTGTATATGATCCCCAGCTGCTTAAAGCACCTGCTATACCCGGTTGGTCACCCCTCTAGATACTGTCCAGGGCTCGATGTTGTTCGCACTGGGATGTGTATGTGTGTGTGTGTATGTGTGTGTGTAGAAAGGACCGTTTTCTACGTACACATAGATATCTGCTGTATTACAATCACATCAACTTATTCATAAATCTACATCTATTACATGCCCGTTCATACCAAATGTATGGTAGTTGTCGTTAGAAAAGTAGTGACAACAAGTCTCTCCAGATCTGCAGCACCTTCCTCAGTATTCTTTTGGTCTGGACAGTTTCAATCCTTTCTTCGTTCCTCTATTTCTGTTCCACTTTTTTAGTTTGTTTTCAACAGATTAATCGGAAAATCATGTTCTCTTAAAAATACACTTGCATAAATATACTTATACCCACAGGGTTTTTATTTTGTTCTGCATAAACGAGGCAGTTGCCTAATTGGGCCAAATTGCCCTATTCCATTTTTACGCCAAACAGTTGAATGTGTGTGTGTGTGTGTGTGTGTGTGTGTGTGTGTGTGCTTTGTTGTAGCAAGAGTTTCCTGCTTTTTATGACAAAAATCAATTGTTCAGAGCATTATGATTCAAATAAACATTAAACTCCATTTTCGTCCTTTTTTCGTAAAAGTGAAACATTGGCGTAAAGCAAACATTCGGAAAGTGAGGGATGCAATAAGGCGCTGAGTAAACTTCAAAGACACACTTGTAAGATTCCCCGTAATATTGTGCAAACGGAGGCGCTATGAACTTTTGCATCAACTCAATATATAAGTGTGTACGTCATAAAATTGACTCATTGGAGGTCAATGAGATCATTTAAAACCCCTCTCTGATGTCTTCTTTGACGACAGAATTCTCTTTGATTAAACCTTTGATAAAGCTTTTTTTCTTCTTCTTTTTCGTGTCCTGTCGGTTCCCGCCCTTGAGCAGTACAACTGCAGCGTGCATGAGAACCTAAAATACGGTTTCGTACTTAAGGTACTAATGGGCAGAGATGCTAAATATCCTTTGGTAGAGTGGGTTGATCAGCTACAGAAAACGTTAACTGATATACCGCTAAAAATTTATTGGAAGCAAAGATGAACCATAACAGCTAACTTTTTTAAAAGGTATTTAGCTTCGGTTTAGCTATTTTTGCTCCAAAAACCCTTGAAAATTCAAGAAAACTGAAATTTTGATACGTTGTAGCTCAGACATAGAGCTTTCAATAAACTGTACGTTGAATAAAAACCAATGTTTAATTTCATTTGTTCATTCAATCATTTGTGTACGCCTTATTTATCATCTGATATCGGTAGGCTATACTTTTTTTGGAAGGTTCTATGTCTCAGCTACAACATATTAAAATGTCAACTCTCTGGGCTTTGGAGCAATAAAACGAACCGAATCTAAATTCATATAATAAAAGTTAGTAGTTAGCGGTTATCCTTGCTTCCCCTAAATCTTTAGCGGTTTATCAGTTAGTTGAGCCCCCGCCCCCGGTGTTGATGGAGACGTCGGTAGCGCTATTGCCGAAGTATCAGTATTTTCCGACCCCACCCCCGGCTGGCTAAATGCCGACTGTGTAGCACGCTGTCAGCATTCCTTAGTTAAATTAATCCTGAAAAAGTATCCGGTCGTTTATACGAGTAAAGCAAGACGGTTAGAGTATTGGACTGAAAACTGTAAGGCTGGCAAATCTATTTCCAGGGACACTAGTATTAGTCAATACCGAAGTAGTTCAACTAATACGAAACAGGTCTGGTTAGTCACTCAATAGAAACCGTCACATGATCAACACCTTTTTGGCAGCATATCGCGTTGCAGCTAATCAATAAAAAAAGATTGGGAAAGGTGGTGATCAATAAATAAGTTACTTATTCCGCCTTTTCTTGGTAGTGACGTCTGAATTTTCGAGAAAACAAAAAAAAAAACAACAAAAAACAAAAACCAACAACATAAATACAGCAGGACACAAAATAAGGGATCAATTTGGCATGAACTTACATTACAGATTGAACCCCCACTAAATTAAGAGGGTTACCACAAAGCTTACTGAGTAATTATAGATGATTGTCTCTTGGGCATCGTATATCTTACACGTTTATCTTTTGCCTTTCGTTATCTACCCTATCTCTGTTCTCTGTAATCTCGACGCTATTCAATCTTCATGAGTAACCCGTAATTATCAGTCCGGTTTATTGTTTCAGAATTACATTTGATTTGATTGCGTCTCTTAGTGTTGGGGTCAATGTAGAAACTTATTTCTATGACATTGAGAAGATTGGTAAATTGGTAAGAACAAAATGAACGCATTTTTCATCGATGAAAAATAAGGATGAATTCTCCTGTTTCCGATATTCGGTATTAGAAATTATTCTTTTGAAAATTTGTCCTCTAATAAATAAGTATCGAAAATTTACTCAAAATCGAATGGTGTACCGATTTTTGCCAGATTTAAAAATTTCTCAGGTGTCGATTTTCAGGTAAAATTACGTCCATATTGTTCAAACCCATTGCTATAGGGATAAAATAAACAGTTATCAGTATCACATCTATACGTTGATTTAACGTCCGACCTGCTAACGCCCGACAGCAAATACGTCCGTGGTTCGCACAAGGGTTTAAAGAAATGAATTGAGAAAAGCATACTGTACTGTGTGAAACTTATCTAGTCTTGAAAGCGTCGGCTTCCGTCATGAAATCACGTCTTTTGTTTGCTTGCAAAAATCTGAGAACATACCGTGTATCATGGCCCCTAATCCCAACTCCCGAAGCAAGCTTATGGAAGAATCAAAGAAGAAAAGGTGTGTCATAAATTTGAGAGGAAAGCTAAAGTACTTGAACGTGTACGCACAATATAGATGGTATAGGTAAATATGTATGTCATGGTATCTATCTAGTCGAGTTGTATCCATTCTCTCAGACATACACGTGCACAGGTCGGTGGCTTTGGGTGGTTGAGTCCTTGACCCTTTCCCCCTCTCTATATCAAGTATCAAAAGTGTACTCTTAGTCGAAATCCAAAAATATGTTTAAATAAGCTCAGCTGTGCCAGAGTCAAACCCCTTTGCTTCCTTAAAATCTAAAAGGTGAACAAAACAGAATTCATTTCTCCATACAGTATTATTCCAAAAATACGTATCCAATTTCAACTCCTTTATAAGTAATTTCTGTAAATGGGATTTGTAAACTTTAATAAAACAAGTCAACCTGAGTTGAGAGAGTGAATTCATCATCAGTTTTTGCGTACATGGCATCACTTGTTTTGGCTGAGATCATCGTCATTATTATGACGTACGAAACGTAAGTTAAAACTCAAATAAGTAGGATTTTGAAAACAAATGATGCATTGAACTCAAAGGAATTTAAGAATACTTAACACAAACAATTTCAACATTTTTCTACACACACACACACACACACACACACACACACACATACACACACACATATGTATATATATATATATATATATATATATATGTATATATATATATATATATATATATATATATATATACATTCTAAATATGTGTGTGTGTGTGTGTGTTTGTGTGTGTAATATATCGAAACAGCTGTCTGTGGATGACACAGTAATATATATATATATATATATATATATATATATATATATATATATATATATATATATACATATATATACATATATATATATATATATATATATATATATATATAGCATTGCAGATTTCCTTTTAAAAATGTGGAAGGAATCTTCTTTTTTCAACTTAGCCTCTGCCTTTTTGAATCCATGCCATTCTTAGCCCCTGCCCTTCCAGAACATATCCCGGGCGCAAGTCGACGCTTGGCTGTATTTTAAAGTAACCGTTGATGTTGATTTAATATCTCTTCTTTGCATTAACGTTCGTCTTGTTTATTTCTTTCAGTATTCATCATGTATCAAAGTCTGATCTCAGCCACCTCACTCATGCTCTGCCTATTGGTTGGCTTCAGCCAAAGCGCCACAGAGGATTCCAACCACACCGTCACGGAGCACGCTTGGTTCGACATTGAAATCAAGAATTACGATGGACCAGGAGAAGATTACACCGGTCGCTTCGTCATTGCCCTCTTCGGTGACACAGTTCCAATGACAGTCATGAACTTCGCTCAGCTGACCAAGGGCTACAAGAGAGGCAACCAGAACCTGCGCTACAAGAACAGCCATGTTCACAGAATCGTTCCTGACTTTGTCATCCAGATGGGAGACATCACCGTGGGAGATGGCACCGGCGGTAGGAGTGTCTATGGAGACACTTTCAACGATGAGAACTTCATCTTGAGCCACGAAGCCGCTGGTTATGTGTCAATGGCCAACCACGGAAAAGATACCAATGGGTCACAGTTCTTCATCATTCTCAACAGGGCCAGATGGTTGGACGGCAAGCATGTCGTGTTCGGAAAAATCATTGAAGGTTTTGAAACCATCAAGGCCATCGGGGAAGTAGAATCTGACCCAAACACAGCCATTCCCAAAAAGAGGGTCAAGATTGTTGACTGCGGACTCGAGGGCATTGAGAAGAAATACTCACTCACACGAGAAGAGGCGCTAACTGATGGTGACCTTAAAAAAGCCTAAATATCATCAGTTTAGGGACAATACATATTCACTCATATACAGAGTGTCACAAAAGTAACGCCTGATTCATCCCGAAAAGTAATGCCAGTTCTAAGGAAAATAACTATTAAATAACAAATAAAAGCAACTATCAAATAGTTGCTTTCATTAGATGGGACAGGCGTTCATTTTTAGGACAAAGTTGTTGCACCCAGTACTTTTGTGGCAATCTGTATATATCTATCTATATATAAATATACTTATTTATATATAAATATGAAAATATTTTATAGACACTTCTCATATATTCGTTTTTTATTAAATTTATTTATTCTTTTTTTTCAATTCTTTTTTTTTTTTTTTTACTTATAATTAAATGAAGGCAACTTTATTCGAAATCAACATTAACGTATTCATATGATTTACAATAACAAATAAAGGCACGTTTTATACAATGTTTGGATTTGTGTTTTCAATGGACAAGTCTTTCAATTGGGATTCATAGATTCTAATACACTTTAACATTCTTCAGAAATTGAAATGAGTGGAGTTAAATGAAAAAAAAAAGATCTCTCAATGAGGCGTTTGATTTGTAATATATCGGGTGGCAAAAAAAAAATGACTTCGGAATTTTTTAAAAATATAATAAAAGACAATTTTTCCAACATTTAGTTTACTGAACTTACTTACATTATTTATCGTTTTCTTCCTCAATTTTCTGTTATCTTTCAGAAAACTCCGTAATTCCATCCTCCCATAATTTTAAAAGACAATCTTTTCCGACACAGAACTGCTGTAGGTATATTTTGCAGTGTGCGTGTATGCAAATTTGTGTGTACATATGTACAGCCGTGGACAAAAAAAAATGAGCAAAGCTCTTATTCTATCAAACCTTTTGCAATTACCTTTTAGTTCTAACTATTATATGTGAAGAGTTATGTTATACAACAGTGCATTCAGTGTTTGTGTACAGAGTATGTTTTAGTATGCTAAGCTTTTCCTTTGTTTTTCTTCAGAAAACTGGGCCATCTGGTCAAGCTGTCCAATAGTTGTTTACAGTGTGCTGCTTCAATGTTATTACATTCGTCTCCGACTGCTTCCCACAGCTGGTCAGTTTTCGCAAATTTTCTCCCAACCACTTGGGCCTTAATATGCGCCCATGTGTTCTCTATAGTGTCAAGTTCTTTTATATGATGGAAAAGGGCTTGGTTCGTTTTTTCCCCCTAAGCATATGTTCAAATGAATTCGTAATTACGTGCAGATGCATGTATATGTATACTTACATGTATACATCTGTATGCAAGGATAAATATTTCAAAATGTAACTGTGTACATGCGATTTTATCTGAGCATGTAAGCACTTATATGTACACATGTACATAATTAAACGCATGCGCACAATGAGGCACACGCATACGCAGGCATGAAATGTTCGACTGGATAACTAGATAGATGAATAGACTGATCAATTCTTTTAAGTGGCCGATCCTTTAGGTTGTACCTCGTATGGGTCAGTTTGTTTTCGCGTGTACATCCACGTATATACTTGCATAAAAACTCGTACTTTCACACACACACACACACACACACACACACACACACACACATAGAGTGAATGCAAATAGTATCCAATACATTTCAAAGAGTTCAACATCCTTAAACGCCTTCAAAATTGACAGAGTCTGAACCAAGAATTTCTTAACTCTGTACATGACTTTTCGAATTTCTATCTTGATTAATATGCTTTTTTGAATTTTCTGTATTTGTCGATCTTTGGTCCAAATTCTGTCGATTTTGAAACTGTATAAGGTTGTTAAAATGAACTTTTTGGGAATGTATCGGATACTTTTTTGTGCTCACTGTATACGTAAAATGCACATGGGAATAAAACGCGTGCGTGTGTGTTGATTTGTGACTATCTTCGCCTTTGTAGAAAACAAACAAATGTAAACCGCGATCAGAATTCATGCAAACACACATACACACACATACATGCACACACACACAGGCGCACGAACACACACACAGACATGCCATTCCCTGTCTGTGATATCTGATCTGTTTGAGCGGAGAGCGGACACAAAGAAGGAAGGAAAGATGTTTTGATTTCTTCATTCTGGAATTCAATCAACAGTCTCAGATGGCTTCAAATTCCCACTGATCCTTGCGACTCAAAGACACGCGTCTTGAGTGAAGGATTAGCTTGGAATATAACTAGCGTCGCAAAGCAGGAACCAAAAAGATATGACGCAAAAAACAACTCTATCCTAACTTCTTTCATGCACACGTACTAGTGCATAACACATACAGACACAATATATATATATATATATATATATATATATATATATATATATATATATATATGTATATATATATATATATATATATATATATATATATATATATATCTTTCTCTCTCTCCACATATATATATCTTGTGTCTATATATATATATATATATATATATATATATATATATATATATATATATATATATATATATATGTATATGATATCTTTCTCTCTCTTTTACTCACTCTCACACACACACAAATAACACATGCACGCAGGCATTTATACCCTCATGCAAAATTGGCTGCCTGCCCTAGTAGGGTGGTTACAAACTTGTCTAGCTTAATCATTGCAAGTGTTGAGGGTTCGATTCTCACTGGGTGATCTAGTATCGTATCCATGGCGTCCTCCAAACTGTGTGCATCAAGGAAATTAGTTTTGAAACCAGCGCACAAAGGAAATTAATGTTTATGTTTTTATTGAAAAAATATTGATTTCTTTTGTCGAATTCTGAGGTACACACATACTTTTGTGGAGGAAAAAAGATTTGCACAACATGAGATTGTGTATACTGGCTACTGAATATTACAGGGAGCATCGATTGTGGCTCAGTCAAACTAAGCCTGGTAAAACATCCAGAGAAATCATAAGCTGTCTCAACCGAGGTTACCGATTTCATTTTCCGTACTGATGACATTGACACTACCTTTCTTCAGCACCTGCGAATTTAAACGTATTTATACATGTGACCACTGGTTTGATGAAATCAATAATGGAGTTTTTGTGCCGATAATTCGGTTTTCTGTAAGCGAGTGTATATGGTTATATGTTTGTGTATGTGTGTGCGCGTGTTTGTATATATTTGTCGAGTATGTATGCGTACATCTGTGTTCGCATATGCATGTTTGTATGTGAGTGTGTGTATGTGTTTGTGTGAGTATTTATTAGTGAGTGTGTTTACATGCGCATGTTCGTGTGTATGAGTGTGTGAGATCGTGAGTATATATTTATGTGTATGTGTTCATGCATGTGTGTGTATTGTGCGCGGGTGCATTTGTGTGTATGTGTGTGTATGAGTGTGCGTGTGTTTTCGCTTGTGGGTATGTGTGTGTGCCTGATTGTGATTACGTCTGTACACGTTTATTAGCGTATGTGTTTGCGTGTTTGAGCTTGTGTGTGTATGTGTACCCTTGTGTGTACATGTGCGTTCATGTGTTCGAATATTTGCATATGTTGATGTCTGGGCATGAACAAAATTTTTTTATGCCTAATTATCTCTTTGAGAATGTGAAAATTGGATAATTACATCGTCGTCGCTTTAGCGAGGTTTCACGTCTAGCAACTGCGCTGTTTCGATTAGGCCACCGATGTTTTCTTTGCAGTGATGCCAAATCAACATTTCTTGCTAAATCGACCACGAAAAAGCGTCAATAAACACCAAAACGCGCCAAAAAACATTGTTAGTCATCTTATGGCCGTTTTCAATTAGAGAAATCGGTTAAAATGACAAAAAAATGGCTAAAAATCTGAAAAAAATAACACTACAAATGGGCTAAAAACAATGGTAAATGTTTAATTTTTGCGCTACTGAGGCAAGGAACGCTCTGAATTTTGCGCGAAAAGCTCTAAATTGGCAACCCTCTTTTTTTGTTCTAATGTTTATGACCGTGCTTCCTGTTCTCATGGTTTTGTAATGGTTAGTAATTTCATCTACCGTTCAAGTGTTGAGTTAACTGTCTTTATGCCTTGGTTTGATCATCGGCCCATCACTAACCAAACACTTTCATGCAAAAGGCGCATTTGACCTAACAATGACTTACAGCTGGTAAGTTTGTAATTCTACTTACATTTTGATCCTCGTGGTTAAGCAACTCTCTGCGCGGTCAGTATAATATCGGTGACAAGTTTTAAATAATGACCGCTCTGAACAAAAATAAATCGTCTATATTTTGGTCGCACCGGTAAGTTCGGGTAGCATAATTTCGATGAGCACTTGTTTTTTCTTCTTCTACGATGACTGGGATATCTGGTCTATCTATTTCGTACTTTGGAAGAGTCCATTAATAGGAAACAAGAGAGGGAATTATTTCGTTCTTGAAGGTTCCATAATAACTTACTGCAGGAGTCCGTTGACAATGTCAGTGCTGAAATGACTTCTGTTGTGTACAAGCTTGGGCGAAGCGTATGGAGAAATAGATAACTATGACGTAGGAGAGGTAATTGTGTGGACAGACAAGCGTACTAAACAGTGAAGACTAAATTAAACGCTGTAATCTGAAATATTGAAGCTGTTCTTTCCGTCTGCCAGTCCACGATATCACGAGAAGTTTCCAATGAATTTCTATGAAAATACATTCATAAGATTGGGGGGCAAATCCATGAACAATTATTCCCAATACGTCCAGGCTAATTGTCACCACCAGAAAAGTTATCCCGAGTCTTGTTTACAGACAAAAGATATTTGATGGTCAATCATTTTCCTCGTTATTTATTTGAGTAAGAACTAGTTAATCTCTGTGAAAGAAAAATATCACGGATAAACAGGTTTTCCCCCGTTATCCGAAAGTGAAGTATCAAAAAAAAGTATTAAAAGAAGTTTAAACCCTTTCGTATGAGGAAATCGCGTAATGCAAAGAAGGAAATTAAGACAAAAGAAAAATCTCTGAGCGTTTCCAGATCCAAAAATTAGTTAGAATTATGTGCTAGTCTGAACCGTTACAAGTTCGCTCAGACTGTGTAATGGTTAACAAGTCTTCCACACACGGTCTGGTTCCCAGTTTGAGCGAAGTGTTTGGAAAACTCTTCATTAAGACAAATTTCCTAGTGCACTCGCAGCTAATGAGTACCCCCAAAGCTATGAGATTAGGGCAGAGGAATCCCTACAGTGGACTTGCATCATGCCAAGGGGGTGGTCGTGAATTAAGTCCAGGTCTCGAGCAGACTTGAGACTTTAAAAGATCACTAAGCTGATGCGTTCAACAGAAACTGGGGCTTCGTCACTGGCCTCCATATTTCGTTGAGACGGGACATTTTGCCTTTACCTTAAGTCGTCAGAAGTCGGATTGTTGGGAAGTACAAGACACTGACGATTAGAATGGAAAGGAAGAGGGCTGCGCTGCCTCTATAACAACGCTCTGTGAAGCAATTACTAAACGTTATTTTCGCTTTTCGCCACAAGCAGTGAAACACATCTTTAAATACCATACTCCACGTACGAGTGCAACTGAATCAAGAGTAGAACATGTTACTAGAAGAAAGCTCAGATGTTTTTCCCCCCGACGCATCTTATATACTAGAGTTAAGAAACCAGAACGAAGCCACTTTACAAAATGGAACTCACTTGACTGCAAAGAGTCAATGAGCAAAAAACAAGAACCATAGGTTCAACGATGCGTCCACCATCCACTGTAGTAGCAGGAGAAGGAGGAAGAAGAAGAACAAGTAATCTTCCTCTGAGTCAATTGATTTCGTACTCAAAAATAAAGTATTGTCTGTCCGATCGCCATGTGACTTATAGAAACAATTGATATGCAAGAAAAGAATTTAACTTTTTAAAAGTATTGTGTTTTAATTTTCACATAATTGCGATAAGTAAATATTTTGCGAGCATTTTCAATAAAAATTGTATATGGCCATTTTGTTTCTTTTTTATTTTCGACCAATTTTTCGGGTTTTTTTTGTATAAAAAATGCAGACCTCGTACATTCTATTGTAATATCATAGCAGCTAGTATAGAATGATCAGAATAGATGTTCTTTCAATGACATTACATCTTTTGATGATATCACACCTCTTTCTTCCTTTCTCTTTCTGTTGATTAACGTAATCGGGACCGTCTGACTGACAGACTGACTGTCAGGAAAGCGTTTTATTGAGATGTGTGGACATATTTAAAAATAAAAGTTTTGATAATGTTGTACGATTGGAAAAACGCCCATGGCTTTGAATTAGTCTCATTATCTTTGCCAACAGACTTGGAAGAGATATGTATTCAGTCGTGTTCGTCTGTCTTTCCAAAAAATATCCTCAAAAGTTTTCAATGAATTCCAATGGAAGTTTGCGGACGGGTGGGTAATGGACACAGGAAGAAGTGATTAAATTTGGGGCAGATCCAGCAATTCGTTTTTCGATTGGAAGATTTGAAACGTTTTTATACATTTTTTTTTACTGATGCTTATCTAAACAGTATTTTCGAAATTAATTCCAATGACACGACGGGTTGGCTATGGGCGACGGAAGAATTGTTTAAATTTTGGAGCGGATCCGAGAATTTTTTTCACGGTTATCATCCCCCTGCATCATGACTGCATGTGATCTGACTTTCATCCGTGTTTTAGTGACAATTGGGTTACTAGGAGAATGTACCCTGCTTTCTTGATTCGTTCGTAGCGATTACATCTTCATTATCATCATCTTCATCAGTCTTTTAACGTCCGTCGTTGGACGTAGACCTTCCCCAGGATTCGCCACACCTGTCTATCATGGGCGTCGCCGAGCCAGCACTTTCTGAATTTGTCTAGTTCGTCTCTCCATCTTGTATTCCGCCGGCCTCGGTTTCGCATATGATCTCTGGGGATCCATGTTGTGAATCATGATGTCCATTTGGTTGTATGCTATTCTTGCAACATGACCAACCCATTGCCATTTGAGTTTTCTGGTAGATTCTATGATGTCTCGGGCTCCTGATATCTCCCTGATATACTGAGTTGTCATGTGAGGTTGAGCATGATACTCTTATGTGCACGTTACATGCTTTTCAGTCTGCGAGTCTGTCTCTTGGTTAGGTTCCATGTTTCAGTTCCATAGGGAGGACGCATTGGCTTTTTACTCCTCTTTTTAGGATTATTCGGATCGTCTTGTTTTTGAAGGTTGAGCTTGCGCTGCTGAAGGCTTGCCATTCTAGGGTGATTCTTCGCTTGATCTCCTCCTCTTTTGTTGGTTCTGAAGAGAATCTGTCTGGCTGACAGGCAACAACTCAATTTAAAGCTGGTAGTAAAGTAAGTAATGCCCTTACGCTGGCTTCAGTCACCTCTGCTTGGACACCACGTATAACACTTCTGTTTATTCAACTCGGTTACGATATGCGGTGTCACTCACTCCACCCTGTGAGGTAATTGTTTGGGCGAGATTTGCAAAGAAAAAAAAGGGGGTATAACTATTAATTACGGAATGAATGAAAGCAGAAAACTTGACCATTTAAAATTGTATTTCATTAGATTTAGCTATAAAAAATATAATACACGGTTAGTGTTTAATTTTTGGTCGGTGTTTAGGATTAGGGTTTGGGTTTGGGTTTAGGGTTTGGGTTTAGGGTTGGGGTTGCCATAAGCAAAAAAAGTTCAAATATCTTTTTCATTTTTGCAACACTAAAATGAATACATAGTTGAAATTGATATCATAAAATGATTAAATAAATTTTCTTCGTCATTCAAAAGTATTTCTCCGCCCGAACTCATTTAATTAAGAAATAAACAGTCTCCTATTTGTTCCAAATCGTCTGCGCAATTTTGCTTTACGTCATATGTTGCGGTTACCTATCAGTGTTGGTTATCTCCCTTTTTTTTTCTTTGTGACCCTCGTACAAACAATAACCTACAGTTGGCGGGGGATGGACCAATGACTTTCCCGAGGGCATTAGTGTGAAATGAACTGGAATTGCCTCTGCCGGACTTTGAAGTTAGCCAACCTCCTGACAACTTTGCTACGGCCAGTATTGATGGATAGGGTCACTGGGTTCAACCTTAATTAGAAACCGTCAACTCAAACTGTCAAAATAGGTTTCTTTAGTTCTCAAGTCAGTCTGGATGGCTATTTATGTATGAATCACGCGTATAGGCCACACCAATGGAGCTAGAGGGCATTATCATTTCTAGAAAAATCTTTTTTTCAAAATCCCCCTTTCTTTAACGGGGGTCAGTTTGCAATGAAAGTTTATGCTAAATTGATCCCTTATTTTGTGTCTTTTTGTAATAGTTCAACAGCAGCAGCTAATTGTGTCTGATGAGAAGTTACCTTTCTTGCAAATATGTACTTAATGTATGGCGAACCTGTTCCAAATTTCATCTGAAAACTATGTACGGGATTTTTCAGGGTATATTTACAAGACGGTGGAGCCGAATGTATGCTGATGACGTCATATTTCGTCAGTCTATTACATGGCTGAATGTTGGGAAAATTTCATTGGAAGCGGTTAAGAATCCAACTGCATAGACGCCTCGTGATGCTGTGTATGGAAAAAACAAAAAAACATTTACCCTATTTAATATTAATGTTTGTTTTAATGCTTACTGCTTTCATTTGTTTGTGTGTTCTGTTTTTTAAATACAAATTGCAGATAATTGGACCGTCCCTCTAATATATGACTGCATTCGTTTTGATAGATCAACAATGCTAAATACCATTCCCCGACCTCATAAATAGCATTAAAACAACAGTTCGTTGTAGTTTGTTTCTTCATTTTAAGCGACTGTCTCAAACAAGCAAACCTCACAAACAGCATTAAAACAACAATTTGGTGTAGCTTGGATTATGATGTTCTTGTTTTTGGGGGCGTTTGCGAGAAAAAACAGTACTGAATTCGTTTACCGGATTGAGTGCTTAGTTTGAAGAGTATAGAAAGTGTTTTCTTCGGCAAAATTTAAACCCAACCCCGGTAGAAGAGTCCAGTGTTATGACCAGATAGCCAAGAGAGTCACACTCTCCATTAATCGAGTCGATTAGTCTAAACACTGTAACCCCACTAATTGTCTGACCGAATGAGCTACAGATCCTTCTCTCTTTGCTCGTGTGTGTGTGTGTCTCTGGGCGTGGCCTCATTTGATCCACAATGCCCTTATTTTGTGCTGGTATTTGTTTTAAGATAATTTTAGAATTTGGATTTTTTTTTTTTTTGGTTGATTTAATTAATTTAATTCCAATTAATACGTTCTGGTATAAGCGTGCGCCACGGCGATTCGTTTATGCAAGGCACGGATATTCATTCATTTTATTTGAATAAATATCTTTTTAGATTACTGCTGTCTCAATACAAATGTGCCATTTTCTCTCAAGTTTTTCACTTGTGCCTTTTACACGGAGATCCAGCGTAAGTATCAGTTGTAAATGTGGTTGTAAACAGTTCTAGGTTGAGATCATTCATGAGTTAATGCGATCTGTTGTTGCCATAGTTTACATTAAAAGCAACAACCAGCCGTAACCAGATCCGAGCGTGTGTCAGTTTAAGGCTTTAACTGTTTGTCCCCCAGAGAACCCCGGGTCACATTAGGGATGTCTGCTGCCTTTGGGCTCGAATAATAAATTTAAATGGCAGGACCTGTACTGATAGTATCAGTCTGATACACTCTGTGTTGTAAACAGGCAAATGGTTATCGGTGTGATGCCGGGCGTAGAGGATATATTAACGGTGGAACTCGAAAAATTTTTGGGAGGTGATATACACGACCAGAGGTGAGGAACTGACTCTTGGGAGCTTAATTGCCCCCCCCCTCTACATTAATTAATTTTCAGGAGTCCCTAAATGGAAGGAGGGGGGCAACTACGTATTTGTTGAAATTTACTTCCCATGTGTCTATTTCATCCTCACTATAAATCTTTCCCGAACGACTTTGTTTTGTTCATATCTTATGAAATGGTTTTGCTGACCAGAGTTTCCTACCCTGCTTATTCCAACCACCCACTGAATTAAATTTTGACAAATCTTCCGACCCCCTGTTTATTTCGACCCCCAGCATTGAGCACCCAAAAGCACGATGTAGACCCTAAGAACATACGAGTACCATGTACAAAAATTTGTTTGTTGGTGAGTTCGATTCAACTACGTTATACCTGGCTGAGCTAAGCTTAGTAAATGCTTCTTTTGTTGCCTACAGTATGATTTGCAAGCTGTTTTAGCAACCAATTGACTAGTTCGATTGTCATGGATGCCCATCTATAATGGCCTCATGTCAGACTAAGCTAAGCCTACGGACACTTCTTTTCGAATTAAGTAACTATATCTCGACGCAGATATCGCAGGTTTTACAAGAATGAACAATCGAGGGAACGGGCATTTGTAATGGAGATTTCCTTAACTTTACATTTAAGCAGAAATGACAGCCTTTTAATCATACCAGTTCCCATCTTTAACAGCATTGGCTCATTCCCCACTCATTGTATCCAATATATATATAATGATGAATGATTGCATCATCCACAGACAGCTGTTTCATTGTATTACAACTCTTCAGTGTGGCTATAGACTACCTAATATTCCATCTAGTACCACGAGGTAGGATCGAAACCTTCGCTTCAGACCCAGGGGCTGACATTAACCCCTATGCAGAACTGGACGGTCAGTAGAACCGACTTTAAGTAATATATTTACTTACGCACAATATATATATATATATATATATATATATATATATATATATATATATATATATATATCATGTGTCGTGATGATGTTGTTCTTGTATGTCCTATATATGAGCTAGGTGGATGTTTATGATAGGGGACACAATCATCATCAAAGATTGCACGAACCACCAACCGATAATACTATATAACATTAGCTGCATCAATAGATGACAAATAGAAGCCCTTACATTAAAGTCAAGAAGTCTTCCATTTAACATTATACTTTTTAGTCTTTTTAGGCAGATAAATCAAACGTATTAGATGATTAGTTAGTTGATTGATTATTTATTATTTTTATGATTAATCATTGATTGATTACCTGAATACATTTGATGATTGGGAAATTCCGAACAGGAATAAGAAAATTTCTAATGCTGACATACCACCGCATGACGTCACTGGAACACTAATAAACAATTGCTAAAAATAAACAGCAAACTGCAAACGCCGAATTTAACGGTTAACTTAAATCGGAAATGAATATCAAAGAAGATACAACTCTATCATGATATTGAACAGTAATAGTACACTCTGGTATTGAAATGACAGACGTTGCCACCGAAAGCGCTCTATCTTTTACATGAAAACCAAGGATCCGTTCACTTGTACGGAAACAAGAAAAGTCTTCTAAAAATTGAAAAGATGCTCCTTGTCCACCATTTTTAATAAAAGATGCATTAAAGAAAAGAAAAGATTATAAGTGTGTATGTGTGTGTGTGTGTGTGTGTGTGTGTGTTATGTCGAATCGGCGAAACTGCCTCTTTGGCGAAATTTACTCACTTTTTTGTATGAAAAAAATTGATTTCACTTGATTAATGATAAATTTTGATCGTGTAAAAATATAATTAAAAGTTCATTCAATCAAATCCTTTAATCAAGTTGAAACTAAGTAATTCTAAAATTCTTATTTTAAAAAAATACACGTTTATCTACTTTTTGTAAAAATAAATTCGATTTCACCTAAATTAAGTTGATTGTAGAAAAATAGTTACTTTATGTCCTTATTTTGATTAGATACATTTTTTATCAAATTAAAACTCTATCAAATAGGCCATTTCACCGATTCGGTGTAACCCCCTTCCCCCCATATATATATATATATATATATATATATATATATATATTGTATCACATATATTTTATATATATATATATATATATATATATATATATATATATATATATGATTTATACATATAGTCTATAAAGCTTTCCAGCTTTAAATATTAAACTCGTTGAAAAACTTTTCAAAATATTTTTCTGTCACTTAAATCTCTTATTTTTCAATATCTGTCAACGTAATCGATGTAATTTTTTTTGTTTTTTCTTTAATGTTTTACTCATACTTGATATTATTGTGCTGCGTCTAAATTTTCTCTTGGTGGGATTATCAGTTGATTACCATGTAGCTGTTTCGGGGATCCAAAAACAAAACAGCTGTATCAACAGAATACTACAACAGTGTTGACCAAATACCACATCCCTTTCAGCTATGATATTGATATGTAGCCTATGTCATAGATGTAGTTCCGTAATTCACATAGGATATTATCATAATGCATTGTATGTGGATGTTATTTTATATTACACATTACTAGGTTGTGTGTTGAAACACTAGGCTTACTTACGTACGTCAACCAAAAAACGTATTTGATAACGATGTGGGATCAGTAAACATAACAACAGACGTGATTCATTGTTCGTGTCACTTCTGTTCGGTGTGCACCTATGTGAATATTAGATCCGATGTGTTGGTTTTAATCTCAGACTGCATGCAAACAAACTTATGATATCATCTTTAAGAAAACTACGCACAAAAACTTATCGTTGATTTTCACTAACATATCCAATCGTAGAATTTGACAATTTTTTTTACTAACCCCAAAGTTGATTTTTCCTCATCGATTACCAATATGTTTATTTCAACGTGGAGTTATATTATTAAGAAATTAATGTATGATCCAACAGAATGATTATAAATTGCGTTATATTATATTGAAACTCTATTTGATATGATTTCCCGTTATTACACGGTGAATATATCATTTGGCCTGAATAGAATAAACAATTGAAGAAAATTTATCAGCATTGAAAGAAACAAATAGAGCAGATATAGACTGTAAATAGAAAATATGCGAATTTGAAGTTAAAACAGTTATTTAGGCCTTTGCATTACCGGCAACTGTTTAGCTCAATGGTGAAAGCAACGCTACATTGAGGTGGCTGCCCTATCGGTGGTAGCTTTGATTCCTGTAGCAGTCACATTTTCTTTGTTTATTCTATCTACATTACCAGGTAAAAAGGTTCATATATATATATATATATATATATATATATATATATATATATATATATATATATATATATATATACAAAACAATACAAATCAGGAATATAATATAACATATGATATGTGATTGGTTTATTTCATTAAGACCTTGATACATTCAATATTAAACATCAAGTTGATTGAGAATAGAGCTTTATTATTAAGTTGATTTGGAGTATATAAATATATAAAACAGAAAACAAGCAATATTCTTATTATTCTCTCTTCAAAGTTACGGTCAGATTGGATCTCGTACAATCACCAAATTTGAGCAACGCTGAGCCTGGCCAGTACCTTGATGGGTGACCATCTGCGAATACAAGGTGCCTTGAGCAGTTACATATCGTGTAGAGAGACGCCTGCGATTGTTTCGTTAATCTTCTGAAGGAAGAGATCGGTCTCTACACCTCGCTCAATAAGGTAAGCCCAACCCACTCTCCCTCTCCCCTTCCCTGCACCCGTCGGCCTGGCCTGGTTGTGAGCGACAAGAAAATAATGACTTCAGTGTAATTGAAGGGGAAGATCTCTGGTGAAGTAAATATTCAGACCTCCGCAATCGAAAATGAGGTTTGACGATTCAGTTCTACCCACTTATCAGTACGTATTCTCAGCTTTTTTTTTTCTTTCTCAATTTATTCCCGTCTGAGCACTTTTTATGCTAGAGTGTGATGCGACCTAGAAGATTAGATGAGGCCCAGGCACAGGGAAAGGACAGGTGGATCAATTGGCATGGGCCTATGAATTTGAGGGGGGTCCTATTCCCGAAGCGTAGTTAGACGGGGGCAAAGTTAATAAAATTGCTCGCCATTACCCTTTTTTCCCCTAATAAATTATTCTAGTTCTTCCATTTTTTTTCGGTTACATTATTTACCCAGACATAAATCAAATGTATTTAGAACTGTCTATAACTTAGTGTAGAGTCATTAACATACCAACTTTGTTTCGGATAATTTAGACTCTTCTTCTCATCTTCGGTGTAGCCATGAAGTTTCGGCCGATTCATTTCTACGGCCCTCTTCAAAGAAAGAAAACGAGAACGTTTCCTTGTTAATAATTATCGAGCAAGCTTCACTGCATGCGTTACTGAAATAGAATTTTTACTAGCGTTGTGGTTTAGGCCTGAATTTCCTATTTGATACCATTTTTCTTTTGGCTTTGAACCACCAGAAGAAGAGACCAATTGGAGAGACTATCTCTCCACAAGGATTTTACATTTTACACCTGAAGAAAACGGTAGAAATGAATCGGCCGAAACGTTAGGATTATATGGAAGATTAGAAGAAGAAGAATTTAAATTACCCGAAATAATGTTGGTATGTATCCAGCACTGATTACAAAAATACTTAATGAGCAGTTTGAAAAACTCTGTACGTCCCTCGCTTTGATACAACCAAAATATGATCAAAACATATTTCATTCAATCTGCTTCAAAGTAAAATGGTTCAGAAAATTGTTTGCATTTATTTCCTGGTGGAAAGGCGTCGCTCAGATCTTGTCAATCCGTTCTTTCCGTTCTTGTTAAAAGTAAAAATCGGAATTTGAAAAATTCCTTCCTTGCATCAGAGACAGATTCTTAGAATATTTCATTAGTTAAACCGTACATTGAATCTGACATCAAACGTTTTAGGTTGTATGTATGTAATGCATGTGTATATGTATGCGTATATGTATGTGTGTATGTATCTCTGCATACTCTCATCGAAAGTGTCGCCGGGTTAGGTACACACTGGCAATAGTTATTAAGACCCACTCCCGGCTTGCCAGGCCTGTCGAAAGCTTTGTTCTGCTTACGGCACTTGGGATTTCCCCACGGTTACTCATCTAGGTAATGACTAGGCTCGACATTGCTTAACTGTCGTGGTCCAATGAGAACCAGTGTATTCAACATGATTTGGCTGTAATTCCAAAGAGAAGTTTTTCAATCCTAGTCCTTGTGCTGAGAGATTAGCGAAAAAGAAAAAAACCATTGAGTGCCATCTTTAGAGTCTCTGGTATAACTTGGCAGTTGATTGAACAACGGTCCACTGATCCCGAACTTAAATACTATGGATACTCGTCATTACAGTCAATAATTGAAAAACTGTAGCGTCAAAATTTGAAATCATGTAAAAAAATAATTCCATCCAAGAGTAAACATGGTCAGAATAAATTCTATTTATGACATCTCTGGCGTTTTCCCCTGAGAAAACATCTAAAATAGAGAAGAAAAAATTTAGATTCTGAACAATTTAGATGTCATTAATAAACCTGTCAGAATAAGTCAAAGAAAAAGGGTCAAAAAAGCTTTTTCTCTAAAAATCCAACACCATTTTATTAAGGGTGTAGTGAAGTATTGATGCCAATTTTCAAGTCTGTGGACAAAACAGTATGGTCAGGAGCAGTATAGCACACAAACACATATACAAAAACATACACATACGTAAATATAAAAAAAGGATAGAACCCTTCGCCATCTTTGATGACTACGGTTGTTCAAATAAATTTATAGGTAAAAGAACAACTAATATAATTGCATTTTTCTGTAGATTCTATTTAAATAGGGGGATAATTCGTCGCTAGTGAAGACTTTTGAACCCTCAGCAGCAAGAGATACTTATTTTCAAGTACGATTTTCATGAGATTCTACTAAATGTCGAATACAAGGACGTAAGGCTGCTCAAGCTGTTGATAACGTCAGCAAAACACTCGGAGAGAATACTACTACAGTGTTGCCTTAATAAGTTCATGTGTGGAAATAGAGATACCAATAATAAACCTCGAGGGAGGCCCAAACCTGATCTTAACGATGGAGAATTATCGACAACAGCGGCCAGCAACGCACGTAGAACGGTCCAGGTTCTCGCTGGAGACTTTGGGACTTCCACAGCGATCATATCACGTCCTGTCAAGGCAATAGGAAAGGGTGAAAAGTTGGAATAATGGGACTCACCATAAAGTTCTGTTTTAACATAGTATTTTGAAAACAAGAACCAGAAGTTCAATGATGTGTCCGTCATCGGTGGAAGTAGTAGCAGCAGCAGAAGGAGGAAGGAGAAGTATTCTTTCTCTGGGCTAATTGATTCTCATTCTTGTCAAATATTGCGAGAGTCATTTTCAATAAAAATCTTAAATGGCTATTTTTATTTAAATACAAAAATACGGACTACAAAAATCATGACAGCTGGTAAAAAATGATCAGAAGAGATGTTCTCTTAATAACATCAGAGTAGCTGGTAAATCAAACACAGTACCCCTTTCCTTCCATTTCCGGTTGTTTAACATAATTCTGACCGACCAACCAACCAACAAGTGCTTTGTTGAGATGTGTGGCCGCTTGTAGAGAAACAACAATTACGTCCGTAATTTTCTAATCCAAAAATAAAAAATCCAGTTTAAAACAATAAGAATTTAGAGAAATGATGAATAATCTTTGGCATTTCTTGTCAAAATGTTTCACTTTAAACAGAGGCTCGATGACTGTCTACTCTCAAATGTTGATGGTTAAGTTTCGGTTTTGTAAAATAGAGTATTTTTGAAGGAAAGTGTATCTGTATATTTATATGATAAGTAATGGATATCAGTATCCGACATAGTGAATAAAGAAAGACAGTTTGGGAACTAAATTTTTGCTCGGACCGAATTATTTACGGTAGTGAGAGATGATCGGAAAATAAAGAAATGGGTCCCAGGTGGGATTTGAACCAAAATCCCTCTATATGGAAGGGCTGATATAGCCTAGGTCTGCTCTAACCATTTGGGCTAACAGGACCCTTATGGTATATCGGTTAGTGCTCTAAAAACCTTCTCAAGAAATGTAGCGCTAAACGAAACATGCGAGCGGAAGTGTATCAATAGATTTTTATTTGGGGATGTGCAAACCCCTTATTTTCCGACAAAGCAGACATGAAGACTTCTAATTTGCTGAACTAAGAAGGAAGGGCTTTGCCGACAGAAAGAGCATTGGGGATGCAGTATCCCACACCCCCATTCTGTACACACCTTTATACGAGGTCCTTATAACATAGCATAGTCATGCGAGCTTTCAGTACTAGGAGTTTTTGACTCATGATGGGTAAACAATTGTGAACTTGTAGATATATGGTAAATGTTGCGAGATATATGGGTATGTGTAGGAGTCATATGTGAATCAGAGATTCTTATACATAAGTATACAATTATCATGATATACGTAAAGCTATCCCGCTGAAAATATTGTATCAGCGATCATCTGAAAATATATAATGTAGTTGTTGGGCCTCAACAAGATGAAATGTATTAGTGATGTGTATCTCAAATTAATTAAATACTTGGAAAAGTGCGCTATAATGAATCAGTGCTAAGCGGGGTATTACAGTATTAATACTGGAACCTTCTGTATATTCGCGCGTTTATTCGCACCCCACTCTAAATCTACAAGGCCGGTTGAACTCATGTTTTGCGCTCTACCAATGTGCCACGGTAAGTGATGTATTTGGCTGTTATAAAAAAAAAGAAGATATTTTATGTGTATCATAGAGAATATTGTTTAGACGTCTAGTTGTGACATAAGCCCTGTAAGGTTGAACCTAGGTGGTCATTTGAGATGATTTCTTGTCAAATGAAGCTATTTCTAGCGTAATAATGAATTTGCTATGAGTTGCAAAAATGTTTTTGACCTCACAAAAGCATAGCACAGATAAGATCAAATTCAATAGAATACATGGTTATGGCCTCCAAGGTCATTGGAGGTTACGAGAGGCCAATTTAGGATCAAAATAGCCTTTTGTTTTTTGGCAAACAGAAGAACTTGATAGGATTAAAAAGAAATCATTTTTTTCAGTTGTTTGCAAAACCTGGATAAAGCTTTCAGATGAAAATTCAAAACAAAATTCCTTTTGATACTGATACCAAGTGAAGCTCTAATATTGTGTACCCAGAAGCCCTGCCAAACTAACTCCATCCTTGTTTTGTGCATCTGAATATATTTTCGGTAACAGCTACAATTTCATGTGTAAATAGTTATTAATCTTATTTGCTTTCGTTCTTCTCAGCAAGAAGAAATATATAAAGAACAGATTTTTTTCACTCTGAGCAACGACGGTATCCTTTTTCGTTCTTATATATTTAGATGTATGCGTTGAATGAACATGACCTTCATTTTTTTGTTTCCGATTATTCTTCCATGGGGTAAAGGTCAAAATATTTTCTTTTTTTTACTGTTTTAATTGATCATTTTTCATTTCATTGATATTTTTCATTTTGACTTCAAATAACCGTATTAAGACAAATTCAAAACTCTATTTTCCCCAAATTAAAAATTTCCAAGAAAAAAAAAAAAAGAAAAGAAAAAGATGATCGTATACCTTGTAAATACAACAAAAGCAGAAGAAAAATATATTTCCCTACTTCATTAAGCCGGATATTTACCTTGTAGACAAAGCATTTGACTAGTATACATATACATAGGAAGTTACATAGCAACAAATCTAAAAGATACAATACTAACAAGATAAAACTACCTATATTAATAGGTAAATAAAAGCTACCGTTTCTATCGTAAAAGCAAATTCTACATTAAAAAGTAAATATACAAAAGTTGTCCTCAGAATTGGGGGTGGGGGGTGAGTGAAAAGAGGAGGGTCTCGGGACAAATATGCGTATTTCAAAATGCAAAATTGTAGTATATAATTTGGTACCTAATCTCTTCTATGTAAGTGCAATTGGAGATGAGAACGTCAAGATAATGATACTTATTCGGCTCGTGCGATATGTGAAACAGACCTAAAGGCAACAAGCACTCCAAGTGACGTCACTCACTTCATCCTGTGCTATTTTGCCCGTAGCTCCCAAAGGAGAAATAGATTCCTGTCTTTCCCAATGGCATTAGTGTGAAATTAACAAATACTACCTCAGCTGGAATTTGAACTCGGCTCGTCGAGCATTCTCCATGTTGATACCTGCACTTCCCGTCAAGCAGTTGAGGCACAATTATACAGGTCATAAGTTCCAAAATTATAAACCAGAAAAAGAATGACTATTAAAATACAGACACATGATGTAACGAACTGGAAGGTAATGAAGGCTGTCCATTATCTCCATTTAATACCTCAATGATTTTGTTCGCCTATAGTCGCTTAAAAAATTAAGAAACTGTCAAGATATTGAACATTTGAATTCTATAATTTGTAAAACCGTTTGATAAGTCAAAATACGGGAAATCTACTGGCTAGTTCCATTGCAAGAAAGCCACAAAATCAAATTTTCTTTCTCCCTAAGAATTGTGAAATACTGGAATAATTCAACATCTTACGTAGAAGGAAATAGTACAAGCATTAATAATTTTGAGAATAACTTGAAATACATTTCTCAACCTAGGCGATATTGCTCGCCGGTAGATTTCAACTCTTGAGTGGGCGCTGAGCACCTGTGCAAGCATGGTAGGCGTTTTGAAATTTTGGTGGGCGGTATAGAATTTTGAGTACTAATTTTCTGTTATTGACAATGAAAAAATGAGTCGCCAGCAACGTTTTCTATTATTGATATACCAAGCAGCACTGCGATATCGCATATTATGTTAACCCAATGCTTCTGCACTAGTTGCATCTCATCAGACAGGGATCTCAGTGATAATATCTAAAAACGGTAGGTTAGCGCCAGACATTTGATGTTACTAATTAACGTTACTTTCATTAAAGAAACAGTGAAAGCTGTTCAGTTTTTTCTCTTTCTTCTCCAAGAGTTAATATTTTTCTATCAATTTGAATGTTTACCTTACGGGTGGGCGGTGGAAAAAAATCCTTTTGAAAGTGGGAGACGCCAAAAAGGTTGAGTACCCTGATTTAGGTCATCCAGAGTAGAAAGAAAAAAAAATTATTGAATTTTTGGTGTTATCAGCTGAAACATGAATAAAAGAACCGATGAAATAATCAAATGAGCTTGGTAAATGTTTCTTTGTACTGATAAGCTTGTTATTGTTTTTTTATTAAGTTTCATACACATTAATTCAAGTGATAAAAACGTATTTCAGTGTGGAACTTGTATTATTAGTACATAAATTGTATACAGAAATGTTCATGTAGGCATTTTTATTTAATAAATAAAAACTTGCCTTCTCAGTCAATAATTGAATAGCCATAGCGTTAAAGTATGAAGTCATGCAAATAATTTCATCGAAGAATAAGTATGGTCAGAATAAATTCTAATCATGACATCACTGGAAAGCATCTGAAGTAGAGTGAAAAAAAAAAAACATCTGGGGAATGTAGATATTTTTAATGGACCTGACAAAATAAGACCCTAAAAACAAAATCTTTTGTAAGAATCATTTTTAGATGGGTTCTACTGAATTTGTGATGCCAATTTTCAAGCCTGTAAACAAAACAGTATGACCAGGAGAACACTCAAATATATATGTATATAAGGAATAAAACCTTTCATCATCTTCGCTACGGTTGTATTAGGATGACTCGATAAATTCTTTAAATGCCAATGAAAATTAAGGATTATTATAACTCTGAAAGCCATTAGATCTTTGATATGAAAAGAATGTTTTATTATTTTTGTATGAGAAAAAAAAAAAAAATCAGAATATACTAATTTCTAAAATTAGTATACGTTCAGTAATTTCATCTGGTAAAATAGGATTATTATTCACGTTCCCAAACGTAAGTACTTTAAGATAAAACTTGTTTGCCTCTTGCTGTAAAAAAAAAAAAAAATAACAATCCTGTAATTTTGCAATTAAATTGTACTTATAAAACATAAAATCATTAGTTCTGCATTTTTTATCTTAATTTCTGTTAAATATTACCTGAATATTCAACTGATCTAAAAGTAAATATACAATTTGTTTACAATTGAAGTTTAACGTAACATAAAATTCTATTTCTATCAAGTTACGTTAGCAGACTTCACGGATTACAAAAGTGTGACGGACGACAAATGCGCATAGTTAATTATATATATATATATATATATATATATATATATATATATATATGTATTAATGTGTTTCTTTTTTCGGCTAAAAATAGTTTGAAAACGGCGTGGACCAACAAGGCTGATATATTGCCAATAAATGACAAAAATATATAAAAGCAGTACGATCACCGAAAAAACAGAAGTCATATATATATATATAAATACTTATTACTGTGATACTAAGGATGTCATTAAAACAGTTAATTATTAAGTACGGGTGTAGATGAGGGTGGATTGAAAACGTGCGCATCTAATTGCTCGGCACAATCGGGTCAGCCATCCAATCGAATAGGATTGCTTCCTTTTCGTGTCTCAAATAACCGGAATCAGGTATCCCTGATTATCTGGCAACTGATTGTCCGACACTTTTAATCTGTACAAAATTACGGACACTTCAGTTCTTCGGGGATCTCACACAGCCTCTCAGAGTGGCCAGAATTGATACTGTGTGTTGAGTGAATGTCCAATGCAGAACGCCTCTGGAACCAAAGATTGTACCTGTGTATAAGTCGAGAGAACAACAAAAGAGAACAAAACTAAACACTTGAGGTTTTCAAAGAAATATGCTGACATAAACCCAGCATAAAACGTTTGGAAATTTGAGAAAAAAAAATAAAATAAAATAGAATAAAAATAATCATATTTTTATTATTTTGACCAATTTTCACCTTCATCTTAAGTTTGGGTTGTTTTTTTGTTTTTTTTTTAATCAAAACTTTGGCTCGCAGGGAAACAGGATAAGTGCATGATCAGGAATAAAAGCAAAAAAAAAAAAAGGAAGCTTTGACTCCTAACAATGAGGGTGTGAGTTCAATTCTCATCGGAGGCTCACTCTTTATTTCCGATCATGCTTTTCACTCGTAAAAGACGACCCGGATCAGTGGTGAGATATAAAAAACATCACAAAGTTAAGATGAAGGTAAAAAAAACAACAATGAAAATTAGTTGAAAATGTTCTTAATTTACTTCATCGAATAAGAAATAATAAAAACAAACCAGTTTTCTTTGTTTAAAAATTGAATTTTAATAAATCTCAGGAAAAATATTTCACAAAGATGAATCTTTTATAGCCTCGTTGTGATGGGGGACAGATTTGTTGACCAATTGTTTGTTTTATTCCCCACATTATATTCAAGGAATTTTATTTTCTTTGTATTCTTCGTTTCATGATGCATTAAACCATAATGAAAGTATTAAATAAGGAATTAGGGAGAGTATTGAATATGAAGGTTTTTTTGGCTTTTTCTCTTTTTCAAGACGTAGGTAATCATTAATTTTTGTGAGTGGTGTTGGGAATACATTTAATGTGCATACCTGATGGTCACATGTGTACACATTAACTAAAATTTCATCGTCGACGATATAATGCAGAAGATCCAGTGGGGTTTTTTTTTCTTTTAAATCTCTTTTCCATTTTGATAACTTGCATGATCTTTGATCCAGGATTATTTTAATCGCTAACTTATTAGAAGATTTAAGATTTGAATTGTTTCGACTTTCGATCGCGGTTAATTCTTTTTTTCTGGGGGTACTTTTTGTTGTAATAACTGAAGAAAGAAAATTATCCAGTACTAGTGAGCATAAATTTTCTGCTATTCTCTTAGATTTTCCTTAAAGACCCCGTTCAATTCTAAAAGATAGACAAACACTAAAAGGGGGGAGAGAACCATAAAATGTAAGAATTTGCAGTATTTTTTCTTCTTTCGTCATAATTCTTTATCCCCACCCAAAATGGAAGATGCGTCGAAAGAACAAAAAAAAAAATTAAAATAAAACAAAAAAAAAACTAACAAACAAACAAAAACAACGATACGAGAGACTTGTTGCATTGTTTTTGATATTTTACGTGAATAATTTGACAAATCTCGTACCTTCGACTTGTGATCTTTTCAGTTTTATATCACCCAATAAGAAAAAAAAAGTCAACATAATTAAAATAAGTAAACATTGTGATTAGAAAATATGTGTAAACAGTTGTTTTAGCCCACAAATGAACAAATAAAAAAAAATTGTAAACAATGCTTTTAGCGATTCAGTGAGGTTTAAGAAAGAGGGTAACTTTTTTTTTCAAACGTTTGAGTTTCAGTCGCCATGGTTATTTCTTTCATCGAAGTTGAATAATAACTTTTTTGAATTTCTCTTTTGTCGTGAGTCCATGTCAAAAAAAAATTCAAAATAAAATAAAACCCTGCCTCTGTCCCATAATAGCTTTTACATTTGGAAGTAATTTTTTTTAATATACAAATGTAACAACTATTTTGGGACTGAGGTAGTGAAAAGGTTCGTATGGTTTTTTTCCCCATTTTTAAAAGGATTTTTTTCTTCACCATGCCCTGATCCCGTGGTGGATCTGGTTTTGTACGTATCCACTCTGTTGGATCTGATTCACAGATGTTAAATTGTTGTTGTTATTGTTGTTTTGGCTGTTATAGGCGGGAGCCGTAGAATATGCAAAAGGGTTAACGTTGTAAGGAGTCGAATATGGGGGGCTGACGTTGCTTTGACCTAAACACGGTTTCCCATCACGGACCAATACTGGAACGGCTACACGTCTTGGAGGATGCATTGTCGACATCTCTAGGCTTTTGTCCTGACGTTGCCGCTTGCATTTGTACCGGCGATTCTGGAACCAAATTTTCACCTGTGTCGACGTCAATTTGAGCATGTTGGCCAGTTGTTCGCGTTCCGGGGCCGACAGGTAGCGCTGCTGCTTGAAGCGTCTTTCCAATTCGAACACCTGAGCCTGTGAGAATAGTACACGCGGTTTCCGTCGTTGTCGCTGACGTAATAAGGCACAGTCGCCGCTTGTGTCTGCATTATTATTGGAATCTCCTTTGCCTTTGTCGTTATCACTCGTGTTTGGGCACGTCATTTCTGGAAAACAAAGTAGAAAAAAATTTAAATGCAATCCATCAACAAACGTTAAAAAAAGTGAAAAAAAAAAGAAAAAAACAAACAAACAAAAACTCCCGTTGTATAAAAAAAAATGAACCAGAACAAATGTTATCTGGTATCATTATTAGTTTTAGGATGCGTAAAAAAGCTATAAAAATATATATTTCGATTATGAGACCAGGTTAAAAAATTTACCATCAACAATCAATAAAAGGGGTGGGGGGTCGGCCGTAGGGTTTTGAACTACGCTCCTTCGAAGTAGTGTTAGTGCCTTATCTGCGAAAATGCATACAGATATATCAATAGGTCCTTTAACCTAATGATGAAGAAAAAACAAAAAACAAAAAAAAAACATTTATTCCACACAGCAAATATTTTGAAACATATTTTCCTCCCTTTCCAAGTGTACTTAAGTAATGAAAACTAATCACACAGATCGAACATTATACAACGAAAAATTGATCTGTGTCTTAAAATAAAACTTATTTCATTTTTATAAAATCAAATGTATCTTCGTTTCTATAAAATAACCGTGTCTTCATTTCTAAAAAATTAATGCGACTTCATTATAACAAAAATATGGTTTTCTGTTTACTACAACAATTTCCGTTCACGGATAAATAACTAAGGCACTTATAACAACATGATATATCCCTGATATTTCAACTGCTCGCCTCTTCCAGTCCCGCTCTCGCCTTATCTAGTAACAGAACCATACACTGAAGCTGGGAAAGATTGTTTGTTTTTTTTAATTTTGTTTTTCATTTCATTTATTTATTTATTTATTTTTAATTCTACGGCAGATGTTGGATTTATCGTTGAGAATGTTGTGGGGGTGCCGTCGACCCCAGGATAAAACACCAAATGTGTCAGTCAGGAATAAAAAGTGCGAAGCAGTATATATACAATTGGAATAATATGTTTTAATGGCGTCTGTATCGTGAAAGGCAAGGTGAGAGCCTCCATCCCCCGCCGGTACTTTCTGTCTGGTGGCAGCTCTCTGGCGACTCGAGCGGCTCCTTAAAGGCACACATTGGCGGCACTAATGTTAAGCGCAACCGAGACAGATAGAGACGACGTAAAATGGTTTTATCTGACATAAAACAGTTCTGGCCAAGAATTTTGGCGCTCTGTTCATCGTAGTGAATTATGTTGTTGAGAAATTTGCATCAAAATGGGAGGGAGAGGAAGAGAGAGAGAGAGGGGGGTTAGAGACAAATGAAAACAAATGAAAGGACGGGGGAGGGAATAGTTTCAAGTTGAAGACAATCAGAGGAAGAAATTAGGGAGAGTAGAATACGAGGAAGGTTAGGTTAGGAAGAAAACGATTATCTTTCATTTCAACTGTTACTAAAATGGAAGAATAACAACAGACATGAATTGAAGGCGAAGGATGTATCTAAAAGAATCGTAGGAAAGAAAGAGAAGATGAAAAAAAAAAAAGAAAAGAATGAGATTAAAGAAAGAAAAAGGAAAGAGAAAAAGAGAAAAGAGAACAAAAATAAAAGGAAAAAAAAAGAAAACAAGGAATGGTTATCATATAAAAGAATCATAGAGAGAGAGAGAAATATAAAATGAATGAATGGAGAAAAAACAAGAGAAAGGAAGAAAGAAACGTAAAGAGTGGAAAAATTTAATTTTTTTCTTGCTACAAGTCATCATGGAATGAACGCTCTCCAAAATTGAGAACGCATGTAAGTGTCAAGAAAATACTTGAGGCAATTAATGCCTATCAATGTCGTAAAGGTTCGGCTATATTTCCTGCAAGAGTCCGTCTAGTTAAAAAAAAATACTTTAGAGTACTTATTAATTAATGAATGACTGAATAATTATGGGCGTCCCACCTTCAAATTTCCGTAAAACCCACACAAAATTTTAATACGTAATTCATAAATTTTGTAACGAAAAATATATACTTAGAAGTACACAATCTACTTATATAGTAAATAGTACGTTTTTATGTTTCTCTCTCCTCAACAATGGACTCTTCCCCTTGTCGGTAACAATATTGATGAAATATCTCCCAACTATCGTGTGAAATAACCGACTCTTCCACTGAAACAAGCTCAGTAGTTTATCTTCTAAAAATGTCCTTTGATTAATTAATGTAATATAGAATTACAAATACGAAACTGCAGATTTGTACGTTGTTTCATGTTCTCGGTACAGATTGTGATTGTTTTCCATATATATATATATATATATATATATATATATATATATATATATATATATATACACACGCACACAAATCAGGGATGCAATATGACATAATAAATAACCGATATATGATGGGTTTATTTCATGAAGTGTTCGATACATTCGATTTTTAACATTATGTTGGTTTAGAGTAGAGCTCAATAAATAATGGCATGAGGATTCGCTACACAAACATGTTCATTCGCCTGAAGAAGCCCAAACAGGACAGAAACAAAACGTGCTCGTGTAGCGAATCCTTACTCCATTACATGTATCATATATGACGGTACATAATTGTCATTGTGTATTTCAAAATCAAAACAATAAAAACGCATCAATTATGTTATTTTAAAAGTAATACGGAAAGAAAACGTAACAGGCCAGGTTAGTCACTGAATAGAAACCATGATATGACAAACGTATTCTGGCAGCATCAAGTGTTGGGGATGATCACTAAAAAAAGCCTGAAGTTTGAAAAATAAGCATGAACACAAACTAAGCGATCAATTTAGCAATGAATTACATTGCAAATTGAACCCCACTAATAAAATATCTAGAGATGGGGTTTAAAAAACAAAAAAGTTTTTGCTAGACATAAGGAGTCAATGTAAAATTCTCAGCCCCGTTACTCCATCGGAGCGGTCAGTACGGCAGCTTCAAAACAGAACCAGGTTGACGGTTTGGGTGGACTGTTTCTAACAATATAAAGATATGTATAAAGCACAGAGTTAAAATACTTGGGGGTTGGTCAAAATGAAGTAAGGAGTCCAGAAGGTTCTTTAATGACCAGGAGACTAAGTTGAGGAAATACCAAAGAAAAATAATGAGATTCGACTTCTTTCGCACAGGGGGATTGAAAGGTTTTGAAAATTCTTGGAAAGGTGCTACTCTTGAAGAAGGAGCTCAAAGGGGGTGATCGCCCACCCTCTCTTGGGTGGCGGTTGTAATTGGAGAAAAGCCTTTAAGCAGTTGTTTTTTTGTGGGGGGTGAAAGATTTTCTCATTCGCCATAAACCAGAAAGAATTATCGAATCTCTGTAAAAATGGTACAGTTGCAAAACTAGATCACTGCCGTCTCGAATAAATGTGCCAAAAAAGACGATCTATTTGAGTGAAATAAATGAATAAGTTATTAATGTAACGGGTAATACTTATCCAAAATCTAGTCCAATAATTTCTAATTATAAAGAGGTAGAGAAAAGTACCGTAAAAATGGATTATTACACCTTCTAGAAGTGAATTTCGTGACTGACGCTTTGAATTGATTGTAAGATGTTCTTGTGACCTTCATCACTGTCTTTACACGAGGGTAGCTTGTTTGTTAGGATTGCTTAAAACATAACATAACTACAGCAAACTGTTGTTTTTAAGTTCCTCCATCAAGTACGCCATATTGCTATTCTAATTGAATGTGTCGTTTTTAAACGGTGCCATTTTTGCCGAGATTTGAATTAAGAGGAGTCAAGTCTGAATTTCGAGGAGGTCATGGCGTGTCTGTTTCACGTTCAAGCCCTCATCCACTGAAGTTTTCATTCAGAAATTCTTACCCTGAGAGCAAAATGCACCGGTGCCCCCCGCCCCATATTGAGAAGACTTGCTGGAGCCACCACCCACGCAGATGTAAAGTGAACGATTCCTCAAACACAGTCTAGTAAACATTGTAACTTATACTTACAACTTGAATAATAGAAAGACAAAGACACTTCGCCATGGAACAGTGGTTAACAGACCTGCCTCGTAGACCATTACTTCTTTAGAGAATTCGATCCTCACTGGGTGTGTCATAATTATGGCTTAGTGACGTACTAAGCTTAGCCTAGCAATGAAGATGATTAGCAAACCAAATTTAGAAATATACGTGAACGGAAATAAAGTCCCATCTAATTTGTCATTTATTCAAGATGCCATTCAACGGGACGACACATATATGGCTTAAAGACGGTTAGCAGTGATCATTTGATTGGATTCATTAAACGAAAATCGTTAAACAGTAACATTTCCTTTCTTTGAAGTTTAGAGTTGCAGCATTACAAAGACTAAAGCCAGAAAATCGCTTTACAACACACACACACACACATATTATATATATATATATATATATATGTGATCCTGATATCGGCATAATTTAGTAGACGTAATACAGACATTCCAATACATTCTTGAAAAAAAATCATTATTATTTACAATACTTCATCTAATAAAATGAAATTAAAATTTGATTGAACTAAATTACCAATGAATAAATAACATGGCATCGAAAAGGTCGATATAGAAAGAGGTTTCGGGTATTGATTTGGACTGACGCTTACCATTGAGTTCCAGTAATAAGAACGATCGAACGTTAAACGTTCTACCTTTCGGTATAGAGCGTCGTGGGTTCGATTCTCAGCTGGAATTCATTGTTTATGCCGATCCGTGTTGCTGATTTATTCACTCACAACGGAAGGGTACCCAACCCAGCCCGAGTTTAGTTGCGATAGAAAGCAACAACAATTAAGATGGAGGTAAAATGGAAGCAAAAAAAAAAGAAAAAAAATTAGTTATGTTTGCAATACTTCAATTAATAAGACAAATAAAAATTAAATCAGACTTATTCACAATCATCTATGAATCAAATATTTGTTTTTAAGGTTAACCAATGATTGAGATTATTTGGCATTTGTTACTTCTAAAAATTATTTATCTAGATATCTATAGAAAAAAAATATTGTGCTTTGCCCGACCCCATTCTTCTGGCTTCGATATAATCTTTTAACCACAATAAATAACGAAACAATATTTTTTAATAATAATACTAAGATTCAGACCTATTTTTAAAACAATCATCATTTGTTTTTTTTTTATTTGACACGACGAATAATTAGTTTCAGATACCTTCTTTGTAAGGCATACTGTGCGCAGTAAGAATGACACCGGCAAAAATGGCACAAATGAATAATTTGGGGAAAAATGGCACACTCAATTGAAATAGTAGTTTGGTGTAATTTGTTTCTATTAGGAGACCCTCGTGTGAAGAGTATGTTGAAAGTTGTTAGAACATTCAAGCGGTAAATTGAATCGTTGGACACAACATTCGCTTTCAAAAAGTATCATTTACTTTACTCTACTTTCCTTTGACTTTACTATTCGAAGTAATTATTCAATCAGATTATGAATTAACATGACTAACTTGCATAATACAAACAAAAATGACTATGTTATGCATGGATTGACCATCTTGGAATTTTTCTTCAAAATTTACCTATCCTAATTTCAAGTCTTTTTTTTATGGCTAGATTTACATAAAACGTTTTATTACAGTCACTCTTTTTCCTTTTCGTTCCGTTTCAATCATTCACCGATTTTGTGACGCCATTGTTAACGAGCTTATCTCATTTTATTACAACCCTTTAATTTTTTTTTAGCCCTATTGATCTATTTTATATAGCCAATCCGTTATAACTTTGGGGTTCTAACAGGAATCGAACAAAACAGGCACATAAGTAAACATACTATTTTGCATATATGGATTTCATATGGCCACATTTACATTTGTAATTTACTCATTCATTTCATTCGAATTGTTTACTGCTGTTTTAATTAAATGTGTCATTATCCCCTAGTTTTTCACTCCTGTCGTGATTCAATGTATACACATAGCAGTTCGCTACACATACAGATATGGAAAATGGCCGAGAGAGGAGAAAAATAGAAGTAAAAAAAGCAGACTAGACCTAGAAGGGAGGGGGCCATCAAATGGTAAGTAAGTAAATATATTCACCCACCCCGGACAGTTTATAGAACAGCAGTAATCAACAGCTGAGCCAATCCTGAGAGCGTGTATATATACTGCCCACCCCAGAGTTTCTCTTCTACCAAAATTTCGTTACACACCCAAATAGGCAAGACAAAATAAGTCCCCACCCCACGAGGATTTCACCAACAGCGCAGTCACCGTTATAACCAGGTCATGCTACACTGTGGAATTTTAGAAGGAGGAGGAAAAAAAAGAAGAAGAAAAAGAGGCAGAATCAGACTTGGAGGGGGCGATATGAAGTTAGTCACACCTTTAAAGAAAACGTATTGGTTTGAGTTTATTTGTAGTCATGAAAATTTGTAATGACTAAAAAAAATTCTGTTTCTAGAACGGTGTCGGTGGTGGGAATCCTAGATACAGCCTCAGTTTGTACACAATTCCCCAAACCTGTTTGCATCGCCCTTCTTGTACTTGACTTATTCCAACAATAAGAATTATTAATTAATTCGCAGGACCTGGAAATTACTTGGAAAATTATCGCTTAATAACAACCAGATGGAATGATTTTGCGAAGAGCCTTTTCGTCCCGAATAACTAGAATTTTGACAACAAAGCGTCATGTCGATAAAGACGTCAGAAACATGTACAAGTAACCTGCCAATTTTATTGGGATAATCTTTGTGTTATAAGGAAAGATTGTAGGAAATTCTCAAACATTATTTGTGTAAACAATATGAACCTGGACAAAATGGTGTTTGAAACTGGTTTACCTTAACGCAACAATTTGCATTAGAACATGCTAGCCCCAAATACTCAGATTTTAAAATTTTGCCAACAATTAATTAATGAGTAGATTTCAATAAAAGAAAATTCGGTACTTTAATAATTACTTCGGAAAATTTGGAATGATGAATTTATTACAAAACTATTTGAAAAGTGCTCGATAACGATTCAGCGCAAAAACGGAGTATTACCATATAAAAATATACACACATCAGAAACACATAATTACGAATTGATCAAAATTGTCGCAAATAAAATAAATGGTGTGGTTTTCTAAACTTTCATATATTTAAGCTTATTAATTCGGATCAATAGGAAACAATTTTTATTCAAATAAGAGAAAATTATTTCGGTGATCATTTTATTCAGTCATCAATATATAATTGTCCAGACAAGCAAACGACGGTTGTAAGAATTCAGTTGTGGTACAGGTCGAATCTCACTAATCCAGAAAGCTTAGGACCAGGCAGATGCCAGAGTTAGGGATTACCCAAATCAGTGAAGCTTAGGATAAGAAAATGATAAAATAATGCATTCACCGTATGACTGATGTTGATACTATTAATGACCGTCAGGTTCAAACCAACGTCTCGAACTATCGAGACTGACGGACCGTTGAATCCCGGATCAGTGAGGTTCGTCCAATACCCGACTTACACACTTAGTTCATTTATATATCGATTACACATTGAGAAAAAAAAATCTTTTCGAAAAAAAAGAAAAAAAAACATTTTCTCTATATTTGATTTTTATAGAATTTCCTCTTTATTTTCTTCGGAACAAAGTACAGATTGTTTCTCGGTAGCATAGGTTAATAATTAGGACTTTTTTTCTGACATACATAAAACTGAGGCCTTGTTTTCTCATTCGTTCTTATACACAGGTGTTGTTTGATAGAGAGTGGATAAAAAATGTGTTTTCAATTTTGATCTTATCATTAATATTGGCTTTCGCGCTGGGGTTGCCGCGTTTCCTGGGGATAAACCAGGAGCACTAAAATATCTCAACGATAGAAGTCTAGACCAGATCAGAATTTCAGGGAACCCTTCCCGTATAGCAAGTACACAATGTAATTTGATCCGAATATTCATAGCAAAGTCAACGTCCTAATGTGTATCCCCAACATTTTATATCATACACACACACACGTTTTTTCTCTATCGTATTTATATTTTCAGAGTGCTCAATAATATAGAAGAACCATTTAGTCGATTCAAAGAAATATATGGATTTTTATTCTTCAGTTTGTTTAATACATTTTGTGATTTTCAACATTCGCATGAAAATTTTTAAAAAATGTATGAAACAGACTTGAGTAGAGTAAAAAAAATCAAAACATGAAATATGGAAAAAAAAAAAATAACACACATAAATATAAATAAACAAGGAATAAGAATGATGGTGTAGACCCTAAAAGTAATAAAACAAAGCTGAATGATAAAATAGCTTAATGTGTTTGATCAACATTGCTGGAGGGCCATGCTGATATAACTGTTTTGTTTTCAAATCCCCGAAACCGATGAGCCCAACAAAAAATATTCACACTTAGTACCATAACACCTAATTTTGTGAACCCTTTGAAAAGCTTACATTGATTGCATTAACAGATATTTGGAAATCTGGGACTTGAATGACAATTTAAAGATTTTTGAAAATATCTTGTGTTTAAAGATGCAAAGCTTTCTAAACACACACACACACGCATACATACACATATATATATATATATATATATATATATATATACACACATTTACATACACACACACATTATATATATACACACATGGAATATCAAAGAAATCCTTAAAAACGTAACAGCTAAATTGTTTGAACAACAGGAAGTGGAAACTACATAACCACGGCTTTATAAATGGAAAAGAAACCATAACCCAATGTCTATTTGAATAATTTTGATCGAGTGAAACAAAAAGGTACCTACTGTAATGGACCAATAATTTTTCTCTCTAATATATATATATATATATATATATATATATATATATATATATATATATATATATATATTTTCACATGGGTGAACATTCAATAGAAATGACACGAAGAGCGAGCCATGTCTGTTGTTATACTTACTGATCTCTCATCATTAAAACCGTTTTTGGGGTAACCTACGTAAGTAAGCCTTATTTCAAAAAATAATTATTTAGTATGAAATGATATCACTGTACGATACACTTATATAAAATGACAAACTACATGTATGGCAAAAGCTTTATAATGAAGGGAGGGGGTGTATGATCAGAGCTACTGGTCTGCCATGTTAATATAACTATTTTGTTTTTAAAATCCCCGAAACGGTTACATGGTAAACAACTGATGATCCCAACAAAAGACAATTTACACATTGTACTTTGGAAGAATACGTGAACTGCATTGATAGATATTGGGAAATGGGTGACTGGAGTGGCACAAAAATCTATTGTAAAGTTTTTTTTAATGCTCAGTGTTTAAAGCTATCTATCTATCTATCTATCTATCTATATATATATATATATATATATATATATATATATATATATATCTCAGATCGTATGTCACTTACTAGCTGCTGTCTTCGTGTCACTCTTGCATAAAAACAGTTTGTAGTTCTTAGATGCTGAAGATGAATATTTTCATCATCTCATATTTTTATGTGATATTAGTTTTTCTAACTGGTTCAATCTTGTCCCTTTTTTCATAAAGCATTCTTGATGTATCCATTCTTATGCCATAAAATAAACGGTGGGAATTCGATAAGGGGCGAAACTGAGTATGCGCAAAACAAAAACATTATTATTACATTCATAATACGAACAATTGTCCGTTTGTAAGTAGAGTTACGGGAAAAACTCATGATCACAAATAGAGACAAAGCGAAAAGCATGGAAGAGAGAAAAATATCTTGAAAATATCGGAATAAGATATCTCGGCGTAGGGCCTCTGTGAGGGGGGCTGGGAATACAGAGTATTCGAGCCCAAGAATATAAAGTAGGCACAGAAGCCAACGAGAGGCCCGGAAACCAAACCAAAAAAAAAAATCTCTTTAAAACATCCATTCATAAGATATCTCGGCATAAAGCCTATGAGAAGGGATACAGGAAATACTGAGTACTCGCGCCCGGGGTGTCCAAAGGGGGCCCGAGAGTCAAAAGAGGACCAGGAATTTCCTGGGATCTCAGAAAATGTGTATATGTTGATAGTCTGAAAAAAACACCAAAAAATCTTGAAATTGTTGTACCGATTAGGATTCCTCGAAAGGCCAAATTGTAATGAAATAAAGAGAATTTCTTTTTTTGTTCGTTCTGTTCTGACATTATTCCTTTCATTATGCACTTCTTTGAAAAAATATCCAGGACAGAAACTTACATACAAGAGAATTAATTATCCCGTGAGCCAGTGATTTCGAAACTTTAAAAACTCAAGGACCCCTTCTATGAAAAGAAACATTCTGACGGGCCCCTATTTTCAGTAATCAAGAATGAACGACTTTGAAAAGAAATTTTCGATCTCACAAAATCATATTTATTTGAGTCCTTATACGTTATAGGTTTGCGTACAATAATCATGTTCTTCAATCTGTGCGATGGACGGTTTTGTTTCTCTGTCACGAGATTTGCAATGTCAGGTTCAGAGAGACCATTGCTGTGGGTGCCCGAGCATTGTTTGACGGACCCACATAGGTTTGCGGACTCCAGTTTCGAAACCAATGCCTTAGGGAGTCAAACAAAAATTGAAACATTCTATCAAAACTCAGAATTGTTACGATCTATCAATTAATTAATTGATTGATAAATAAATAGAAAACAAAACAAAGAAACAAAAACAACGAACCCTATATACTTAGCAAATTGCGAGTGTTGCAATTAAACTTGATACTATTAAAAAAATTAGAATTAAGCAACTTCAAACATGCTCTAGTTTTGGTTTGCTAATACTAACTAATTTCAAGATATCATGTTGCTACTAAATCATACACCAATTAATAGTACTTGTCTACTACACTTTACCAAGCTATTATAAGATAAAGTCGACTGAAGGAGCCTAAAAACCATAATTCATGTCATAGCCCTATTTTGTATTCAACACTTGCCTGATATATGTACAACCAGGGATGAGGGAATGCAGGACTGTCTGCTCTCTGGAAGCGGAAAGCCTTTTTTTTTCATGCCATTTGAGATGATTAATTGATTAATTCCTTATTCATGGAACTATAATGTTAGCTTGAAATAAAATATCTGTGAATTGAATTGAAAATCCCTTGTTGAATCACATAAAATGTTCAAAGAGATATTTATCAAACGAATTTGAGAGTTAAAAACAATTTACAAAAGCTGAAAATAACAAGGAATAACAGACAATTATCGATCTAAACATAATAAGGCTTATATGCGAGTTTATTTTTTGTTTGTTTGCGCATTGGTCAGTTTATTTTCTCTTTATGACATAATGATGATGATTACGCCGTAGAAAATCCCAAGACTATGTCCGATCACCCTTTAAAACAGCAGGAGTTGAGTTGAGACTTAAAAGGAGGATACTTGAATTATTAAAAATTGAATTTCTTACTAAAATAGTTTTAGGCTCTTTAGGGCCGATCCATATGCTAGTGACCGTAATTTTTGATGGGTAATCCAATCTGTACATAAGTTAATACCCGTGAAAACTTCCATGGATATATTTGAATTTATGAAACAATTAAGATTTTTTAAAAATAGAGGATTTGTTTCATTTGAAGAGTCTACATTGTCGAGTAGGTGGTAGGAGGTATTTTTCTCAGCAAAAGAAAATTTTTCTTGACCTCTCCTCCCCCAGTGGAAGAGTCAAGTATTACGGACAGTGAACCAAGGAAATAACACTGTTGTCATAGATGAACAAAACAGACGTATAAACGATAGTTTTATTGTCTGTCCCCCACTATTGCTCCAGCTTCATTGGTAAATGATAAACCTCGAACTGAAGAAAAAACGAATAAGTTCCTGAAGCGTGTTATCAACATTATATCCATGTCCATCTCGGCTGCGTCCAATGAGATTATCTAGTCACCCAATACCTGGTGTACTTATTATCCCTGTCTAACAGTCTTCATCTAAACCCAGAGCGACAAGAGACACCAACAACATATGTGTTAGCAGAAAAAAAGACTGAAGACTGACACCCAATGTTGCCAAATCAAAAACTCCCCAAAGCGACAACTAAAAGAAAAAAAGCCATAACAAGCCAAAAAAAGTCCAAACAACACCAAAAAGATGAAATGGCCCGAAATATTTGATAGCGTAGACTTTAAATGAGTATAAACATCTTAAGCTATACATGTTAGCCTGAAATAAAATATCTAGCCGATTTTAGCCATTTCAAAGACAATTCCAACTGGAAATATCAAACCATACTTGGCAACAAAGCAACTCATTTGGGACCCTCCATCGTTAAAGGGATCAAAAACAACTAACCTAAGACAAACACTCGTTCTAACGGCTCTATTCAATGACACACGCTTTCTGACGTTACCATAATTACCTTTCGTATACCGGGACAGCGTAAGTTAGGAAACAATTACCATTAATTCACATGTTGTGAGTTTTCTGAAACCCCAAAATAACCCTTTCCCACTTCTGTCAGTATTACGCTAAGTGTAACATCCTTACGAGTTCTCTAAGGATTTTCTGATACCTTTCGATGCATCTTGCTAACGGATGCACTAAATAGAGATAAAGCTATGGTAAAAACTAGGGTGCGTAAAGCGAGCCTTCATAAAGCGGGAAAAATCTTTCGAACAGCATTGGACGTTCATTTAGATTAGTTCCCAGATGGTTTTCATTGGTTTCATTCAAAGATTTAAAACAAAAACTCTTTCTTAACAGCATATTTTTCATTTCTGATTGCGGATACAATTCTACTGTAGATGAAACAAAGATGTTCAACTTAATTCATACTTATAAACCAGAATATACCCGTCAAAAATAGAGTTATTAATGCATGGATCGAACGAAGCTTAAAGCTATCATGGGGTAATTTGTTGCTAATAATTCAAGGATCCTACTTTCAAGTTTTTTTTTTTTTCAAATTTCAATTCTGAAGCTGTTTAAGTGTGCGATGATCAGACACGAAGTTTTAAGAGTTTCTACGGCGTAATTTCTATTGTTATATCATTATAGGGAGGTAAACCAATCAGTGAGATCATTCCATTTGAGCACAAACATACAAACAGAAATTTGCATAGAAGCTCAATATATGGCTAGATTCCTTTAGGAAGCGTTCAGAAAGTCTAAAGTGCAGGTCTTCGCCTAATTCTCTATCTTCAAAGTTATAAATATATATATATATATATATATGAGAGAGAGAGAGAGAGTTCATCCATCTTGAATTTTCTCTAATTTTGTCAAACAACCGATTCATGGATTAGAGGCCTACTCGATTGCCTGTCTGGAAAATCAGCATGTGAAATCCTGGCTTCTACCTAAACACGAATAGGAGCCTGTGGTGATCTACAAATTCCCCGTCGTATTTCGATAATAGTCGACTCTAAAAGGAATCCAGTCGGTGTCTGCTTAGGTAAGCGTCGTTATTTGGTGCCCAGACATCGTGAGTCTTGGAGGGAGCCTTGAATTGCTGGTAGAAGGGATTTGCAAAATGCCACCAAAGAGGAATGGTCAGAGATGAGGTGGAACGAGAGGCGATTACACAGGTGATCCATGTCCGTCTGGGTCAATAGACTGGGTTGACTTTCTCGTTAGACGTATAAGAAGAAGAGGAGAAAAGTAGAAGAAATAGAATAAAGATGAAGAAGAAATAGGAGGAGCAAGAGAAGTAAATAGAGAATGAATTGGAAAAGAGGAAGCAAAAATAAAAAGTAAGAAATAAAGACGACGAAAAAAAAAAGAAGAAAAGCAATAACTGCTACCACCACTACCACTGTTCCCTATGGCCTTTTTTGGAGAAAAAAGAAGAAAGAAAGAATTGAAACCCGTGATAAAAGAAGGAAAAAGGACCACCAAGCAAGTGAAAGACGTCTGCTGTAAAGATTAATTTCTTCTTAGTCTTTGTTTCCAATCATACAGAAACCGCCGATAATAATTACTGTAGGACAGTCTTAAAGATAACAATAACCATCTGATAACATTGAGTGAAAAGTATCAAAATTAGAACTATTTTCATTCGTTGTTGTAAATTCATAGTTATAAACAACCTCACATTATGAAAAAAAAAATAATGTATTATGAATATTCAAAATGATTTTTTAATTCAATTCGAATAGAGTGCTTAGGACCGACTGATTTTGATAACTATAACCGTTTGATAATATCATCCGTGTTTATAATAAAAAATGTTATAGTCACCCCCCCATTGTGTTAAAGGTGGGGATCTAGAATATCAATGGATTAATGATCTTTCAAGTAAAAAAGGGGAAAAGTCTCCCTTCAGTTTTGATCCCTTAAATAACTATATATTAACATAAAATATGTATTTTAATTAGCGCGCAAGGATCCAGTTTTGTTACATTCAAAACTTCTTACTTTAAAACCTTCGCCTAGGTCCATTGAGTATATACACCAAATTTGGTCGGGCTACGCCTATGTTTAAGGTAGTTCCTATCGCGTGACACCTTTCACTTATATATACAAAGATATGTTATAATAGTGGAGACAATCTAAATATATTCATATATAAATGTATTGACAGTGACTCTACTGGTGCGAATATTCATGTAATTATGATAATGAATTCGTGGTATTTGGCTCCTTGCCACCAGATTTTAGTGCAACTCAAAATCGTTTTGTACTTTGAGAAACTGTGTGGGGGTGCCAAGTTATTGTCAAGAGGCTCCTTCAAAATGTTCCGGTATTTAAAAAAATAAAACTAGCACTGCCGCGAAATCATCAATCCTTGTGAATCAACATGAATTTAGAGAAGCAGTATACAGTGATTCCCAAAGTGTGCGCCGTGCCCACCTCCTGCCCTCAAAGGTGCCGCACAATATTCGAAAAATTTTTATAATTCCAGGCAATCATAATGATGCAAGGTCACAATGATAGGAAGCGACATCTAAGATTTGAGAAATCATGTAGTAGATGATTGGCTCACACATCCCACACGTAATTCTGATTATTTAGAGAAGAAACAGATATGTAACTGTTCATGAATTTGAATGACAAGATTTGTTACTTTTTACCTAATTAATCTAACCACACAAACGTAAATGCAATTATTCAGTATCTTTTTTTTACTTGGGGTGCCGTGAATATTTCCTTCTAGACTAAGGATGCTGTGATTTGGTAAAGGTTGGGAACCACTGCTTAGTTGAAAACTTAATTTCCAGCTCCATGTATTCACTTGCCTGTATTTATCGAACTCTTAGAAATTTCATTCAAAAGTTAATTTTAGATTTTAGTAAGCATTGTATTAATGCAGATTTATACAGAGCAATCAGGATGTTTGATTCTTTATATTTTCATTCATAAAAAAATATAGGGTTTATTTTCTCAGCATAGTAAATTCAATAACAAATAGAAACATATCTTCATTCAATATCTTATATCCTTAAATATAACCTTATAACACCAAATATAAACATATCTACAATACTCTACATCTTCCAATACAATGAACTTTTACACCTTACGGTAAAGTTAAGTAAAAAATTCTGACAATTGAAGTTTTCCGAACGTAGTTGAGCAAGGGAATGAGAAGAGAAAGGTTTAGTTCCATTCCGAGTTAGAAACATAATGCGTATTCATATACTCGATATTCGCACATTAACTTCAAAACTAATACAAAATTCTTGATAAACGTTTTCAAATGTACATAAATACATACATCTACATTTTAACATTATTTACACATCAGACTCTTGGAAATCACATCAGATAGATTTAAAAAAATGTCGTAGTAAGATCATGCTCTTTCCATAATTTCTAAACTTACCCAAATAATTTTTAAAACTCAATTCACTATTCCTTTTTTTTCATGTGATTGGGAAATTTCTTCCAAGAGTTATATTACATAAAATGAGAATTATATATATATATATATATATATATATATATATATATATATATATATATATATATATATATATATATATATATATATATATATATATATATATATATATATATATATATATAATTAAGACTTGAATCATTAATTAGTGATAAAAAAATGAAAGTGTTCATCACAACTTACTTCTGGGAAAATATTCTTGAGCAAACGCAGAGTTCCAACCAAGCTACTTCAGTTTCGAGAGAGAATACGCGACTCTTAAGTTATCTACGTTTTCATTCTTATATATATACGAACCACCGAAGTAGAATTTAAACTACCCGGTAAGTTAGACCACAGGGTTCACGTAAAGGGTCATATGATCTACTATGGTGGTAACGACCACCATCTAGGCTTCCGATTTCATTTCGTGGTATCTTTTGCTTCGGTTAATGTTTTTGCTGTTGAAGATGAAGAAAATATTATCCCTTCTCTTCTTCTACAATCATACACGCGTATGTCTTTTACAGTGATGAGAACAGGACTTGAGTACTAGGTATACGTCAATGTCTCCATTTGCAGACATCGAACGTACTAATAAGCAGGAAAACCGAGAAGTGGGTATACACCGTACCCCTGCCCCCAATTTCCACCATTACTTTAAAAAGAGTTGGTACTTCAAACCCCAATCACCACTTTTTTCTTTCTTTAACTAATACTGTTTCCTGTTTTCGATCGCTTTCACAGGCATGGCTGCCAGCCTCGTGGTATCGGACTCGAAATGCGCCATTAGTGGCCATGGTTTTTCTTTACCATCAAAAGACCACCAAACAAGGAATTCTTGAACTCTTGTCTCTAGTGACTCATCATTGTCCAACATTTGTTTTTGTATTTCTTGAAAGCGAATTAGAGGCGGGAATTCGAAGAAGGGATTTGCAATCTGTACAAAAGAGACAAGTTTTTGATAGAGGTATACGATATTCTCTATTTGATAAAAGAATTAATATACCAAGCAACAATTTCGTACTGATTTTCTATTCGCTGGATGAAGTGTTAGTTACAGATTGATTAGGTCTAAAAAGAATGAAGAAAAATTACAAGTATTGCCTTCAAACTTACATCACTTGAAATCTACTTATTTCCAATTGGAAAACGGGAGAATTTACACATTTTCAATCACATAAAGTAAAAAAAACAATTACATCTGAATATCGATGTCCTAGACAAAAAAAGCCAAGTTTAAAGGAGATAATAACCATCTCCACTTTTTATTTTTACAAATGAACAATTAGAAAATAACACTCACTACCCAAGAATAAAAACTCACGTTGCACAGTAAAATCATTTTTAAAAAATACTGATAATCATAAATCAGTATTAAAAAGTCAACTTTATTTTAGCGACAACTGTTACATGACAGACATTCCATCCGCCATTTGTAGTGTAAGCAAGTACAACTCACTGTATGATCCAAGAGTCAGATGATGCACTGACCTCGGGTGACACGTTCGAGTAAGCACTAGTGAATAATTATAATACAATCTTTATATATAGAAACATGTAGTTAGGGTTACATAGAACAATTGTACTGCATCATTATCCCTTTTGGGCTACAAGACTCCGATTTAAAACCCCTCGCCGAGAAAGCCTGATCGGGGGGTGCTGTAGGCCCCCAACCCCAGCGGATGCATATGTCCCTGACCCTTGATAACCATTTGTACTTGACACAACACCAGTATTCATGCAATAGTCTCGTAAGATCTCGCTAGTTCACGCCCCGAGGCCGGTGATAAGACAAAAAACAAAACAGTACAGGCGTCCGATTATTTACCCTACAATAAAACTATTCATTTTAGATACTTCTTCAGTCAGTGTAAAGATTGTGTAAATTTGAAAAGTTTAAAACTACCCGCGCGGTTTTATGAAGCTCTTAAGAACTGACCAACACCATCTGTGTCAACAAACGCTTTGCAGCTGATCAAGATATCTCATTCACACGCTTTCGTTCAAAAGATGAAGATATAGACATTTCTTAGAGTTTGCGAATCGTACTTTATGATAGATTGTACTTATCATTCCACCCTCGGGCCAGATATTTGATAAACACTAACAGATTTTCAAGTTAAGTAACAATTAATCTCACCAGTTTACAATGGGTCTCTGTTCGATCATTTCAAATGCCAGGTTTTAATTGCTGAACATCAGTACTAACTCTTGACTTTGTTTTCCTACCGTAACAAGAATAATCCTCGTCAAAATGAGGGGCATAGTCTGATATGTAAAACGTACACACCCCTACCGTGATTTGAACTCATGACTGGGAGGTTGTTTTACTGATTGAGCTATAATTCTTAGATATCAATAAAAATGTATCAGAGATACACCCAGGCTTATTTTATTCTAATAGATAAATATATTCATTAGAAAATCATTAAGTTTTATCATTTATTATATATATAATACAAAAGTTGCAGGAATCATATTCGAAATGGAAGTTGGAATGGATTTTGACTCTGTAGCAGCCTGGCTTTTTACTGTAATGGCTTGGAAAAAATTGTCGCGTCCTATGATATGAATGAATAACGGCCAATCTGTGTATACGACTGATTTGATTCTGATAGAAAATACCTAGAGTTCTACACTGATAGATCCAGTATCTGTTTGATTAAGGGAAGCCTATTGCTGAAACATCCAAGAATGTACCAAAGATTTTACCAATATCAGTGCCTATAAATCAGGAACCGTCTCACACTAGAGGCATTTAGTAATGTCACAGATTTTCAAAAGCTGAAAGTTTTATGAAACAGATTTTTCTATTGGTATAAAAAACCACTTATATAATTAGTTTTTTCCCCAATAACATTCACATTACAAATTAAAACAACTTCAATCAAAACATCCGGTAATGTCATGAACACGAATTACACATGCGTTTTTGTGGGTGTGTGTGAGAGAGACTTTGGAATTTAGATAAGTTTTCAAAAAGATTATTAAATGTGCTCAGTTCGCTTTCGAGATATATCATAATGTCACTTATTTACGAATATTTAGACTCCCATTTCCTGTCTAGCAAGGTCCTATGCCGTTTGTCCCGAAGTGTTGAGAAAGGAACGCTATGTTTATAAGGAATAACTAAATAAAGAAAAATCTTAATGAAGTAAAAATCTAGGTATTGGTTTAAAAAAAAAAAAATATTAGAAGACTGTTGCTAAAACATCCGAAGTCATAGTTAATCAAAAAAAAGGTAATTAAAAAATGATTTTAACGATGTCGGGAGAAGCATCTACTGGCTTAGGTTGGGTGATCTTCAGAGAGATAGCACAAAACATTGAGATAACTTTTGGGTTCTGAAGTAAAATTTATAGTTCAACATCTACCAATCAACATGGAACCAATCTAACGAATGTAGCTTTGTATAATCCTCCGAATACTGATCGCTGAAAGATTCATAATTAGTAATAAAAAAAAATGTAACTTGTGTTTCAGGTTACTTAAAAGTACTTTTATGTATGTTTTAGTAGAAGTAGCGTTAATTTGCCGGGTCATTTAGTTACGACAAGGTGTGGATTCGGATGGTGCAATATATTAATTGTTAGTTGACACGGTACTCGTGGTTACAGCTATTTTTGGGTGCGTACCTCGAGGCATTACGGGATCTAGTCATTAGCAAAAGCTGCAGACTGTAATTCTCGGTCGAATTCGTTTTTTCACAAGATTATTCAGTTACCATTCTACTATATAGAGAAATTGAAGTCATGCGAAATAAACACCACCTAAACGATTCTTTCATTGTGTGTGTGTCAGTGGCGTGGGGAGCAGGGGAGCAACCACTCCCCATGAGCACATTCTTCAAGAGTGGCACCTTTCCAACAATTTTTTGAAAACTCTAGTTCACTTCTGCAATAAAAGTCGAATCACATTATTGGATAATTTTTTGTACTTTATCGCATGGCCTTGAAAGAACTTTCTGTGTTTGAGACTTGATTTGACCGACCTCCCAATTTTTAAATCTATGCTTCATACATCTATTTTATATGGCTTCGTTTTGTTTCTATTTTACGTTTTAAATGTTAGATGATTAGACGTTTTTCGTATTTATGAGCCTAAAATATAACTTTGTTTTGATTTTAAATACAAAATAACTACAAGTATGTACTTCCTTTATAACTATCTTCTTTGCGATTTGATTTTAAATAGAAAATGTAGAACGAATTGAAAATAGTTTGGTATGTATCATTGTGCTTTTTTCGAGTGCTCATCCCCACTAACTTGAGCTGAGATCAAAAAGGTTCAGTTGCCAGAGATATTCAAAAGTATAGAATAAAATCTCAACTAAATACGTTACTTCGTAGAATGTAATCATACTTGTATTATATCAAAACATACCACCGATTTTATTAGCCATGAGAGATAAGCTGTGCCAAGATTATCTTGTAACAGTTTCAAGTTTACCTTTGCACAAGGATTCAATGCGCACATACCTTTAAAGGGAAAAGAACATTACATAATATAGGATTTTTACGCACACTAACGACTAAATATTAGGGGGACATTGAATCACACCAACGGTTTCGAAACTTTGAAAACTCAAGGGCCCCTAATAGACCTATAATAATTTTGACCTTAAAATAATTGTTTATTCCAAATAGATTACATTTGCTTGAATTCTGATGTATAATACTGGTCTGTGTTCCATAATATTGTTTTTTCGATACCTGTGTAATGGATGGTGCTTCTGTCATCGTGTCAGTGTCAAATCTTGAGCGAGCACTGGACTCTCGTGGATTATTTGTCGGACCCCAGATTCGAAATCTCTGACACCAATCCCCATTTCACCCCCCTTAAGTAAGTGCACCGATTCATTGTAGATATTCTGCTCGCTCCTGCTGATTAGATGATGCGCTCAACCCCCCTCCCAAAAAAAACGACTTTTGCCGCGGGAAAGAAATTTAATGAGGTACAACAGGAAACGGAAGGCCGAGCTCGGACGTTGTGTGGTCAGTTTAGCGATAATGGTCATTTATTTGTAATGATTACGAGAGAAGGGGTTGGTAAGAAATAGGAAGCACGTAGATTACGTCATGTGGACTTTTTTTTCTTTTTGGACAGTGGAGGGGGGGGAGATGTTTCCTACTTCACCGAATTAATGAGATGAAGTCAAAGATATATTGATCCATTCATTTAGTTAAAAAAAGGCTCATGTGCTTTCAACTTGATTAAAAGAAAAGTTTTTACTGAAAATAGAAATATTCAAATGAAGCTTTCGTGCTGATGTCCGCTCGTATAGTGTAATGGTTGGCACGTCTGCCTCACAAATAGAAGGTTCGATTACCAGTACCCCCCCCCCCAAAAAAAAACAAACATCTTCATTTGGTACTAATTACCAAGTGCAAACAGCAATTAATTGAGTACACTCAAGGCTGTGTGATGAGGGTAGAGTTATACCTTTGGTGGACTTGCATCCTGCCAAGGGTTTGGTCATAGGAACTTGTAAAAATGAAGTCCTGGTCTCATCTAGATTTGAGACTTGGTAAGATCACTAAGCAGACGCATTCAACAGAGAATGAGGCTTCGTCACTAGTCCCCACAGGGAGTTACAACTTAAGAGACAGGACGTGCGCTTCGTACTGTTTACCTTTTTAGGTAACTAGTACCGGACAGCTAAATAAGCTACACCTTAAGGACCCAAAATCATTAGGGCCTCAAAAAATTTAAAATGACATTTTTTTCGTCATACCCTCTGACGTAATCCATCTACAACAAGGGTTCCAAGCTTTATATAGCTTGGAGCCAAGTTTTGATTTGACGAGTTCAACATCGAGAGGGCGAGTGTGTGGAACTTCACAATGTCAGTTACCTTTTGATTCTCGGAGATTCACGTGATTTTTCGACACCAAAAGTGACAACAATTTGGCTTAGATTATACCCCACAACCTTTAAAAAAAGTTCGTGTTCATGCTAATAGTGTCATATTTTGTTCAATGTTAAAGAAATCTCAGAAGTCCCTCTGAGGCGTATTCGGCTCTTTATCGATTACGTAATCAGTCAATTGTAGGAAGTCGTTTACAAGTCTTAGGTGAATTTAGAGGCTAAAATAATTAAAAAAAAAACGGGTTCCACAGAAATTAACAAATCAGATAAAAGAAAAAGTCATGATACGACACATCTGAAGTTTACGAAGTTTCAAATACTTAATGCATAAGCTCACAGAAAATATATGCGTTGCATATATTATAACCGGACTTTTTGATAAATAAGCAGTCATTGAAAGTACAGCTCTGGATAGTCGCTCTATAGAAACTGTCATATGACAGACGTCTTTTAGCAGCATACCATGTTGGGGATGATCAATTAAAAATCGGGAAAGAAGGAGATCAATCAATAAGTTACTTCTCTTTCCTTCTGTTGGGTAGTGATCGTTAAAATAGCACACTAAGTACACTGCCAACTGAAACCCCACAAAAAAAAAAAAATTTTTTGTTGAACATAAGGAGCAAATAGCCAACCAGCCAGACCATTTTGAAAACTGAAGAAACCTATTTTGAAAATTCTAGCAATAGTTTTAGTTGACGGTTTCTAATAAGGAAAAAAAAGACTACCATTGGATATATATATATATATATATATATATATATATATATATTCCGCATAAGTTGCTTTCTTTTGAAAGAAGAAAAACCATATTTCTTCTAACCAACCACATGTTATTCTTTAACATGTGGAAATATTTGGAAAATGCTTTTATCCCATTTAAACTGTTTTTGAAGAAGAGGATTTAACAGAAAGGGAGAAAAAATTGTGGATCCGGAACTGTGCGTGTTCCAAAAGCAGGAATTTTACTTTTGAAATTAAGAAATAGAAAAGACTGCCACGTAGCAACAAGGAAAATAATCGGACAAATAAAATCACATTGTACAGTTGTTCCAAAACATTTTCGAAGGATTTTTCACAGAAAGTCAGAAAATACTGAACAATTTCATTCATGTCCATACGTCGCTACCTCTGCTTAGCGTTGTATCATCAGTTCCACAAAGGTTGATATTTATAAAAAACAAAACAAGACGTTTTTTCTTCTCCATTTATACGAAAATGGAGATTGCAACTTGAGAAAAAATACTCAATTCAAATGAGGCAGTGGTTTCCAACTTTTCATTGTCTCCACTTTTATCTATGAGATTACAGGTGTTTACCCCTTCCATTTAATTAATCTGTCGCTTTTATTTTGCTAAAAGTCCGTGGTAGTCTCCACTAATTATATCAAAATTGAATTACTGAGAAGTAAATTCTGAGAAGCAAACGTCGCTGTTGTTCATGAAAATTGAACATTTTTTATTGAAGCTAATAAAACCAATAGAACACAACAATAATTCATCAATAGGGATTTTGAAAATACATGAAAATACTTCCGGTGCATGGCATGAAAAGTGAAGAGGTTCAGGGTCTTTCCTTACTTTTGTCAATTTCCACAAGTAAATACGCGAGCAGCTGTGCATGATAGGAGCCTACCGAACCCTTTTTTAGCTTGATATTTTCGTTATTCTTAGAGCTACCATGCCCAGTTTTTTTCTGTCCACTCATATTTCTCCCTAACAGAAATTCCTTACTAAAAATTCCTGACAATCTGATTGAAAAGATGCATACAGAATTTCACAACCAACTATGAATAATTTTCTGTCAATGAAATTAAAGCCAGATTTACGTTAAATGAACATTTCTTTTCTAGAAATGTATGATTTATTTATACACTGTCTGGAAAGGACTGACGTGTTTATCTCCAACATAATTCTTTTTTTCACTACAGCTTTTTTTGCCGTTTGTTTACACATGTTTACAAGAGAATCGTAATGGTAAGTTTCCTCCAGCCTTCAACTCAACTTCCGAAGAAAAAAAAAAAAAAAAAAAAAGCTTCCTCTGTGCATGTGTGACAACTGATAAAATCAGACCCGTTCCATTATGTACAAACTTGTCCAAGGCGGCACGTGGATGATTTCCGAAAATTTTAACGAAGAGTCAATAAAAACAAAACAAAAAACAAAAACAACCTTTCTCCCTTTTTTCTAAAAAAAAGAAAGACATCCTACGAGCCGGATTTCCGGTCTGCTACCATGGAAGACCTAAAGGGAGCCTTTGGCCCAGATAAGGGATCATGGATTTGAAGTATAACTTTATTGGATCATACCCCGTTTGAAAATCATCACAATCATAAACTCTTTGATCACATTTAATTCAAATATCTGAGGAGGGGGGATTTCACAAGTGATAAGCAAATTATAGCGCGATAGGTGGATGGAAATCAGATCATATTATCGGTGAGAGTACGGACGCAGACCCCTCAATATTGGGGTGGAGAGCTTCAAAAACTAACTCACATGTTCCAGTCAGACCTTTCGCAGTAACTAACTGAAAAATCTCGCTCGTAGGCCGGGTTTTCAGCTAGTCTCTCTAATTTCGCTGTTTAAACGGTGTCCACTTTCTCAGTGTTCCTTGTTGAACTTTCGCCCTTAGGATATAATAAATCAGTCGAGTGTTTTTATGACTCAGCACTTGACCTGCACGGAAACAATTCGTAGCTGGTATACTCTTTGTGACTTCCCTTACTAGAGAGCTCGACACTGCTTTTTCAAATATGATCTCTCCTCAAAAGATAAAAGTCAGAGTCACAAGAATTTTACAAGGTTAAAATGACGATTCACAATTTTTCAGTCCCAAGGTTTGCGCATTTACGATATCCTTCTGATCATATACCAGTAGGGTACCCATAAAAAGTGGTGGGATTATTTACCATCAAAATGTAGTATCTATTCGCAAAACATACTTTTGTAGCTTCGAGGCTCAGTATTGCTAAGCGCAAGAGGCCTAGGATTCGTCCTGTGGCCTCAAAAAAAAAAATTGCTCAGTCTCGGGTGATCAGTGAACACCGGGGCAGCACCTTCCCATAGCACTAAAAGGCAAGGGACGGGCTTGCCCTGATGCCTTCGCAACGCTAGTTGCAGGGACTGGAGTATTTTTTTTTTTTTTAGTTTTCCAGTGTACGGAACTCCACATTAAACCGACCTTGTGTCACATCTAGCTCTTTTGTGGAAGCGAGAAAATACTGATCAAAGTGTATTATCTGTGCACTCTGCCGAAAGTGTTTCAAACACTCATAAGGATGCACGTTTTTCTTTCACACATTGAACTAATTATAAACAATATAATATCAAACAATTTCTTATCAAATCAAAATATAAGAGAAAAACTTTATACCTTTACATTCAATTGATTAGTATATAGAAAATGATTTGAACAATTAAGATAAAATTCAAATTCACTATATAAAAATGTATGCCAACTGCATCCACACTTTTTTATTTGCTAATCAATCAAATTAAAAGCTGTTGATTCATTGATTACATCTATTTACTTGTTTATTAAGAATAAACCGCTTTAACTCCATTAAGTATATGTGTTTTGTGTGTAAACAATATTAAACAGGCGTCAGCTGTGAAATTTTAATTAGCACATTACCCTAGAGAAAGCAAGAACGAAAAAGCAAGAGAGCCAAATGCTAATTTTCACACATGAACTTATCAACAAGAGATTCACTATTCACTAACTGCACATTAAACAACTCCAAGAAATGTCGGCTCCGCAGATTTAGTATTTGCGTAACCGGAAGAGAGGTTTGAAGAATGCTTTAAATCTATTCTTTAAACTAATAAATCTACCCCCTTTTGATGGGAATAATGTCGACTTGGGCTTTGCGGTACTTACTCAATACTTATTCTATTTTCGAGAAAGCATGTTAAATTTTGCAGTACAAAAAAAACTATATTTTGAAATTAGACCATCTATTGTCGTACAAAACTTTCATATGGCACAAGATGTTGGTAACTTCATTATCTACAGTCAAGGTCGGAATTATAGGCTGAAATAGGCAATTATCCTAGCCTTCCTTCATATGAATATATAATAATTAAAAAATACATTTTTTTTTAATAAGAAATAAATTAATAATTACGGCTTGGAATTCATTTCATTATAGCGCCTTCATTTGTTTTAAATAAATTAATAAAGTGTTTGATTACATTATAGCTACTTTTCATTTAGAATAATGAGGAAGGTAAATAAAGTTGATACTGTCGCTAATTACTGAATTTTTTTTCATGTCTTACTTTCAAGCAAGGATTTTTTGTTCTGCTTTGTACTTTAACTGAGCGCTTTTTTTTTATCCTAGGTGGGGTGATTGTCTGGACCAAGCAGATCTGTGCATATTAAGGATTGCAGAGTGAAAGACAACCAACCGGTCCTCTAGAGACAACAGAGCGTAACTGACTTTCTAAATCCAAAAGAAGCCGTTAGTAAATAAAGGAAAATAAATATATATTTTTAAAAACATATATCGTAGAAAGAAATCTCTGCCTTAAGATAAAACGAAAACTTTTTTTTTCAAAACACAAAACGATATTTCCAGAGCGTTATTCTTTGTTATTTGCCATATGCGAATGAATAAGTTGAAAAAAATCTCGCGAGATTTAGTTTTAGACCGAGATTTTGAGGCAAGAAAGAGAGAACCACCAAGAGGTATATCACAACCTCCTTTCAAGATTAATCCACGCGGAACACGTGTCGTCGCATCTGACAGATCAAATGCAGTCTGCACACAACAGGTGTTCTCAATTGAAAAGGGATGACAAGCCTTATCAGAAATCTGACAGAAACTGTGGCTTCAAAAATAAAGTCAAGGCTTCGTTAAATGTCATGGATATATTTCTTCTCTCTAATATTTGCAGAGCCCGAGGCTCTCGTTGGAGACAAACGTAAAGCTATGCCAAAGCAGAACATTTGCATTTGCAGACAACGTATATTTATGTAAATAGGTGAATATGGAAAATACTCAGACAGGAATGAGTGAAAAGATTATTTTATTTCATTTTTATATATCCTAAATAGTTTCGACCGTTTTGGTTATCATCATGAAAAAAAAAGTTCAAAATGCACATTCAAACTAAAAATCAAATTTAAGCCTGACAAATTTCAACAACTTTGATATAAATGGAAAACAACTATTACAAACAATATGAATATCCGATATAAAAATTCAGTTCTAATCCAACTCGTATTTGACTTCATATCAATCGGAACTATCAAAATGCTATGGAACATCGTGAATATCCACCTTGTTATACGTATACTTGATCGAAATAATGAAAAAAGTCTCACATAAAAAACCAATATCACCAATTTTGAAAGATAATATTTTACTACATAAATGTTAGATTTTGCTTGTCACAAACCAAATTCTTTTCGTAAATGAGAAGCTCCCAAGCCAACAGTGTTGCCGATTTTTTCAATTTAGGAGTGATTTCCACCTTCGAAAATTTGACGAAAATGCAGACCATATCTCTCTTCCGTACTGAAATAAACTAGTATTTTGTGGAATATTTGTATTGTTTGAAATTCTAGAAGACAAAAAAAACAAAAACATGTTTTGTTTTCATACGTTCTGTATGAATCAAAATATTCGCGTTAACTTCATTAGGCTTAATACTTTTGAATATTCATCAAGTTATACTAAAGAATTTCGATATACTATTCCGCAGGGCTGACTTTCTGCAACATTTTTCATCCCTTTCGAAGCTAGGCGCCATTTTCTTTTCAAAATTCACGTTAGTACAACCTTTTGTACAGTAACTAAATCTACAGAAGTTTCATTCAGAACCAAATGGCAACGCCTGGAAAAAATGTCACAGAAACAGAAAATAGACATCATTTGCCCAGGTGTGCCTTACTTTTCGCTAGTACCACACCTAACTAACAAAAGAGAAAGGGAGGTTCGTGTATGTAGAGAGAGGGAGGATATGCCACTAGAAGAGTAATTTTTGAGAACTTGGACGCCCCAAACATCCGGTAATTTGAGCTGCGTTAAATTAGCCAGAGTCTTTTCTTCGTTGTCTGGCACGAACATCAGATGGAAATTTTATGCTTGGTTCTATACAAGAGTCGACACCAACACACTAGAGCGGCTTTGTGCCAAACTAAGCTTTGTATATATAAAGAAAAAATGATTGGACCCTTGTCAAGGTTGACTAAGAGGGCAACAGCTTTTTACTATTCTTACTACCTGGGCAGTAAAGTAGTTATGGTAGAGTGGTCTGCCCAAGGGGGGTCATTCAAACACTTTGCTTTGACAAACCAATATTCTGATCATACTAATTACCTTGAAATAGATCAAGCATAGATGCTGGACCTAATAGTTACGGTTAAATCGATTTTGATGCATCGGTTCTCGTACAATCATCGAAGTTAAGCAACCTCGACCGTACTCAGTACCTAGATGGGTGACCAACTGGATATAGCAGGCACTGTGAGCAGGTTGGAATTATGTGGAGGGTCTTTCGTAGCGATCTTGTCAGTCCTCCCTAGCACTACGCTCAATAACAATAATATAATGGCCCTACCCTAAACCCTTTGGGTGGCCTGGCTGCAGTGACAAGAAATGAAAGAATGGATGGATGTTCGATCTAATATTACCCCCCCCCCCGAGAACATTTTTCGAGCAATTTTCATACACCGACTTTCTAAAAGCTGAATTGGAGTAAGTTATAATCAGCCACAATATTGTCAAACCTGAAGTTGATTTTATTTTTCTACCATAACAAAAACAATCCTTGAAATCACGGCCAACTGATTAGTAGTCGTTTTTCGCATCGACTGAGCTCAATCGACAAAATGTATGTTGGAAATACGTAAGGGTTTGATTTCATCCTAAGACAAAAATAAATTCACACTAAAAAAAATGGTTGTGATTATTTAATCTATTCTGTATTCAACACAAAAATTGCAGTAAACATCTTCAGTTGGAATTGAAATTGGAGCGGAGTTCGATCCTGCAACAGCCCGAATCGTTTTAAGAATATTTTCAATAAGCATAAAAGCTAGAATATCCAAGTGGCAACTTGTTTGAGATTACACGTCGAATAAATGCGTTCTGGACAGGTGATTTATATCTAAATCAATAGAGCCATATTTGTGCAAATGGAAGTGAATGATAAATACGGTTTAAGTTCTGTACACAAGAGTATATCAGCTATAACTCAACCACAAAGGAATGACATCGATAAGCCTATTTTTTTTTGTTATTACCAGAGCGTTTTTCCACTTGGAAGAAATATTGAGCAATTTTAGGAAAATTTTGATTGCCCATGAGACAGAGAGTTTATATTCATACAATATCTCTCCATACGATAAGTATCCTCAAGTATCTTTTTTTTTTAAGGCTGGAAATAACAGATGCAGAGATATACACATTTAGTCTTTCATTGCAGGAGTCCAAGCTGGTGAATATGGACAACTGGCTGGTGATTGCAGTCACCTGGATGCAAGAATCAATAATAATAGTCTGTGTTGATTTACTAACCTCCACCCTCCTCCGGGGGCAGGATTTAACACACGGTCGGTTTAATGTGGGAGTCTCTAGAGCAGTGATTTTGAAACTCAATAACCCCTTCTATAAAGAGGAAATATTCTGTCAGACCCATATTTCTAGTATTTAGTTTTTAGACTAATTAATGAATTACAATAAGAAATATTTTTTTTTACCTTTGAAATCATTTATTTAAAATGGATTATATTTATTTGGATTGTTATGTATGGTATAGGTCTGTATACAATAATTATGTTTTTCAATAGCTGTGCAATTTATGTTTCTCTTCCATAAGATACGTAATGTTAGGTTCAGAGAGAAAAGTGCTGTGAAACCCCCGACCATTATTTGACGGGCCTCCAGTGATTTGTGGACCTCAGTTTCGAAACCACTGCTTTACAGTTCCTGCAATTAGCGTCACGAGGGCATCAGGAGGAGTTTGACTTGGTCACCGGACGAATCCTGATCCCACTCGTCCTGAGGTCACAGGACGAATCTTTAACATCTGGATTTGGCGACGCAGAACAATACCACGCCTTAGAAAACCCTTATTGGGTATGAAATCTTTAAAATGTTAACACATAACTCTTAATAAAATTCCGAATTCTTTGTTTCAACAGTAGCGTTAAAATTTAAAACGTTGGTTATTTATGTGGCGCGGGCGTTGTTCAGTCAGTGGTCATTCAAATGTCTATATTCCTTGTGTGTTTATTAACATTCGGATTACTCCAAAATTATAACCAGAATCCAATATATATATATATATATATATATATATATATATATATATATATATATATATATAATGTGTGTGTGTGTGTGTGTGTGTGTGGAAGGTAAAATTATTTTTGAAGGGGTTCCCTATGAAATTTAATCATTGAAAAGGGTTCCCCGAGTAGTTAAAGTTTGAAGCCCACTGCACAACACATTGGAGCTTCTTCCACATAAAAATCACTGGATGCCGATAAGATACACTGACAGTGACTTTGCAAGCTTCTGCGTGATAACGATAACATAGAATACTAATAAAAAAAAATCGTGTGACAATATCTGGAAGATCTTAGTTATAAATCACGGGGCGATGTAAAATAATATAAAGCGAATTCGTATGTATCACTCGATTGGAAAAGGGGAGAGCTGTACCAGTTGGAGAGCGTGTCGCCCGGTGCTTGCCATCAACAAGAGAATGCTGACTTCTCTTTGGCAAAAAAATAGATGAATAAAATAGAAGAACCCAATACATTTGACACACAAGTACACACACGATGCCTTGTGTTACAAGACGGCTTGCCTTACAAGATGTGCAAGCTGATCAGGGTTGCCAATTTAACGCTTTCCGCGCTAAATTCAGCACGTTTCTTGTTTCGGAAACGCGAAAATTCAACAACTAGCGTCATTTTTCCCGCAATTTTAGCGGATTCATAGCTTTTTTCCAGCCATTTGAGGTGAATATAGAAAGTTTACCAAATTGAATTTCGGGGACCCCAAAATCGTGGGCCCCCGGGAAACTCAACACACTGGCCGCTGTTGTCTTTTCTCGATTCACTTCGATTCGTAGCATTTTGGCGCTTAAGGCCACCCCCACTTCTTGCACCCCCAAAATACTTGACGTACCACTTGGGATGCGTGGACCCTAGGTCGGGAACTATTGGTGTAAAATGCCGAAAACTTTGTTCGATCAAGAGTTCGGTGAGCGTCGCGACAAATCGAGGATACAGGGGCAAAAATCGAACAGGGAAAAGGTTGGAAATGATGAGGCGATAGCGCAAGGAGAGGAGAGTCGCATGAACAGGTGCTCAGGACATGCAAGCCACGCTTGATAAAAAAAGAGTTTGGGAACAAAAGAGGGGTAAAGAGAGAAGTAGTGATAAAAAAGAAATGTTGAAGATAAATAGGCGGGGGCATTGGCAGAGACGAAAGCGGGGCGGGGGGCTAAACAAAGAGCAAAATTGTCAGTACATTATAGACATCCTCAATCCCCCCCAACATAAATATATATGGAGGGTGTGTGTGTTTTGGGGTGGGGTAGGACTCTGTAGGAAATCACCATAAAGTTCGGCATGATATTGTGAATTTAGATGTTTTGGAACATGTGGGGTAAAATACCCCCCCGCCCCGCATGTGTATATACGTCTAAAGATGATGGTAAAGGGCAGGGGGTTATAAGACAAAGGTGGAAGAGGGTCGAATTGCTGACGTGTTTTGGGAGCTCACTAGATGTTCTTTGCGTCGCCTCAGTGAGATAAATCAAGGATGAGATTTTGCTCATCTGGTTTGAACGCAGTACCATGGTATTTGGTCTGAGTTGGTATTGACAAAACATCAAGGGAAAAATATTCATCATTAAAGAAAAAGAAAGATATTTAGGAGATAGACGTATTTTGCGGCATATAGGACGCTCTCTTAGGTTTTCGGCAATACGTGAGTGTCTTCCCCAATGTTGGTCTTTTTAGTCATCATTTTAGACATGTCATGTTTTAGTGTTTTCAACTTTCAAATTTCAACACCAATAAGATATTTTAACATCTTTTTTGCTAGTCTTAATTCTGTGACATAAATTAGTCTCTTCTTCCTAACCCTTTGATGTGGAAAGTGGCCTTATTAAGAGTGATTAAAAGTAACAAAAAAATAAAGATACAACGTGTATATTCATTCTTAAATTGTCTGGGTCGCTTAATTAGGGTGGTTCTTAGATCCCAAGCTTGACACCGAGCCTGCCCTTCATCGAGAAGGGGCGCCTGATAATTTTGAAGGTTAGATTTTGTGAAAAAATAAAAACCTGTTTTATATGCCGCAAAAAATTTAGGGAGACTGACTTGAAGAGATTTTATTTGTTCAAAAGTTTGTTTACTAAAATCTTAACGAGGAAAATTAGCTATAGTCACCCAAGAAATCAAAAAATCTCTCCCGCACAAAAAGATAGAAAATTTATAAAGAGTCTCAAATACTACAAGAAAACAAATTTTTAGAGGACTTGAGGTTTCCCAATTTTTCTATTAAATTTGATGACGTAAATTTTATGTCTAGTTCAAAATAAGCAAAAGACTGAACTATATCAAAGTTTTCTCATCTACGCCATGATTTGAGTTTACATATGATTCGCTGCACATAAGAGACCAATTTTTAAGAAGTTTATTTTCTCGTTATTTTTAGGGCCCTTTTGCTCCGGTTTTTTGCTAGATTTTGGAGCTGGACCGCAGCATTATGATTCATAGAGCGTTCGAGAAAAAAACAAAAAACAAACCCCAAAAATCTGAGTTTGGTAGCACTAGAAATAACGGAAAATATCGAATTTTTAAAAATGGCCCCGTAAAATAGTTATGTGAAGCTACACATATATATAAGTTGATCAATAAGTCCGTATCCCGACATGTAGTTTTTAAATGATTTTTGATCAGAAATTTTCACTATATAATGTTTGATCAATGTTGTTTCCCACTGAATTAAATGAATTTTCAAGGAAGGATATCATATTTAACAATCAATATTGGCCGAGTAGAATAATTGCTTTCCTTTCTCTCTCATATATATATATATATATATATATATATATATATATATATATATATATATATATGCAGTCTTGAATTAAAACCAACGGATTTAATATTCACTTGGGTCATCGATAGAAATGACACAAAGTGCGAGTTATGTCTGTTATACTTACTGATCCCTCATCGTTAAAAACATTTTTAGGGTATCCTGCGTAAGTAAACCTTGTTTCAAGAAATAAATATACTGTATAAAATAATATCAATGTACAATACACATAAAACTTTATATAAAATGATAAACTATATAATAAAGGGAGGGGGTGTTTGATCAACATTTCTAGGGTGCTATGTTAATATAACTGTTTTGTTTTTAAAATCCCCGAAACAATTACATGGTAAACAACTGATGATTCTAACAAGAGACAATTTTTACATTGTTTAAATAATAACTAAGTGTGAGGGAAACAAAGAAAAAAAAAACACTTCTGAAGATTTCATAAATTGCATTGATAGATATTGGGAAATGGGTGACTGAAAAATTTAAAAAAAAAAATGTTTAAGGCTTTCTAGAATATATATATATATATATATATATATATATATATATATATATATATATATACACACACACACACACAATATAAATATATATAACTAATTTTTAAAAGATTCATTACAAGAATAAAAGTTGTGCAGTTGAATTTCATAATTTTTTTTTGTTTTTTTGAAAGAGCTGAATTTATTAGATAAGTTTTCAATATAATTACTGAATATCAGAGAGATATTCTCTACGTGTTTCATGGTTTTCTCATTAGGTGATTTAGTAGTTATTTGGACCTTTTTATCCCCGGCGAGTTCTAAGCTATAAAGCTTTATCGACGATATATATATATATATATATATATATATATATATATATATATATGGGGTGTGCTAAAATGTAACGTTGTGAATAATCGCATGTACGTTACAGTACAAGACTTACCATGCCTTCGTTATTGCAGTCTTAATTAATTTGATATCATACAAATCAGGATTGTTTATATTCAACAAGAAAAATGATGAGTTTAAAATTCCGTATTTTATTTTTCTTGTGGGGCGGAGCTGTCCTACATTCATATATTTGCGTTGTATCGGACCTGTTAATTTTTTTTTTCTTTTTCTGAAAACATTGAAATTATTTCATTCTTGTTTGTTATTCCTGTCGATGTATGAAGAATGACGGCATCCATTTAGAGGCTGCTTTCAAGCCTCCTATCAACTATAAAACTGAATTGCTTTCCCCTGTAAAATATGGTTTTATAGTTCTGCCACTTAATTTAGGAGGTGGAGTCGTTTACATTTTAATTGCTGTATTGAAATGCCTTGTAAAATTTGCATTATAGATTTAGAGCTCATGGTTTTACTGAACAATCATAAAAATGCGAATTATCAAAACAACCCCATACCATATCTTTGAAAAAGAAAACAAACAGAATCATTTTTTATTTAATTTTACAAATTTTTTACTTTCATTTTAATTTGAATTGTTTTAGTACAACTTTCAACGTGGGCCATTGTTTTTGTGCCAGTATAAAAACTAGTCAAATTTAATGAAATTGATGTTACTTCATCTAATCGTAACGACAGTAACAAGTCTGGCTGCTGCAGAGTCAAAATCCATTCCACTGAAGATGATCATTGCAATTTTTGTAATAATATATATATATATATATATATATATATATATGATAAATAAAAATGATAAAATGTCTTATTTTGTTGTAATTGTGTATTTATTTGTTAGAATGAAATAAACCCGTGCGTATCTGTATAATACACTTTCGTTATTATCTAAGATTTAGCTCAGTGAAAAAGATAGCCTCCTAGCAATCACTTGGTCATGAGTTGAAGTCAAGACAGAGTAATATGGGTTTTTACTTATCCATTTAAACGCCTCATCTCGGTGAAGATTGATCTTGTTTAGGTAGGAAACACTTTGACAAAAACAGACAATATTGGAAATCTTATTAAGTCTCATAAGATAGATTAGATGTCCATTGTCACTTTGATTTTCTGATTACGGAAATTCATTGCAGCGATATTTTTCAATTTTTGGATGCCTCAAAAAATATTAAACTTAAAAAAAAATATGTGATTGAAATATGAGGTCAGGTAAAGTAAACAAGTTTGATAATGTTACAAATTATTTATATTCTAATTATGTTTTAATCGAACTGAGGGTTTTTTGGTCCTATTTTGCACTTTGTCCGCGAGGGGTTTGTCCCAGAAGGTGTTTTGTCAGGAATCTACTAAAGCACACGTCTGTATATTGTTTACACTTAAATACAACATTTTTTGCTTCACACTCAAAAAAGAGGGCAGAGATATATAAATGCAAATTTATAGATGTAATATCATCAGGGTCAGATAATCAAATACAAACCTGATTCCTCAAATGATAGTTATCAAGGACATATATAAATTGATGGAGATTTTGGAAGTTATCAGCTGAAATATATGGGAGAACTTAGGAAGAAAAAAATCTGTCTAGTTTATGTTTCTCTGTACTGGTAAGCTGGTAATTCTTTTTGTTTTTATTAAGTTTCATACATTTTTATCACTTCAATATATTTTAATGTTGAATAGGCATTCTTAATTTAAATTATATACGGAGATACCCATAGAGACATTCTTATTTATTAAACAGATTTAATAAAAATGATTAAAAATACCTTATACAATCCTGTATAAGTCGACTTCGTATACAGGCTGACCTTTGATTTATAGTAACGAAATCATCAATTTACGATGTGTTTTTTTTATGTCAAGAGTTGCTCCGGGCCCTTCCGTTTACGTTTGAATTTCAACCTTACAAAATTATTTCTCATGAAAGGTTGACCGCCAATTTTTGCCTTGAAAAAGTTTTCAAAAACTCGACCTATACGCAAGTAAATACGGAAAGTATCAAAGAAATAGAAAATTATATTCAAATATTAGAAGGAATTTTGCAGAAATAAAACTTTTATTTTCATTGTACGTGTATTATAGCATATTAATTTACCATACACACTGCATTTTATACACCTACTTATATATATATATAGATATATATATATATATATATAACTTTAATATACAATATATAATATTTGCACTGCAACGAGCTGGGATCATTGTGTTCTATTTGCTGCAAACAGATTTTTATCATTTTTTTTTTCTTTTATAACTTTTATTGTTCTTTAAATTCAGCATTTTTATTACCTCGTTAGGACACGACAGTTGTCAGAATAAAATTCTATATTACTATATCAATTGCACCCCTCACCGAGACAGAGGACATCTGCACATTCGTAATTATTATATGCATGGATTTGTATTTTGATGAAAGTATGATCTGACATTTTTTTCATCATTGTGCATCACAGATTATACTTTGTATTTTTGAAACTTGAAAAAAAAAAAAAAAAAAAAAAAAAAAAGCCACATTAGCGTAGTTACTATTAAACGAAAACATATTCGTAAAAAGAATCCTTTATGTAACTAAAAGAAATGAAAAAATATTGTAAAATTATCCAAAATATTTTTTTATTTGCAGAAATATCCGACTTTTTCAAGTCAACAATATTTTATCATAATCCTTATTTATCATTACTTATATAATATGCCATGTATATGAATATATTTTTTGTCTATAACATTTGTATATGAATATATTTTTTGTCTATAACATTTGTCAAGGGAAATAACAATTAAATGCTAATTATAGAAAAGTCTCCCTCATTTATTTCTTCGTACAAATACGTAGAAAAAACCGGGTTCATTGTAGTTGAACATTAACTACATAATGGAGAGCAACACAGAAGTTCGATATTTTCAAAAGTAAATGGAAATTAAACAATTATCTAAATACTGCTGTTATTTTTCGACGGCATTGGTGTACTAGTAGTAATCAAATTGTCCAACTCCCATTCAAGTCTTGACTTGACCTTGTCTTTCCGTAACAACAATCCTCACAAAATTTAGAGGCGTAAAATCTTCATTATTTGTCTCGTTAAACCAGACCGATATTTTGAATAAACACCCGCACTGCGACTTGAAATCACGTCCATCTGATTTGTAGCGAAGCTCTCTTACAGACTAGGTTAGATTTTCAAGTCTTACAAATCGACGGAAAGTTAATTTAGAGATACACAAGGGCTTATTTCATTCTAATGAATAAGCATATATATAAGTATAAATGTGACTTTTGATATATACAAAAGTCGCAGTACGCATCTTCGTCGGAATAGAAGCAGGAGTAGAGCTTGACCCTGCTGCAGCCAGGCTTCTGTGTTTATTTTTTTTAAAAATGTTCGGCGTTATGCGACTTCAGAATATTTATGATAATTCAATGATATACACATGTTTCAATTCTCAAAATTCAATAAAATACAAAAAAAGTCTTTATCGTCGACGCTATCAAACATGTCGGTGATATAATCCTGTCGATTTGAATCGATCTTTCTATGTTGCAATATCGACATTGCGAGCCTTCAAATTAATTAATGACCAAATATTTGGATGGCAAATCAAATGGAGGGATCCTGTCCGTGCTATCTATATTCAAGGATTAATAAAACATTAAAATATGCCCATAGAACTTCTGTAAGGAGGACTTATATGTTAACTATCAATAAATTACAAGAATCAGAGATTAAAAGAGAAAGACTTTTTAGACTAAATTTCATATTGAAAATGAAACAATGCTCAACCGTTCATTACAACTCCTGATGGAACAAAGAAAGAAATATTTACGATCATTTTGGTCCAGTCAAAAAGCATTTCTACAACTAAACGTATTAGTTATATGAAATATCTGTGCATGTTTTTCAATTCGTAACAATTCGCCCACCGTTTCTATGATGGTGATGATCATCATATTAATGATATAACAATAACCATTGCTACGATTCAAAGATACATGTGCATATTTAGTAAATGAAAATTACGCGTATAGTAGAAAAATACTTGTTTGATAGTTTAAAGACTAAAAGAAAAAGAAAAGCTAAAAATATTCATGACTAAGAATGACAGACGATTGGATTTTATTCGATAATACCAAAATTGTAAAAGTACAAAAGAAACTAGTTATTTGCTTTACTAATACATTCAATGTTTTTGGCAAAGAAACAAAATTTGATAAAACACCACATTTTGAACTTATTCATTTTTAACCAAAAAAATTGATGTTAGCGATTTTTGGTACTTAATCTGTGTGTTGTGCATGCAACAATCACCAGTGTTACTGACAGAATATGATAAGATAGAATTTTGTAATAATAAATTCAGATTTATAAGGAAATTAATTTGGGTGCCATCGTAGGTGCTACTTGAAAAAAAAAACTGAATGGAAAAGAGTTATTAGAAAAGGATTAGGATATCTAATTCCACTACATGCATAAAACAGAAAACACTTTTGTCTTGCAACGAAAAAAGTTTTAGGAGAAATAAAGATTCATGAGCTGCACGTCAGATGCTGACATTTCTACCATATTTGTCTAAGCCTCATTCGAGAATCCATTCCATCTTGTTATGTCAGCTATGTTATTTTCCTCTGTTACGAAACGGGTATCAACCTGTATTCAGGTTAAAAGGGAATCACTTTCAATATCTATTGTGGAGTTGAAACATATGTGTAATTAGCATCTTTCAATAATTCATGTCCTCAAGACATTTTTTAGATATAAAAATAGTTTAAATACAAGTTATCAAAATGACAATTGCGTTCTTTTTTTTTTAAACACCCTGTATACAAACATGCTGAAAAGTGTACTTAGGGATGTGTGAGTATGTAAGGCAAACGATGCTATCCGTAATAACCTGATAAAGCACATCTAACGGGACGTCGCGGCAATCGCAAGGTCAGGACCCCATGATGACAATATAATTTATTTTAGGAGGTTGGTATTTGTTAATGGGGAAAAAAATCAAGTAGCTATTAGGTGTAAATAGACTGATAAGCAGATTAAGTCCAGCGCCATTGCCCTCTTTTAGCAAACTTTTTTGTTATTCCTCAGCGCCTACTCTTGTTCACGTCTCTTCCTCGAAGTAACATTATCAGTCACTTAAAGTATTTATCTAACATTTTTCTTTTATCTTTTCTATTATAACTCTTGCCGTGGCCCAGGGGTAGCGTCCTCGTACCCGGTTAGGTAGGACGAGGTTCAATCCACCACAGAACCATACCAGAAGATTTGAAAATGATATCCAATGCCTCTACGCTAAACACTCGGTGCAAGGATTAGGATTAAAGAACCTCTCCCCGAGACTAAGGGGTTACGACCAAATCATGTTGGATACTCCGGTTCTCGTAAGACCCCCGACGTTAAGCGACATATGCTTGTCGAAAAATGTGAATTAACACTTCTTAGTGGAGACGCAGTAATTGATCTGTCATTTTGGATAAATCGAGAGTTATCTTCCCTTTATTTCAAGCTACAGGAAACACGGGAAATGTTTTCGAAAAGGTGTAGGACGTTGCGAGAAAATATTTTGCTCAGATGTATCCTGTGTAATGTTTATTTGAAAAATGCACGTCAAGGTTTTTTTTGCTTGTTGCTAACATTTTTTTTCTATAGCAAAGTTATGTGTAAACCTTGCAGTTAGGAACATGAAAAAGAACGCTATTCAAAAACTGCGACGTTGTATAAACAATTTTCGGCAGCGTTTGACAATATTTAACAATATTTGTTTCAGAAATGAAACCATTTCTTTCCAGTTGAGTTTTCAAGTTAATCCGTTTAAATAATGATTGCACCAAAAATAAAACGGAAAATATCGTCCAAAGTGCAACATAAACCACTGGAAAATGAAAAGACACATATATATCTTTACCAGTGCTTTCTCCTACCTCTTAGAACATACAGCTTTCTTTCTTCGTTACGAACGCTGTCTTTCTTTAACCACTCTCTTCGGGTCACTCAATTCCTTACATGCATTGTCATTTATTGTTTTCCTCTAAAAAGTTCAAATATAAATAAAACACCGTGGTTATCGTTCTGATAATTTATAAATCTCTTTTAATGTGCCAATACAAATATTTAATGAAACCTTATCAATCCAAAGGAAATTTGTGGTTTTGGCACTTTTTCAGTCATCTTAATCCATTCATTGTACGAATCAATAAAAACCTTTTTTCATCAAACATTATGCGGTTATTTCTCGTTTTTTTTTTCTTTTATAACAATGCATTAAGCAAATGTAAAGTCTTAGATGGGAAAACCTCCCAAATCCAGAATTTTCCTCAAACCAGCAATCGCCAGGTTCAAAGGATTCCGAATTAGGGGAGTTTTATTGTTTAGCGACGATATCATCAACTGGGTAGAATCTGGTGACATTCTGGGAATGATAGTGCAAGGTTAAACTACTTCAAAAAAGATCAGTTATCTCTTCGCACGCGACGAGTTCTCGTATAGATTTACGCAAGATATTTAAGATAATGAAGAAATTCTCTTTTTGCCGAACTGTACGAACGTTAGAACGAACCATTCATTTACCGCCAAATTCATTTGGCAAAACGAAATAACTCTTTGTTTGACATCGGCTAATACCTTTACCGATTTAAAGCCATACAGTCCCGAGCGAAAGTTATTTATTTTAAATATGCTTCAACTAACTTCAACCAGAAGAAGCAATTACATAGGAGATTCGCAACGCAGACACGTTTATGTTTCTACCCCATTTAGGCCTCTTTGCCTGAAGAGAAACAAACGTGTTTGTGTAGCGAATCTACTTTCTACTATATTTCCAGCTCTACTCCAAACAAGCTTAACACTTATAGTTCAAAGTTGAATGTATCGAGCACCCTATGAAATAAATCCATCATATAACAGACATGGCTTTATATTACATAATGTTATATTGCAAACCTGATTTGTAACTATATATATATATATATATATATATATATATATATATATACACACACGTGTGTGTGTGTGTGTGTGTGTGTGTGTGTGTATGTGTGTATGTCTGTGAAAAATGGTCACCCACTTTCAATTTGTATAAATGTCAATTTAAGATCCTGTGATTATACATGAGGAATCACGCATAATAAGTTTCCTACAAAGAATTTTTTAAGAAGTTTATATTTTTGTCATTTCCAGAACTACAAATGCTACATATTAATTCTATTTTGAAGCTTGAATGCTCTGCGAGTCATTATGTACTGTGTTGAAGCTTCAGAATAAGAAAAAAACTGCGCATTTCACTCTAAAAATAACGAAAGTATCAACTTAAAAGAAAAGGTTCGATGAGAACTCATGCGCACCCACTATTAAAAAAACATAGGTATATCAATAGGACAAAAGCCTGAAGAAGGATAATCTATCTATTTTGTTGAAAAAATCTGTCAATGTACTCAACTTCATGCTTCCCCATTGAACACTAAATTAAAAGTTATAGTGAAACGTCCCGATCAACATTGATTCACCATATTAAAAAAATGGAATTCATTTCTCCGATAGAAAAACAAAACGAAATGAAACCAGTCAAATAGACAGAGAAATGACAAGAGGGGAAAAGAGAAGCCGCGCATAGATCCTTTTTGAGAAAGTTCAGGATACAGTATAAAAAAATTACAAAAAAACAAACAAACAAAAAAAAAAAAAAAGAATTCTTTTCAAAATATTTCTTATCAATTTCAAACGAGCTTTTGCTTATCATTTTCCAGTTGAAGGATTTTTCCAAGAACTTTGATAGATGCCATTTTCTTTCACAAATGTAAAGTTGCAGAGAGTTTTCGCTCGTACAGCTATGAGAATTATTTTCAGTTACTAGTTTATCCCATAAAGAATGACAGAAAGTATTTTTATAATTACATTGTACCTGTGAAATATCAAAAATACGATTGCTTTGCATTCTCACGATCAAGCTTAGTATTTCCTGCATGAGGAAAATATTAATGAAAACTAGCATTCCGAGGGAAATCACGAATCACAGCCACCCATATCTGCTGTGCTGGGATCAATGAACAAGTTGGAAAAAAAGTGATCAATGATTAAGTAACTTTTCCCGCCTTTTGTTGAGCATTATTTTCTGATGAAGTTAGCTCTGACCAACGAAACGGGTTAAATTAGATAAAGGAACCTCATTTGTAACATCAACTTCGTCTTTCCGAATTGCCTCTTGAATCTTAAAAAGGTCAGAATTTAAAAAAAATAAAAATTTAAAAAAATCAAAACAAACAGGCACAAACTAGTGAACAATTTAGCATAAACTTACATTGCATATTATAACTGACATTAAAAGCCTTTTTAGGAGGGAGGATTTAAAAAAAAAACAAAACAAAAAAAACAAAAACATCTTCCTTCCACATTGAGTGGAGTGTGTGTGCAAAATTTCAAGTTTCTACCAAGAGTTAAGTGCTGGGCGAAGTCCAGATTGATAGGTACATATAAATGTCAGAGCATATATATAACATAAACCCAGTAACCATGATTAAACCGTTCTGCTGTGGGTCGCAGTGATTAATACAAAAAAGTGTCCAATAAAGAAAAATAGACAAATCGCCCGTTGTCACCTTTAGTTTGAATGAAACCATTACAAGAGACCACTTCAGAAAGTTGCAGATCCAGGAGGCAACAGAAATTTGAAGACATTTCTCCTCTTCTAGAGTTTCAGGGCCATGGAAAAAAAATTCCCAAAACCGAAACATCTTTATAGTGAACCAGGAAATACGAACTCCCTAATTTGATTTCAAATTCATATAGTAATCTTTGTCAAAAATCCAAATTTTCCAAGTTGATTAGTCAAAAATAGTTGGGGCCCAGTCCCAGAAAAGAAAGCTCAAAGAAAGGCCTATTACCAGAATAAATTGGCAACTACTAACAGCCCCACTTGAGATATGCATGAATATTGAAAATATGAGTACACTCGGCTTGTTTTTATAGTGGAATGATATATAGTTCTTATTCTCAACATATAATTATAATTTAGTTATTTTATTGTATATTTATGATATAGTTGTTTTTGCATAGAAAATTAAGGAGTATTGATACTATTATGTATGGCATTTGTGGCAAAGATATTAACGAAAAGCGAAGAAAGTTGAAAAAAAGTTCAGAAGCTGTTCAAATAAATTTATTCTAACGGTATTTGAGAATAACGAAAACGGACTTATTACTACGTATATATACAATACATATTTTATAGCGTTCAGAATAGAATACTACGTCTACAAATTTTTTTAAAATATAAATGTTCAGTTGATATAGTAGAAATATTGATAAAAGAGAGTTTTAAACATCCGTAACCGGAAAATTAATAAAAAGGAATATGATTAAGTTACTCCATAAAAATCATCACGTGACCAACGTCTTTTGGTAGCCCTGGGGTGATCAATGAATAAATTACTTCTCTCACCTTTTGTTGAATCAAAAAAGTCCGAATTAAAAAAAACCAAAAAAATCCATGAACACTACAAGGCACAATTTAGCATAAAGTTACATAGCAAACTGAACAACCCTCTAAAAACGTATTTAAGGGTGTAGAGATGTAAAACAAAGAAAATTTGTTCTTTTTCTAGGCATAGTAAAGAGTAAATGTTCAATTTTTCAGCCCTCTAACCCCATTGGCCTGTACGCGTGATACATACATACAAAGCCAGCCAGACCAACTAAAAAACTGAAAAAAAAAAACCTATGATGACTGTTTAGGCGACAGTATTGGTTGACAGTTTTTCGTAAAAAATATAATTCTTGAAACATGATAAAAATATTTGAATTCAAGTGTTACGGTTCACGTAGGCACAAAATGCGAATTATATTCGGTCGAGTAAAGAATTTTAATGCAGATTTTTTTAATATCCGAAATACAAAAGTGAGTGAAAAAAAAAGTATATATATATATATATATATATATATATATATATATATATATATATATATCCCTAAAAAGGCGTCTCTATATCGTCCCCCAAAGATGATGGAGAGAGATTGCATATCATTAATTTTTTTAATATATCCAGCTCCCACCCTTTCAGTGGAGAATTGAGATTTACAGTCATCTCAAGTGTATTTGTATTAATATTGCGCTAAAAATTAATTTAAGGGAATATATACAGTGTAAGGAATAACATATGTCTTTTATTGCTGCTGTGGAACGGGTCGAAATACAGCAAAATATGCATATTAATACTGACAGACTATATATATATATATATGATATATCCCTCGCCCGTCGTACATAGAACTATGTGTACGAAAAGGATACTTCTAAAGAAAAAAAATCATCATCTGGGCCGGATCCATGCCGTAGAATTTAGATAGAACTTGGTAATATATAAATTTCAGTGAGAAAATATTCGCCTGAAGGGAGATTCGCTGTATTAACTTGCAAAAGTTTTCAAAAATGTACTTTTGGAAAAAAAGCTTTTGACAATCTCAAGTTGGACAAATTTCTTAGAGGACGCATTGTCATTCATTTCTGAATAGTTTTTGGGTCTTGTTTCTTGTAGTTTTTTTTATCGTTCAAGTGCCGACAGAATTTCCCGGTTTATTTATACAGAGACATGAAGACCAGTTGACTCTTTTCAATCAGGTTTAAACGCTTGAATAAAATCAATAATGATATCCTATTAAATGCAAAAATATTTGCCTATTATAAAAAAAAACAAACTAATTTCTGAATAGTTTCTCATACCATCTTATTTATTTGTGTTGCTTATCTTACCGTTACGTCCAGGTCGTTTTTACATTCTACAACCCTTAAGTAAGCATAGATCAGAAATAAGCTTCTGATGAGATTTGAATCCACATCCAATATCCTTGATAGCTTATCTAACATGGACAGCAATTTACCGATTAGGCAACGGAAACCCATCAACGGTCAAAATTCAAATTCTTATTTAGTTTATATTCTTCCTAATCGGATATTCTCCACATAGCATTGTCGAGGTTTTAATTGGTAAGGCGCTGTCAATCTTGGAGAGGCTCTCGAGGATATGAGATGCACTGGGAGCAAATCTTATTTCTGATCCATGTTGTTTACTTAACGAAAACGACCTGAATGCTACGATATGAAAGCAACAAAATAATTAGATGGAATGGAAAACTATTCAAAAAGTATATTTTTTGTTATAGGCAAATATAGGTTTTATGTAAACTTCTATACCCGATTGAAAATATTTAACTAGTGTTCATGCCTCTACATAGATGATCCGGAAAACTATCGACCCTTGAAGGGAGATTTTCACCTCTATTTCAGAGAAGTAAGAATTTACAAAGCAGAGCTTTAGCACGAGGTTAAATGAGTGGAGGCACTAGGGATCGAACTCACTACGCTAGCTTTGGGCTGCGCAAAACTAAATTGTTAAACAATGGTAGATACTCAAAAAAAAAAAATACCTGGAATATTCAGAAACCATTTTACCTTTTATAAGAGTATCCTTATAACAAAGATAGTCGTCTTAATTTAGATGATTCAAAACACTATTTGAAGCTCTTCGAATAAGAAAAAAATGTATAAACAAAAATGACATAACTGAACCACGATTTATTTCACTCCAAATTATCAGAATCGGCCCATTCTCCAAGTATCAGCATCACTACACTAATAAAACAATTTTCTTACTGATCGTACAGTATTTCTATTCAATCATTTCAATTATTATAATTGCAATTTTAAATAACATTGTTCTACACCATTGCAAGCTTTAGTTACTGTAAATAATATTCACATCCAAAGAGAAAGATGGGGATTTCGAAATACTCTTTAACCTTATCATTTATTATTCAATCAAATATTGTATTGTAAATCATTACTATTATAATAAAAGCAACTGAAAATTAAAATCCATAAATCAGGATTTAAAATGAAGTATGATTTAAAGAAATTACTTATTATTGTAGTTCGTTATTATCTGAAAACTAAATTCTAAAAATAGGGGTCCGTCAGAATATTTCCCTCATAGAAGGGGTTGTCGTGTTTTCATAGTTTGAATTCTGCTGCACTAAAGGAAAGTTGTTTTTTTGTTTTTTTTATCAAAAATAAAACTAAATTAATATTTGTCGTTCAAAGGGTTTTTCGAATAGTTCAACTCATTGTTTATGTTATACACAAGATGTTTCGACCGATCGATTCTACAGTCTTCTTCAGGTGTAATCTGTGATATCCGTTCACTCATTTGCGGACATAAACAACAAGAGTTTCAATCACAAGAGAAAAAAAAACTTAGTAAGTTAATGACCCTTCTCACAATCATAGACAGGATAATATTTGACGTCTACTGATTATGTATTCATATCTTTAAGAGTACTGATAAGGGAACATCACAAAGTATATAATTAGATGTGGCGATTTCATAGTTATAAATTACTGTAATTATGCTATGTGTAACATTATTCACCTGGTAAAAATTTTTTGATTATATAAACATCATCTTTTCTAATCTTTGTGTTATATATCCGTCATTTATTCGAATTTTTATATTATATAACCATCATCGGTTCAAAATTGTATTATGTAACCATAATCAGTCGAATGGGGCCTGCGTTCGCGCTCAATATCAATTAATGATCTAATAAGTCAGAGTTTTCTAGTAACTAATGAAATGGTTTATTAACCTCCCTGCCACACCAAAACAAAAAGATCATCATTTCATGGCGAACTGCAGGTACAATCGAATTTCATTTTTTTTAGTAGATGAATTATTGTAAATCATTATTATCAATTTTTGACCAACAACGTTCATCTTGATTGTTGTTGCTTTTGATAGATGGATTCCTTTCAGCTGTGAGTAAATGAATTAACAGCGCAGATTGAAATCAAGAATAAATTCCAGGTGAGAATCGAACTCACGACCCTCAATGCTGGAGGGTGGCTCACTTAAGTGGGACCGCTCTTACCAGTGAGCTACTGGAACTCAATTGCAAGCGCTAATCCAAACCAAAACCCTTATAGTGACCTCCTCTCCTGATCTCATCTGCACTGTTAATAACTGGTAATTCAGTATTGGTGATCCAATTTTATTTAATTTCAATCCATTCGTTCACACGTTTCTAGATAATTATCAAAGGAAAAGAGAAACAGGAAGCGATTTGTTTTAAGAAGCATACATTAAGTATCTAATAGACTACGTTACATAAACACACCATTCATCTATAGTACATATTAGATAATGAATATTATTTTCCCACTCCGCCTGAGGCCGAATAAACAAAACTGTGTTGTTATAGGGCTTTAACAATGATTCTTAGTTTGGGTTGATAGTGACAGGAGCTGCTCACATAGGGTACATGTATACATATATGTATATAACAAAGCATATGCACTATATAGATATGTTATCCTAAGACCAATTCAATTTTTAAAGTTTTTTCATCCAACTAAATTTCTTTGCTCCTGGGCTTATTTGACAATCATACAGAAGTATACATAAGATTCAAGAGGCAATTCGGAAAGACGAAGTTGGTGTTACAAATGAGGTTCCTTTATCTAATTAAACCCCGTTTCGTTGGTCAGAGCTAACTTCATCAGAAAATAATGCGTGAGTATACATAATGGTGCCTGTTTATAGATCCCAAGCCTGTTGTTGGTGTGATATCCCTGATGTAGGACTCAGGCGTTGTCCATTTTTTATTTTTTTTTAATCAATCCTAATGGTTTTCTATGTAAACGTTAATTTGTGTGTATGCGTATGTGTCTAGGCCTTTCATTCAGATAAGTTTGATTGAAGAAGATAGTATGAAGAATTCCTGGTCTGATTTTTCTTGGTTACCAACAAGAGACTAACCTGAATCTAATGAATGTTAACAGTCCAAACGTTTGTGATCGAACACAATCGACTATACTTATGGCATTTGTCAACATCAGTAGAAAACTGAGGATGTTAATGGTTCTAATTTTTTAGTTAGTTAGAGGAGTCCCACATTGTCATCAACTGCTCAGGTGATGCCGTCAACGAGTCCCTTATATTGATTTTCTTTTAGATTTTCATTTCTTATTATGTCTAGTTGGTATTTTCGTTTGGTAGGTCCTGGTCTAGTTGTTTTTTTATTCGTATTTTGCTGTTGAATGACTCACATTTTAAAATCTTCGCAAGTCAGAGTCGTATCCCCCTCATTCTGTTGATCTGTTGTCCTTGTCTTCGTCTGACCGGTTTTCGGACTTCCAATAACTCATTGGACTGAATAGTGATAAGCCGATTATTCTTCAGCCGATGAAGGGGACACCATCTTGGCCAAATGATTTGAAAATGGAAGAAGTGGAATACAATTTTGACGATACGACTTAAAAAAAAAAAATTTCTTACCTCTCTTGTTTTTTTTTAAATTTCAAGTTTTCAAGAAATTAAGTTTGAATTTTTGAATACTTTTAATCGTTTAAACACGAGGTGACACGCAATAGAGATTATTGAAGCCTTTGTCATAAAATCAATAAATCAAAAACTAAATATTTTCTTCATTTTGATACATTTCGAACCAGAGTTTCCAAACAGATCTGGTTAGTCACCCAAAAGAAACTATTACGTGACTAAGTCTTTTTGGAAAAGGGACAGATCAATGGATAAGTTATTCCTTCCGCCTTTAGTTGGGCAATGATTTTTAAAAAAAGTCCGAATTAAAAAAAACCAAAAAGCAGACACAAACTAAGCGAGTGATTTAATAAAAAAAAGTTACGTCGCAAATTGAGCCCCCCCCCCCAATAATCCTATCTGGGGAAGGAATTAAAGAAAACACCAATAAAACCGTTTTTCGTAGACATTGATAAGGAGTAAATATTTGAATTCCGATCTTTCTCTATACCTTGGTGTGACCTACACACATGATATATACAAAGCCAGTCGGACCAACTTCAAAACTGATAGAAACCTATGTTGACAGATACATTTGGTCCACTGGAAAAATTCGTTTCATAAAGAACGCCAAATTTTAAAAGTAGCCAAACTTTGAAAAAAAGGATAACATCCAGTTTTTTTTCCTTAGTTTCAAATGGCCAAATTCAAGTGAAAAGTGGCAGACCTCAAACCTTTGGACAGTAAAATATACAGACTCAAGTTGTTTTTTTTCTTGCAAGGAAAGAAAAATTGCCTTATATAACGACTTAAAAAGTTAATTTCATAAGCACGAAAACCATTTTTCTTCAAGCATATCCTATAGCAAAACCTAGAAAGACTTATTTTCTGGGTGGGTTGAGGGGTTGCTCGTGCAGGGCGTTAACCGAGTATATTTTTAACTTGAATATATTCTAATAAAATGTCGTACTTATAGGATTTCTTTTCATAAAAAGACGTTTGTCTATTTCTTTTCGGTTTCTTTTATATTTATGTGCGGGTGGAAGTACAAATTGAGCGAACCTCAGCGATCGCCTAGGGTGCCAAGGTCCTAGGGTTGGACTCCAAAGTATAAAACAGAAGTCGTTAGAATACAGCTTGGGTTGCAAACTTCAAATCTCGTCTCGGGGGCACTGGCTCTGTAAGAGCAAAATTAGCATACAGAGACGTCCCTAGGGTCCTTGACGCTCGGCCAGCTGAACTTTGGTGTCCTAATTATAATATCATCTTAAAAATAATCTTAACTGTCTTGCACTAACGCATCAGGTACCACCGTTTTGAAATTGGCAATCAAGAAAATATGAAGACGAAATAATATCGATAATTACGAAATTAGAAACCCTAGCTTCAAACCTACCTACTAAACCTAACCTCGAACCTACCTACTAACCCTAACTGCACGCCTTATTGGCTCCGAACTGAGTCATTAGTAACTTTTTTAGTTTTTGAGAAAATAAGTTAAAACATAGAATTGGTCTTTTTGGTAGAAATGTTGGATTGTTTGAAAGAATTTCATAAGACCAAAATTTCATTTTTCATTATTTTGTTAATATCTGCTCAGTATTTTCGACTGTTTTTAATCTGCTTGATTTAACCATTTTCACAATTTTTATTTGTAAAGTCCTACCGTCTCAGAAACATGATAGACGCCCCCCTTCTAGCACATGGCACCCCAGGCGACTGCCCGTGTTGCTAGTCCACCTAGGGTCGGCCCTGTTCACATATAACACGATACGTCATTACAGTTTCAGAACACTCATCACTCGCCTCTTTCCGCTGGACCCCTACACATAGGCTGAGACTACTTCTCCAACCCTGTACTTACTAAAACAACTCAACAACAAACCAATTAAACTCTTAAGCCTCAAGTTATATATCTATCAATAGTCTGTTTCTCATCTTGTCTTCAAGACTGTAAATGATCTTAACCTCATTCAAACAGGGCCACCCGCCCTCACCCGGACCCCCACCAGCAAGCTTCTTCCCCCCGACTCGCACCCCCCCTCTCACTCCCTGGATTCTGTTCCAATCATCACTGGCTCAAATGACTGACTATTTGTATAGATGCATACTTCTCCCCCCCCCCAATATATATGAAGTACAGCGCTGCTTTGCTCTAACCTTACTACTATACTACACATTGGTAAGTATAAAGAGCCAAGTAGGTTTTTTGTGATTGGCTGCTTTTGCTTACTCTTCGGCTTGCTGCAAACGACAACATTTCAACAGCCCTGAGTAGTGGTACCCCCATCTCCCCACAGCAACATCCTCCCTCTTCATTTCTCTTACTTCCAGTATACTTGAACTAAACTTTGATATATGTGATTAGATTAACGTTAAGAGGACTTAATGAGGAAAATAAGTAAATAGAAAGCTGCATTTCTTTCTTGAAGCATAATCTCTGACCAAAGATTATTGGGATGCCAAATCAGCCATTTTTTCGGTTAGATCTAGCCGATTTCCCCTGTTTAGCCGAGAAAAATCTGCGATGACAGATAATTGAAACTCTGGCCATATTTAATTCAGCCGATTTATTTTAATTTTATAGCGATCTCAATGAATATTAATATTTTTAGCCATATATCTAGCTGAAATTGGGAAGATATTAGCAGATTTAAGCCATTTCTGAAGGTCATTCAAAGCAAACCAAACTACATAGAAAAAATATTCTTTCAGAATTCCCGTTATTTTTACTTGAGATCGATAGACCGAATTTTAACAGAAAATTTTGCTTCGTTGAGAATATTTAGGGGTTAGATACCATTTCTTTAACAAATCTACTACAAATCGGGTAGGTTTTAAGAAAGGAAATATATATTCTCTAATAATGCTTTGTTCTACGGTCATAATACATAGTTATTCTATTTGATAATTTGACTTTAAATGAGTATAAAACATTTTAGTTATACAATTAGCCGAAAGTGGAAAAGATTTAAACCGATCCTAGCCATTTTTCGGAAGCAGTTTTGGCCAAAAAAGATCAAATTTGTTTCGGCAACAAAAATATTACCATATATACCCTGGTGTGGATCGATCCTCGATTCATGGTCATGAAATCAATTTTTAGTATGTTCTGTGTATAGGTCGACCCCGGGTTTTTCAGGGATAATTACTGCAAGTGGGTCAATATTATATTAAATGAGAAGCTACACTGTTTTAAATTCATGAGCTTATTTTTGAAGGCGTTGTACGTCTTTTTAATTAATAACTGGTATATATTTCATATGTTCATTATTTGTTAGTTGTAAACATTAAATAGATTTCATTTTTGTAGCCAAGGGTTGCTCCCAGACCTTCCCATAATGTTTGAATTTCAACCTTACAAAATTATTTCTCTTGAATAGCTAGACTGCCAATTTTCGGCTTCAAAATTCGCTTTTCAAAACTCTACCTATACACGAGTCTACACGTTGGATATGAGCAGACCCGTGCAAAGCAGGTAATAGGCCCAGGCGAAATGCGAAATAAAGAGCAATTTGAAAAGTGTCCTTCTAGTATTTTTGTAATCAAGGCTTAATGCATATGAACAAAGTTAATTAAAAGCATTACGTATCTAATAAACAAATTTCGATACCACTCACAATAACATTTACCTGCTGTCAAAAATAAGTTTCCTGAATATATATATATATATATATATATATATATATATATATATACGTTCATACATACATAATTAACATTACTAGAACTATTTCATTTAAAAATGATTTTGATAAAAAAGTAGTCGAAATTTTTGAATTTGATTATTACTATTATTAAACTAGATGTGTTCAATGAATTATCAACTGATATTATTCAACACTCCTGAAAAATGGGTGTACCATAAAACACTTGTGTTTTTTTTCTCTTTGATTTTCAATTCTTATATATATAATGTTTCAAAAATCCCCTAAACAGTTACAAGGTAAACAACTGATCCCAACAAGAGACAATTTATACATTGTACCATAAATAGAATATTTGTGAAACAGGTAAAAACAGTGGAGAAAATTACGTAAATTGCATTTGCAGATTTGGGGAGATAAGTGACACAAATTATTTTTATGTTCAGTGTTTAAAGCTGTAAAGCTTTCTTGACTAATATATATATATATATATATATATATATATATATATATAAACTAGCGACATGTTTTTGTTTTATACTCGCACAGCGTGATTATTTCTGTTTCTGTCCGTAACAATTAACTTTTCAATCCAAAGGTAACAATTTTGCTACTAGCTACTATTAGCCAGTGTCCCTATGAAATTTCAGGATGTTGATACCTGTGACTAATGATTTGGCGGAGGAAGTGTATCCATTACCTGAAATCAACGTCACTCCTTCGTACGTACGGTAAACTCGCAGCCAATGTGGCCATCAAGGCACTCACTTGTGTATGCAGAAATTGTGCATATAAATATCAGTGAACTGTATCCTAAATATATAAGTGAGATGTGTCTGTGTGTTTGATAATCTGTAACGCTATAAAACGTACCTAAACATGGGTGTAGCCAAACCAAATTTGGCCCACCTACTCAATGAACCCGGGCGTAGGTTTAAAAAACAAAACGTTTTGAGAAGAATATTTCTAAAGGGTTTTAGAAGGGGCTCTATTTACAATGTAATTTCAACACCACAAGGGAACCTATTTTCCGTCAACATACACATCTTATTTTCTATGTTTATGAATAATTCTTTGAGGGGTGACAAGTGAAGTAGACTTTTTCCTAAATCAGAATGAAATTAAGTTTTGATGAAGAAAAAGTATTTTCATGCGTTTTTGGGGGTGTGGCTTCTATTCAATATTTCAAAACTGTACCCTTACTTTCCGTTCAATATATATATAAGCCGGATATTCAGCTAATATATCATAATTCTTAAGTAGTACCGATAAGTTACGAGATTCTTTTTATATCGTGAGCGTATACGCGCTCATATGAATGATACATTCATCAGATTGAAGAGTCTTTCAGACTTGATAAGGCCCCTAAGCTACAGAAAGCTTAGAGGACCCTAGTTGAAAAAATATATGCCAGAAGGGATCACAAGACTTGATAATATACATGCCTTTTACATTTTTTTGAGGACCTTGTGGATTGTGAGGCCCTCCGCTGTAGATTGTGCCTAAACTCGATTGTACACACGCGCTAAAAGAATTGTAAGATGCTCAATTCATTTAATACTGACAGAATTTTTTGCGTTTTGAGAGAGGCGTGAAAATTTACATTTAATTCATCCTTAGGATAAAAAGATGGGCCATTTGCCAACCAAGGTTGCCTGATAGTTGGAGATGTTTCTGGCCCAAAACACACACAAAAAAAATGGTCGAATTGTTTACAGAAACAATTCCATTATTACTCATTCATTAGATAGAGTATTTAAATCATCTTTATAAATACTTCTTTTAATATTACTAACTTACCTTCATCTTAATTTTTCAGGTTTTTTTCTATCGCAACTCATAAAAGTTGAAAGCGATAAAACAGCTACTGAGCATTAAGATGATGGTAAATATTATTATCATTTTTATTATTATTATTATTGTGATTGCTTATAAACCATTGTAATATTGAAATTACACGTCAAGAATGAAGATTTATTAAAAATACAACTGCAACCAAGTCAAAATGGTCAAAAATTTAAATATGGTCAAACCAAAACGTTCATGACCAAATGCTTTTCAAAAAGGTCTGTTTTTTTATATTCAGTCACATGGCAACCTTGCTACCAACTAATATTAATTAAAGGACTTGAAAATTTATAACCTGACATTATTGAATCTCAAGACGAAAAAAAAAATTCTACTTATATAATGAACAGTGATGTTCGTAGTTCTCTGCCCGTAACCATTGACTATTCCACTTAAAGGTAACAAGTTTGCTGATAGAATATATCTCCCAACCACAATGGACTACTTGAGGAAAACAAAATCAAAACCTACAGGAGAATGTAAAGAATTAAGTGTCCCGAACACACACAAATTGAAACAGAATCATACTAGTTTTAATCTCATGAGGCATCGTAATTCAGTCATTTTCTTTTGACGGGTGGGGGTATATCTTCTATCTTGATATCAGTTGCTTTTTATTGCAACTATTCAGACCGTCATTCTACGTTAGCGTCATTAATAAACTGTGTTAATCGGAAATCTGGAATAAACCTCAGGTGAGACTCAAAGTCTTCAGATGTTTCAGATTCAAACAGATTGAAAGAGAAACACATCCTTTGCCAAAATGTGTTGCATTTCGGTTATAAAATATAAGTTTACAAAAGTATCGTTAATCAACTAGAGACGCACTTTCTTTCTCGGGTGGAAAACAAATATAATTACCGCTTTGGAAAGGACGAAGAAGTTGATATATAGCTATTCTATAAAATCCTATACCAAATTATCTAATACCACTATGGGCGATTTCAAGAAATGAAGAAATCTAATAGCATATATCAGTAGTGGACTAAGCCAGAATGGGACCTGTAGCATATGTTACCAAGGGGCTCGAAACTTTATAAAAAAAAAACATACAAATATTTTTTTTTTACTTTCATAGCAAATATTTTCTTTCATTTGCTACTTAGCCAGATAATACGAAAAATGTGTTTGATACTTCAGTGATAGCGGCCATAACTTCAGTTTCAAATAACTTCGTATTTATGCATCATGTATGTATCAGATGGATACCACTCTCCCATTGATTACTGCGTTAAAATAATAACTCCAATTAGAAGGTAATAATTGGTTAAAATCGGTAACTTTGAACACACAGTGGTCCATAAAAGTTCAAGGCAGTATAGCTCTATAGAAATAGAGAAAATGCAGAATCACTGAATCGGAATTGTTAACTCGTAGGCAGTCCAGTGCGGGGCCCTTGAAATTGCGGGGATCGTAGCATATGCTACTTTTGTATCTCTGATATAGACATACCATGATAAAAACGGAAGGGGAAGTCTTCGAGAGAAAACTTTTTTTTATTTGTATTCTTTCAACTCAATTTTAGCTGTTTGTTTATCGCAACTACTCAGACCGTTATTCTACGACCATTTGGGAACAGCATGACTCGGGAATAAAGAATGAAATAGTTGCAAACAAAAAACAAACTAACATCAAGACGAAAGAAAATACAAGTAAAAAGAACAACAATAGTCTCAAATGCGTAATCTAATAAAACAAAAAGAGATAATATTACTATTTCAAGTGTGTATTATTTGTGTAAGACTATATTAATTTCCGTCTGTCTCTCCACACGATATCCCCCAAAAGTGCTCAATGAATCTCAACGAAATTTTGCGGTAGGGTGATCAATTATAACATGCCCACAAAGTTTCTACTAGAATCTACTAAACAGTTGATACGTTATAAAATTAGTCACTCAATAGAAGCTGTCGGGTGACCAACGTCTCTTGGCAGCATACAGTGTTGGTGGCGATCAATTAAACAAATTGGATAAAGGGCAGATCAATGAATAAGTTACGTCTCTCGCCTTTTGTTATGCAGTGATCATTAAAAAAATATGAAATTTAAATGAAACACGTAAGAATAAGCGGACACAAACTTAGGTGTCAATTTGGAATAAACTTAAATAGTAGATTGAATCCTAATTAAAAACCTATTGGGGGGGTAGTATTTAGCGGAAAATAAGGTTTGACATAATAAGGATTAAATGTTTAAATTTCCAGCCCTCTGGCTCCATAGGTTCACATGATTATTTATAGCCAGCCAAACCAGTTAAAAAACTGAAGAAACCAGTTGACAGTTTCTAATATGTATACATGTGAATAGTTTCTTTGGAGAATCAGAAAAGAAGCCCAGAGTTCAGATGAAAACAGTTTTGTTTTTCAAAATGAAACCCAGTTAACATAAGAAATTTTCTCGATAATTAGATCTTACCATCATAACCGCCACCATGAAAGGAACAGTTATTGGGTCTTTTGCGTTAATTTACTGTAAAAAAAAAGAAAAAAGGTTAAAAGCCCCTAACACGAACTGACTTTGCCCTGACTGACTAAAGATTATTATCGCGATGAGATAACATCAGCGTTGCTGAAATGTCAAACTTTTTTTCTTTTTTTAAAAAAATTAACATTTATTTACCCGACTAAATTACAGCGAGCTGTAATAGCTAGAATTATTTGGTGTGAGGAAACTAATGAAAAAGACCTGGCCGAATGTACCCTCTGGACTCTAATCCGAATAGATCAATGTAAATTCTCACTAAGATATACCAAATGCACGTATGTACGTGACAGCGTAACTCAGGAACAAAACAACATATCCCCTTGAAATTTTCTGGGTGTACTAACGGGACCTTCCGACATGTTTATAGCTGGTCAGTTTTTGGAAATTCGAAAAATAAATAAATCGATTTCAGAATAACGTGGGGTCTTTCTATGCACTTACACAGATTTGATTTCCATTTATCTATCGAACTAATTCCCCCCCTAGACATTTAAATTAGATGTGATCCAAAAGTCATGATGGTGACGATTTTCAAATAAGATTCATACTTCAAATTCATAATCTTTTATCGTGGCAAATTTCCAGCTATTAATGATACTTCCTTATCTCAGACAGAATCGTAATTTTCGTTTTTGTTACGTTTTAGTAATTAAATTTCAATAAGTTTTTTCCCTCATGATGAACACAGTAGAATTTATAGATTTTGAATACGTTGCAATTTTTGATATTTTTTTTCATCTTAATTTGTTTCTATGTTGAATTAGTTAAATTACGACCGAAGACTAATATATAGTTTCAGCACCCACAGTTATAACAATGAATGAAGGATTGCAAAGGAAAAAAAAGGTTGAGAAGCCTGGAGGACAGAAATAAAATCTTTTGCTACTTTATGACTCGGCAAAGCATTCGAAAGAAAAGATGTATTCTTCTCACACACAGTTTACGACTGTTATTTCAGTATTAATGGCAAAAAACATAGTTGACTCACGCTGCAGATATAAATTACTTTGGTTTAAAAACAACTCGATTTTTTGGGGCGGATCCAAGATTTCATGCAGTGTGGGGTCCAAATGGAACAGTGCATTTTTTTATAAATAAATAAAAAGAGTAAATTTCAAAAATCATAAACCAGAAAGAAGTATGTAATCTGGGATCTTCCACTTCTGTTTGAATTATAGCTTTTTAGTTCTAGAATTGACGAAAGAGTGAAGTAGAAGATATTTGGGAAAAAAAAGAAAAATTACCACAGAACTAAAAAGAGTGTGCAAAGAATAAGACGGAAGAAATCTTATATTTGATGAAGAAAAGTTGATACATTTTTGTTTTTAAGATTAATTTATGATCACTTGGGATTATTTGCTTTTTCATTTATAAAATTCCTTCATCTAAATATCTGAAGTAAAGAAAAATGTGCTTTGTCCCGAGAAGTAGGGGGTCTGGACCCCCTGAAACTCATCCCCTTGATCCACGCCTGGTTTTACAAGCCTATCAGTGTTCCAGACGCTCAAAGTATATTTCAAACATCTGGAGAAAAAAAAAATCAGACTTTTGGATATAAAAGATAACTTGGACAAATTTAGATAGATAAGCAATTAACCGGACAATTTTGAAAGTTATCAGCTGAAATATACGGAAGAATTTAGGAAGCAAAATAAAAAAAATGCCTGATAAAAGTTTTTTTTCAGTACTGATAAGCTTTTGATTAAAAAAAAATTAAGTTTCATACACATTTTTTACGCTTGAATTAATGTGTATTTCAATGTTGAATTCGTATTTTTGATGTAAATTGTAAATGGAGATGTCGATAGGGGCATTTTTATTTAATTAACAGATTTTCAATAAAGTTACCACATGCTAGAAATATAGACGATATGATACATTAAGGTGCGTCAAATGCAATCATTTTGATTTCAGCGGGTTATGTTTGTGGCTGGATTAGATTAGGATTTTTACCGAAGTTTAGAATTATATTCCGATATTTTATCAAAATCATTTCATATTTCAGAATGAAATTTCACCTTGAATGAAAAGGTTCTCGATACTCCTACCATACAAATAGTAAACTGTCATATTCAAGATAAACAGATAAAAAGATATCTTAATGATTGGTATGAGATTGGATCATAGTCAACGTGTAGTGGGATTTTTGTTCCTGGGTAGTGAGTGTTATTTTCTGATTGTTTACGTGTAAAAAGTATAGAAAAAGACTTGGAAACTTTGCTTGTGATTAGGATAGATATATTCATATGTAGTTGTTTTCTTCCTTTAAGGGATTAAGAATCTGCGAATTCATCTGTTGTCCAATTGGGAATAAATAGATTTCTGATTATCACTGTCATGGTCACAGAAGCAAAGTTTCTTATACCCCCCCTCCTTTTTGACTGTCAATTAAAGAATAACACTTATAACCCAAGAGCAAAACAAATTAAAACATGCTGCACAGTGTAATGTACACGAAGGAATAAAAAGTTTTTGGCAAATGTTGAATAAATTTATTTTGATTCTACTTCATTTTTGCAGAACTGTAACTTTTGTGCAGAGGTAGCCGCTTATTGTGATCTATTTGGGGTGTCCCTAATAGATCATAATAAGCAGTCTTTTAGATAACAATAACTGGCTGATAACATTACGCAAAGATATAAAGATTGTTACAAACAACTGTATGTTATTAAGCTGGCTAGATATACAATGGAAAAAAGCTGTGAGCAAGTTTGCATCAGCTATTAGATATTTTTGTCACTTTTAGTCATCCATCATACTTCAGTTGTCCCGTGAGACGCACAAATTTAACCGGGCTTTCATCACATCTGGGTAAGGAAAACTGACTCAATACCCACTTGAACTCTGAACCGAGTTGGCAGGTATTAGATATCCACTGTAAACAAATGTATTTTTTCAACCATATTCCAAGTATTTTTTTTTAGAAAATCCTGTCTAGTAATCATTAAAATAACTACATATGTGTAGGACAGATATTCAGCTAGTATGTTCTAATCCAGTCTTGGTACGTACCAGGAATATGTGAAAGATGCCATTAATGTCACTGTCAAAACAGCTCAAGTCATGAATACAGTTTTACGTCGACTTACGTCCCCATAAGAGCTTAAAACTCATTAGCTGCAGATGACGGAAATATCAGTCATTGCAGGTTTATGGCCCAACCTCGAAAATTTCCGCCATTTTATTTGTTAGCTTGCAAAGGAGAAGGCAGCGTATTCGTCATGTTTGTTTCAAGTTCTCCAGATGATGCAGGGGGGGGGGTAAATTAGTTGATACTCTGCTGGGTTGAGCTGATGACTCAGGGAAAGAAACGTTATGGATGACATTTGTTCCTTTCTCTTCGGAAATTCAAGGAAGACGTAGGTAGAACATTGAGGTTTAGATAAATACGTATGTGTCATGATATCTGAGCTTGTATTTGCGTATCTTTCACTTCTCCCTACAAAGATCGAGTTCCGTCCATACTATTAGAACCTAACCCGGGCGCAAGTCGACGCGTAGCTGTACATATATATCATCACAGTAGCGCAGATTTGGAAAAAAAAAAAAAAATTAAAAAAAAGAAAAGGGGATTCTGTAGTTTTTGACAGGCATGAAATCTGGAAAATTCATCCGTGATCTTGATCAACGTCCAAAAGCTTGCTAACCTTTAAAAAAAAAAAATCAACAATTTATCAAATGACACTTCCCTTATGAATAGCATCAATATTGATGGCTACTGTACACTTCAAACTTAATTCTCCAGTTGCCCTTTGTCACACATTTTTACTCAGGCCGGTTTCTCTTTGGCAGTGAGTAGACAGCGTTGATCAGAAAAGGAGAATAAGCTTCAGGTGAGACTAACTCGCGTCTCTCCTGGGAAGCCAGGTTTACGCCTTGTTGTTGGCTTCAGTAGCTCAATCAGTAAACCAGGTTCTGAATTCGATTTACTGTAAATCCATCGTATATGTTACGCTGAATACGCAAAAATTGACTAATTAACGAAATTCACTTATTTTTTTTTTTGTTTCATTTCACTTTGATTACATACATTTTTAATCATAATTTAAATTTCTTTTTTAAAGTTTTTTTTTTATCCTTGTTTTGATTAGATACATTTTTGATCAAATTATAACTGTATTTACTTACTTTTGTAAAAGAATAAAAAACAGGAAAAAGAGAAAACTAAAACTTAGGTAATTTTGGCGGTTCAGCATAATATATATATATATATATATATATATATATATATATATATACTGGAAAGATCTATGTTATTAAAAAATCTCATTTTCTGAAAACACCGAATACTAAATCGATTGGCCAAAAAGGTTTTCACACGGATTACAACCCGTTATGGGGCTATAAAATCTTTATCAGTGACAACTAACTGATGAAATTAATAATCGGGAACGTTTAGTAAACATTATGCGCTAAATAGATCTCACTAAATGTTGGAGAGGCCCCTCAAGGTACCAAGCCCCTTCCACGACCTCCAAATATCCAACTACGTCCCTACTAGTAAAGTAAATTGAGTCTCATATACGCGAATATAAAAATGTTGTCAGATAACTTTTCAATTCACCGAGTTTTGTAAACTGAGAAATGGTCTGCGTCGGAAGCAGGAATCGGAAGAAATAGCCGAATATGAAAAGACGTTATTGTGCGCCAGGAACTGTTCCATGGGAAATCGGTAGACGAAAAATATTTTAAAAGTAAGATATTAGAATGTTTGATTGTGCACGTCAAAATACCGAGCTAGTCCGACATTTTTTATCGCGTGGTTGCGGTTTGATCAAGAATAGCAGACATTGCACTAAAGAATTAGATGAAAGGAGATTAGATTCAGGAGAGGATCCAGGATATTGACCAGTGTTGGATCCGAATGGAAAAAATGATTTTTGCAAATACATTGGCGAAAGAGAGAAAAAACAACAAACAAACAAATAATTAGTGATTCGGCATTTTTCAGTTCCCTTTGAGTCATAGCTTTTTTTAGCGCTAGAATTGACAAAAGAAATTTACAACAGAACCCATTATATATATATATATATATATATATATATATATATATATATATATATATATATATATGTGTGTGTGTGTGTATAAATATATATACAAAAATAAATAAAATGTAAGACAATATTACTTAGGATTATTTGTTTGTTTTATCTATAGATTTTGTTTACCTACGTATCTAAAAATATGAAAACAATTTTTATGCTTTAACATATGCGCGTTAATAAAAATTAAAAAAAGAGCAATTTTTTTCATTAATGATTTAATGTTAAAAAAGCGATAGTGGAGATATCCTTCAAAAACTTATTCATAAACCCGCTTGTAAAATAAATAAAATTCACTTGATGAAAATCAAGTTAGCGTAAATCGTACTGTTCACACGCTTGTGCATAACTTAGTTGATGAATAATCCCTTTATCTAAAAATTGAATTAGATGTTTACTTTTTATGTCCTCTCCCAAATCATTACAAAAATGACCAACTGAAGATACATCAGATGTAATAAGGGTTGGCAGTCCAGGTGGCCGGATTTTAGGTATTTTCATATTTCTATGGCCAGCTAGTTTCTTTTGTAAAGTTGGTTTTTAAAATGTTGATAAAATTAGTTGAGAAAAAATGAAAAAAGATACATATTTATATGTTGATAGAATTAGTTCATGGGTTTATCTGAAAGCAGTCCTGATGTTATAAAAATGTCTAATACAAGGGTGGTGGTCTCTTTGGTATTTGGCAATGAACATCTTATTCATACATTTTTTCATTATTATTAATTAGATATTCTTTGTGTTCCGTAATCTATTTTGTGTCATTTTTTTTTAACCATAGTCACTGAACAATTTTGTTAAGATAGCTTAAGATAAAGTTTTGAATTTAAATAATCCTCTGGGATTAATCTTATTTGTGTTTTAATTCTCTGAACAATGATGTTATACTTGGTTTGCACGTGTGAAATATTTTATCCTTTAATTGTAGCAATAAATAAAGAGATAGATGGAAACCTGATAAAATTTATCGGGGGGGGGTCTATCTTTTTATAGTACATTTGTTCGTGTTCTTTTTTTTTTTTCAATTTTTTTATCAAGGCATATTTTTAATTTTCTGATCAAACGCTATTTATCAACTCCCGAAGGAAAATCGGCCCGAGTAAAAGTTGCGATAGAAAAACAATAAATTCAGGCAATGAAAAAAAAAAATCATAATTTCATAGTTCTGTGAAGTTTATATAATAAATATATATATATATAATGCTTAAATAATATCATAATATTAACCGTTAAACTCTTATCATTTCCGTCTTATTTCAAATATTGCTATCAAACTACTGAGAGATTTTTTAAAGAAAATTAGTTTTGGTCAGTAAGCAAGGTCTTCGATCATTTTTTTTTGCTCTCATCAAAGGGTTAGTAAAAAGAAGGGAGTATTTTGGCGTGGGATAAGACCAGTAAATATCGTTTGATTGACGACATCTTTACCAACTAATTCCAAAAGAGTTAAAACCAGAAGATTATAATTACAAAGTGATTGGGAATAATCCCTTGGTTCTAAACAGCGAAAGGATAACATTTTTAATCCAAATCTTCACGAGCCTGGGATAACAACTATATTTCGTGTTTGTGTATGATGAAGATATGTAGCAGTCACCATGGAATTTCTTTCGAATAAAAGTTTGTTATAGATTCTTTTATACTAAATAGAATTGCACGTCTATGGAATCGGATTATTGCTTTTTTGCTTTTTTTTCTTCTTGTTTTGTTATTTTTACCATTTGGATTCGTCTAAATCTTATTTCGAAATACATATTTATTATTTGTGTTTTGTGATCCGACTCCAGCGAATGGATTAACGAAACCTCCTCTGCAGGTTTTTTTCATTATTTCTAAGCTAGGATCACGTAGCCAATAGCGCATATGCGGAATCTGAAATTCCCACGATAGTCCTTTAATTGAAATAAGGTTAACCTCAGCATTTCATTTCTTGCTACGGACCTCGGTTATCCTAGTTGATAATGTACCTAACGTACATTGCCAACAGAGAGATAACTTATTCAGTTTTTTTTTCAAATTGTTTTCTTCAAATCACAACAATCTGCCGATCTCAGTTGGTTGTAGACGCAGATAAAAATTAAAAAAGATTAAGTAATATATTAAACAGGATCTATGTACCTTCGAAATTTGCATATCAACTTCCGAAGAATTAAACAGAGTAAAAATTAATAAATCTACATATTGGGAGAAATGAGATTTTTTTTTAATACATAAATATTTGAATGACCTCGCATGTTAGCGCCCAACGAACCATTTTTTAAAAGTTCACATTCCCGTTTTTTTTTTTTTTCTTTCAGAGCTACAAATGCTTAGTTTTTTCCATTTTGAAGCTTGAACGCTCTTTATAAATCGTACAAGGCATCCAAGCTTCAAAATAAAAAAGCTCTAAAAATAACGAAAGTATCAACTTTTTAAAAATGGATCGTTGGGCACTTGTCATGCGCAGCAACTCGTGTATGTGTGTGTGTATATACATATGTATAAATATATGTACACACACACACACATATATGTATATATATATATATATATAAGAGGATAAGCTGTTTCTCGTGGCAAAGCGAAAAACAGTTTATTTGGGGGAGAAAAAAAATTAAAATTGAATCTACCAAAATTATTCCAAATATTTAATAGAACTTGATTGAAAGATGAATTGTAGTCAAAATATACATTATTTGATAAAACATTGGAGCTAATAAATGAAAATATCCTCTAGGAAATGACGTTAAAATAACTCGACATTAGATTTTTTAAATGCACGGCCAATAATTGAAGAGATGTAGTAGATAGGTATTCAAACTGAAGTCCTCCCTGGCTCTAAGTAAAAGAAATATCCATATTTTCATAAACATTGCTCATCTTAAATGAATATGAAAATCAATTATTAACAATTTGGATGAGTCAATAAATCGATTATTAAGATCGAACGAAAGTGAGATTTTATCTAAACTCGAGATTTGATCCAAACGCGAGAATCTTCAGTAGATGACGATTCAGCTTTGCGTATAAAACGGTAAAAGAAAGAGAAAATGTACTTTAAGATCTAAAGTTAGTCTTCTTTAAAGAATAAAATGTATGAATAATTAGGTGTCAGCCGTAGAGCAAGGGTTGCAAGCCAACCTAGCAAACCTTATGTCGTTGTGTTAATCCTCATTCGGAGTCCCTAAACAAGGGCCCCATAACAAAGACCTAACGAGTACGGCCATTATGTTTGTACTTGAAAACGAAGATTAAAAGTTCTGGTTCATAATAAAATACAATTAATGAAAATAAGAAATTGTTTCGTCAAGTGTTTGGAAGAGATTCAATAAACGTGTAAATCTGTTTTGTTGATTTGAAATCTTTATAGTGGGCATGAGAGAAACAAAGTATTTTCGTCGACTTATTCTGTATATTACTACAAAAGATTTAAATCATTTCTAATTCTATTCTTCCTCTGACGTATAGTACGAAATGAAAAAATAAGATCAGTATTAAACCTTTATTCATTTTAATTTACAAAGAAAGAAACAATTTTTATCCGTACCCCCTCCAAATTGTGTTTTTTTGTCAGACTCTAAATGGCCTCAATACTAAATACCTTAATATATATCAGAAATTCATTGAAATCAATATGCAATTAGAATAGTTACTTCTATAATTTATATATCCGAAAAAATTGTATCTCTAAAACATTTCTCTATTTTTTTTTTATGAGTCTCGGCTAGAGATCATAAAATTGACTGGTTATTTATTTCGTTTATTCCGATTTTTGTAGCTTATATTATTATATATTTATTATTAAAATTATGAAATAACAATATTGGAAATGTAAATTTTTACTGAGAAAACCATTGAAATTCAAGGATCTAGTAATAAGTAACTCCTCTTGTTAACACATAATTTTTATATCAGAAAATTCTGCGATCTTTCTTTTTGCTAACGGCACAAAGATTCTGACAATAAAATGTTTCGGGTGTTTTTTTATCGATACCTTTTGCCAAATGTCACTGGCTTGCCCTAAGTACACACAAGAAAAAAAGATACATATTTATACCTAAATTACATTTAACGATTTGCAAGAAGATTATCAGATTCCAGAATTGAATTAGGTAAATTTCTAGTCTTCGGACACGGCTTATGTAACCTAATATAAAATACAGTATTATAGCGTTTCAGATTCTATACACTACGTTTTTTTTGTATCACGATCCAATTATACAAAGTTGAAATAAACCATTGATGATTCGGAGTTCGGAAAATATTTTTGAATTTAAAAGAAATAAGCTGAGAGGATATCAAACAGAAGTCCATTATTGCTGAAGATATTTCATTTTCTGTAAAAATTTTGAGAAGTTTATTTTTATAAACAGTAAAAGTTTTCAGATCATCATGGGCGTATGGTGACTGTTTACTTAAAAGAGCTTAAGACTTGAATGGTTCGAAATTTTACACGAATAGATACACAGGCATTAATTTCCTGTAAAAAAAGTCTTTTTTTATCAATCGACGAAACTCAGTATAAAATCATGTAATATACAATTTTGAAAAAAATTGTATTTAGTCTCTCTTAGCAGTAGTAAATATCAATAGCCCGAATTTTCACTACTGTTCTGTTAAAAAAAATATTAAAAAAAAAATAAATGGTATTACGAAAATAAAATATTGTAGTTAAGCACAGCATACAAAAGCACAACCATACAACGTTTTAATCAGTTATCAACACAATAATCCAGTTAGATCATTAATAAGTTGGGTTTTTTAATTTTCTCATTAGACACATACACCGTCTAAGATCTATGGGTGCCCCTCAAAAAGAAATTATGGTGACATTTTGGTTCGTCACATGCACTATTTTCGTCGTACTGAACCTGATGCACTATATTCTGATAAAGAATATTATGTTTTTTTAACTTATGTTAATATCTAATCAAGACGTAGTATAGTTATACTTAATGGAGCCTTTGTAAGCTGTGTTCAACTACCCTTTTTAATACTCGTAAGACCACAGATTATCAAATGACTTTCGATTAGCAGAGAAATTATGACATTCCTACTTGGAGATGGTAGAATTAACTAACATTTACTTAACTTTTATCCAGGCTGGCCAGATAAATAGAAGAAAAAAAGCACCTACAAAAACGTTGTCCAACAAATTATTAATGATAATTCGATAATAGAACTACGTCGAATAAAATTCAATGTCTTTATGTTGTCTAAAAAAATATCTTTCAAAAGGAAAAATGTATTTAAGTGATTTCAAAACATATTTTTGCTTAGTGTTAGTAAATCCGTTGGACAGACGTGAAATTAAAAAAAATTGAACAAAACGTATACAACTTAACATTTGGATAAAACCATTGAAATCTGTCTTAATTGATTATATGGTCAGCCCTAGGGTTCCTGGCGCCCAGGGCAAGCTGTACTCCAGAGCCCTTTGAAGTATAGTATTATATTTTTAAAATTTTTTTTCCTTTTTTACAATGAGAAAAATAAATATATAAAGGACTTATTCCGAATCGGCGAAATTCATTTTTTCAAAAAGTTCGATTTCACTTAGATTACATCCAACTTTTGTTTTGATTCAGAAAACTTTTGATCAAATTAAAACAACGTATTTTTTGTAAAAGGAAACTTCACCACGAATCGTAATATGTAGGCATTATACTTTGCTGATTTATATGAAATATGAATAACTCAAATTACAATGCATTAATTAAATGAGCTTATCGTCGTTCAAGAGAATTTCTGTTGCCAATTGTTTCTCTTAGTTTCAACCCAATAGAAAGTAACTGTCAGATATTCCTGAAAAATCTGACTTTTTTCTGTTTGATTTATTCATACGACCATTTGTATTTGGGAAGTGCAACAGCCTAAGATACATGAGGAACGCCCCTAGCGCTTGGAATCCTGAGCGACTGTCCAGGTTACCGGTACCCTAGGCTGGCCCCGATTGCTTCTTTTATTCTATAGTCGTAAGCGTGGTTAGACAAGTCAATAGATCTTTCCCATACATCAGTTTTACGAACAGGTTTTAGATAAGAATACTTTTCGACGAGTTTTGTGAACGCCAACATTTTAACCTTTGACAAAATTGACTATGGCTGCACAAAATAGCAGTTGATTGCAACTGATCAAACATTAAAACCGACAATTTTTTTAATTCAATGCACAGTTTTTAATATAACGTTTACTATCTTTTAATTGATTTATATTAAATCATTAATAATCATTAGTTTATATATTGTATTTACTTGTTGATATATCAATATTTATTATCATGCTTGCAGCAGATAATAAGGTATAATCCAAATTCAGTTTTTCTTTCATTAATTCTCCCATTTCCTTCTATTTATGCGCCGTTTTTCAACATTGAATGAGCGAGGGTATGAAACTTTACAATCTTGACCACCTTTCTTTATATTGTACAAAAAAGGCTTTTATTGGCAGTTGCTTTTTACAGACGCTAAAATAATATCCCTTTTGTGCACCCATAGTCGATTTCGCCAATTGTTAAAATGTTTGCGTTCACAAAACGGTGGATTGCCAACTATGATTATGTTTGGACTTGTAACAAATAATATTGTTATCTACGATGGGGAACGCATAAAAAAGAAAGAAAAAAAAAGAGCGTGCCATCTTCCTTCATATTACAAGTTCAATTGTTTGACGTATTCATAGATTGGGTATTAAAAAAATATTCATTGAACTGGCAAGAACTATTTAAACATTCCATGTTGAGCTACAAGTACAATCAAAACTTTAATAGGATTATAAAGACTTAAACCCTAGTTCATGTAGACCAGGGCTCTCATAACTCTTTGCATTGGTGACACACTTTTAAAAATGATTTTTTCTTTCAGACACATTACTAGAGTTTTATTTGCCAAGCCAAGTACATAAAGTCATCCAAGCAGTTCAACTGACTCAGGAAAAGTATCTCTGGAAAGATTATATTCAATTTCGTGACACCCCAAGAGATTATCGGCGACGCACCACGCTGAAGTGACGCGATATTCAGTTTGGAAAGCTCTGATCTAGATATCAAGTCATGCATTACGATTGGAAACCTCACAAAGTCTAAAGGTCAAGATTTGTACAAGTCGAGTATTAAAAAAAAATTTCACAAGTAAGTTCTTGTGCTTTTCAATCCACAAGACGTACAACAGACGGAAAGTAACATTCCAGTTTAGCCATATTTACATCGTAACTAGAACCCCACTACCCGCTAAATCTTAATAAATTGATTTTTTCACAAAACAATGGTGGTGTTACGAATCGGAAACACAAAAAAGTTACTTGCGAAAATTTTTTTACTATTCTTCTCGAATAGTCAACTGATTCAAATCTTAACCAAAAAAATAGATAATCAGATTGAGTAATGTAATAATTCAGATTCTATGTTAGGTGATTGTATTTTACTTATTTCTTTCTACAACCGAGTTTGTCAAAGACATTGTTAATTTCATTCGGAGAATTATAAATTATTCTTATTTTTATGACTACTTTTTACCCTCAGATTTTTTTGTAGCTTTTTTTTATTCTCTCCAACCTGTCCGAATAAAGGTTAATATAACTTTCCTTGCACGGATTTGTTTACTTTTCCGAATCCGTTTAAAGCTTTCTAAATTTACTCCAGGTGATGTTTTATTTGCTCAAGATGTAAATAGCAGTTTTATGCTTGTTTTTTGAAATAAAAATAAAATATTCCGTGCATAAAAATATTACCTTTAAATTGATTCTTTTAGCTCTACGGAAAAAGTAAATGCTTTTATTTTTTAAATTCGAGGAATTCCGGTTTGCTTAAGATTTATTTCGTATACATAATGCGAAAAGGCTATGAAAGAAAAATATCTTTATCTTTATGGATGTAACATTGCTGGCTAATTCTTGCATGAAAAGATTAAAGTTATCTTCCGCTTATTGAAGCTGTAAACACTTGAAACTATTTTAATGTATGAAATAGTTTTACGGTGCAAGCTAGAAAATTTAACCCGGAGTGGTAATAAATAATCTTTAGAAATACCACCAGAAAATAAAATAATCATCCCTAAAGACAGATCATCGTTGTGTGACAGGGATTGTTTTATGACATATTTCTCGGGGGAAAAAAAAGATTGTTTATCTATAATAATAATGCCAATCCTATTCGTATATGCATTTGTCTGTAACTATTTTTTGCGTCAACATAATATCCACGATACTGAGCCGTAAACCAATTTTTTAACCACAAGTAGCCTTTTTTTATTTGCAAATGATATGCAAATACTATTTTTAATTATTGCAACTATTTATTATCCCAATTTCTGTTGCTTTTTATCGCAACAGTTAGGGTGAAGGTAAATAGTTGCAAAAGATAAAAATGATTTATAATACTTGATCAAAAAGAGAATGAAAATAAATACCATTTTGTTTGTAAACACTTAATCAGGAAGATTTAAACGTCAATCATGATGCTTTAAAAAACGAATGTTCGCAATATCTATATAAATTAGTTTGCAGTCTAATGATGGGAGGGAAAAAACCCTTAATATCACATTTTTTAAAAAGACAATCTCCTCCCTTGTCAATGCAATTAATCCATCACCATGAAAAGGGAGGAGTATGAATATGCCGCTATAAAAGTTTCGATTATTGACTACTGAAATATTTTTGTCCAACTACATTTTATTTTTACAGTTAGTGTGCGGCGTAAGACAATATATTCCTTAGTATGTCTTCCTGCAATAAAGACTTCAGAACCGCAGTTTTAATTTTATTTATGCTGTCATTCTTGACGCCGTGGATTCAAGAGTTGAAAAGGAAAAGATGGAAGCTTTTGATTATTCAAAATCCATAGTCCTGCGGCATGTATACGTCAAAATTTAATCACTTCTTCCATAGTCTATTGTCCATCAGTCCACGAAGTCCCATCAAAATTGAGGAAGTCCTGAGATATCCACAAGATAGTCATAAGTGAATTCATAAATGTTTTTTTTTTTTAAAGCAAAAAAAAAAACAAAACAAGAAACAAAAAACATCTTTTTCAAAATGTTATTCCGGGATCCATCCTAAAATTCAACCAACTCTTGTCTTTTTGCTTATCCTGCCATAAGATTTCATTGACATTGAGTATTTCTAGAGATATCGTGTAGACGGACACGATCGATTACATATACTGCTTTGAGAACTTGGTGGAGATAAGTGAAAAAAACAAAAAACAAAAAAAAACAAAAAAACACACAACTTAATCAGCAATTTCTCCCAGGGTTTATTTATCCATCTCACCATATAATCATAGGAGCACACGATTTCTTTTAGATTTGGAAGATGGCAGCTTTCGAAATCGTATGAATGAAAAATACAAATATAACAAATGTCGAGAAAAAAAAAAAAAAAAAAAAGACTGAAATGACTTATTAGAATTGACATCTGTTGAGAAGTTGGTATTTTGTTGTAGCTGACATAGTTCCCTCACAACAGCCGTGATGATTTGGGACGCTAAACCACTGGATGGCCTTCATATCAATGAAAAAAGAAGCGGCGTAAATACTTCGGGTAATCCTTGGTCTTTGGTAAAATATTGCAGTTGAACATTGCATATAAAAGCCCCCCCCCCCAGTATAGCACTACTAGTATTGATCAGATATTGGCACAATAATGAAATTAAGGCCATTAATTTGCTCTCTCTCTCAGACACCCTGGCTGTCGAAAATACATTGGTACGACATTTTGGCACGTTGGATGCACTCTCTTCGTTCTACCTTAAACGAATCCATGGTGCGCTAATATTTTGATAAAGAACAAATTGATGGCTTCGAATTTTATTATTGCTTTAATAAGAGATCAATACGTTATTTGATTATACTTTATGGAGTCTTTTGGATGCAACTACTTTAAACGTGAAAGTGGCAGAAATCAGTTGAGATTTCCTGCACAAAATCATGATCAAGTTACACTACTTATCCCAGGTATTCCCAACAGGCAGGGTCATACTTGAGGCAGTACAAACAGTGCAGCTCTACTGGGGTCCCCAAAAATGGATATGAAAATGAAATGTGTACACTGAACTTGTTCGAAGATGTATTCCATGGAGAGATGATAATCCTTAACAATCATACCTCTATGAATATTTCATTTTTGTTTTTGATTTGAAAATAGCTGAATACAAAAAAAAAAAAAAAATAGAAGGGACCTCGAAGGAATGTTATGCGTAGAGTTCCATCAATGGTAAATACCAACTTATATCCCAGGTTTCCTTCCAAATCAAATCACACTAATTCAAAACATAAAACATAAGGAAGATATCCAGGAATCGAAGACAATTTTCAACAGCTGATTGATTATATCGTTAAGTTTAACGTCCCATTTTTTTTTCTAGTAAAATCACATTTAGATTTTTCCAATCGAGCGTGTTGGTTTTTTATTTTGTAGAGTCTTTTTTTTTTTTTTTTTAGAGGGAAAAGTTTATGGCACAAGATCTGATTTGTTATAGCATTTTGTCACAACTAAGGGGAAAAATGGTCCTAATTGCAAAGTTACACATTCCTGTTCACTGGCTGTTAAAAACGGTGTACAATTTTTAAAAAATCATTCAAAGTAACAACAATGTAACTTATGTTTTTACATATTTCTTTCTTTTTCTCTTTGATTTCTGCGTCGTTTCTAAAATCGAGTGAGCAAATATGTGAAACTTTACCATCGAGACCATCTTCCCAACAGTGTGATAGTGTTTTTACATTTGTAAACATTAAACCAAGATTTCTTGTTTTTCATCATCTGTGTCTGTGTCTTAATAACATCAATAATGTTTTGTGTTTGTAAGGCCTTCGCAATAATTTGGGACGCTAAACTACCCGATAGTTATGCAGTTGTTGAAAATAGTCGTTGATGCCCTATAAGGAAAATAAAATGCTTACGAGAAGAGATACGAAAACGTTGTTCGCAGTATAAAACCTTTGATTTTTGAATGCAACCGAATTGAAAAAAAAGAAGAGTTTATTACTTACTTTTATCGAGTGCATCTTCCTCTCGGCAGGACGATGGTGTGGTCCCCGGCGTAGGAGGTGTATTGTGTAAACTGTCGCTAGCAACTGACGACGAACAAGATAGACTGGTGTAAGTCGGTTGCAGAGATGTAGGATTCGGTGGCTGATTTGGAGTATTCCCGTAGATACACGATGGGTTGTTGGATACGGCCACAATGTGTGGGTCAACACCACCGTTGGTGCCACCATTACCAATACCTGCACCACCGGCCTCAATCAGTCGGCCATTGTTCGAGTTTGATAACGATTCCACATTGTAGCCGGCCCCCAGCTGAAAGTTCATACCGAAGGCGTTCATGCCTCCAACGCCGGAATAGTTATCGAACATGTTCGACTGCTGTTCTGACCAGTTCAGAATGTCCTTCACGGAGAATGGTGTCGAGTAACCTACACTTGTGTACATGCCTCCTCCTCCTCCACCGTCGTCTGTCTCCAGGTATCCAACCCCGTCCGTTTGTCGAAAGACGGATTGCTGGCTGATATCTAGTAAAGCCACGGTGTATGGTTGGGTGAGAAACTTCAAGGTTGAGTCCTTTCGTTAGATTTTGGGTTGGGGACGAGAGAAAAAAAGGGGCTGTCGGAAACCCCAAATTATTCCCTTTTTAATGTACGTGAACGATCAAGACAGAAAGGGGGTTGAGATGTGTTAATGTGTGAGCGTTTGGAGTCGATCGTTTTTTTTACCCCGCAGCCAATCTCGTCGTCTCGAAGTTTGCCGTTAATAACGTGAGATTTGATGTGGAGTTCTCCTCCACTTATCGGCCTAGGCTAAACAAAACGAGCAGTCGCCGTTTCCGTTTCGTACTTTCAATTCTATACTAACTGTTTTTATTAATCGTATTAGTTAAAACTTTCCTTAGAATAAAAAGCTATTGCATTTACAGAAAACATAAATAAAGATGTTTTTTATGTATAAAATGAGATCATGAAGAAACGAATAAAGAAAATTACCTTCGAAGATTTATTCTAGACTCTTCTTACTTTAAAGCGCAGAAAAATCAAAAGTAAATATCATTTCAAATTAAGAGAAACAAGTAAGTTTGATTTCAGAATCTGGGCAGTACGAGTTATCTATTGAGTTATATTATTGCATGGTGTTTGTAATCAGAGATTATGGAATGATATTTTTCAATAGGAAAAGGAATAACTTCACTTACTTTCAGATTTTGCCACTTATAAAAATACAACCACAATTGGAGATTGTGGATCCATAAAACTGTCAGTTCCCTACAGATTCGTTGATTAATATATTTTGGGGGCCGTTTTCCTTTTCGATTCCGGCAGCGGTTAGAAATTTCTCCTTTGAAACAATGTCGTAAGTAAATCCAGTAAGGGTGTTCGACACGATGGCAAAGCTTGATTTCGTGAAATTGTTTAACGTGCTGATGACAAGACGAATGTTTTTGTTTGTGATTTTCGTCCCTATTTCTCACACGATGTTACAGGCTGTTAACACAAAACAAAAAACAACATGAAGGCATCCAATCACTGGCACAGCGCATTCTAAGCAAAGATATTGCACACAAACACAATTTTTTTCTTCTTATACTTGCTTAAAGCCGTTTTCCTTTTTGGTAGAACAAAGCCTGTGTTGATTTACAGAAAGATTAACGGTAATACATGTGTCCAATTTCTGAACTGACTTGGGAAGAAGCAGAGGTACAAGTGAATACGTGTATATGATCTTGTGTTTAAAAACAGATGTATATCAGTAAGTGTTAGTGTGTATGTGTGTTGTTTACAATTACGTGGGTCACGATGTGTGCGTTTTTTTCTTTTGTGATTGTATCTTGTTGATATAGTGCAGCGAAGAAGATGGAAGAATGTTTTCTTTATGAAGTTTGCAGCCTTTAGTGAAGGGTATGCTCTCCCGGGTGGGTTTACCGTCTCAGATATCTCTCTGAAATGTGTTCACGACTTATCGAACGGCTATCTTTTCCTCATTCGTTTTTATCTCTGTTAGGAAAGGGTAGTTTCAACCCTTTTCCCCCCTTTCAATAATAAGAAAAAGCAGAAAGAATAAGACCTGCTTAGAACAAGGACGTATGCATGCACACGGGTTTCAATGTATGCGAGTATTTTAAGAGGGACCAAAATCGGATTTAATTAGGAGTAAAATAACTCAAATTCTTTTTCTCTTTTTTACTTAGATACGCGCATGAAAAGATGAAAACGAGAGAGGAAAGAAAGAAACAGAGGTAGATAACCAAAATGCAGATTCTAATAAATAAATTTGAAAAAAAAAAATGATCTTTCAAGGTTGAATAGATACCATTCTTGCAGAAATTGTTTTGAAAAAAAAAATTACAACTGACGATGCGTGAAGTAAATGGTGTGTGTGATGACTGTGAATGAGAGGCCACTTTAGAGAAGCCTTTAGTCCAAGGCGGCCCGACCGACAGAAGCGCGAAGATATGATGGTCGCTGGACGAAATTCATTTAATTCTGCCTCTTTTTCGGAACAACGCACGATGATGAAGTAAAAAAGGGGTCAGCGACTACTACCAAAGGAACCCCCGCCCTTTACCATAACCTTCCACTATCAACTTCCTTCCTCTCCCTTGCTTGATTTTTTTCTCCAGTACATTGACCACGCCCCTAATACCTTATTCAGCGACTCTGTAGGGATTGACAGTTCACTCAGCAAATGGTAAATCAGTATTTTTGTCAATGGGAGGCGCTTATCTACTAATCTGACCATTCTTAAAGCCGGCTTGGTCTGTCAAAGTTTAACATGGTGTGAGGTTCAATTGTCTACAGTCAGCCAATCAGAATTGAGTGTGTGTGATTTGCATATTAAAAAACGCCCCTAAATCGTGTTTGAGGGTATGTTGGGATGTGCACATACATGTGTGTGTGTGTATGTATATGAGAGAGAGAGAGAGAGAGAGAGAGAGAGAGAGAGAGAGAGAGAGAGAGAGAGAGAGCGAGCAAGTAAGCAAGCACAATATTACAGGTATTTTAAGGGTATATATATGAATGTATCAATTCATCCCCGTGAAAAAATTCAGATACGTTTGAATTTCAATAAGATGATTGTTTTTTTTAATTCTATTTGTCAATCTAAAAAAAAAGATTTTGGAAAAAAAACTACTGAATTAGTTTCAGTGGGGGAGTCGTGGTAGGAGATATTTTATCAGGGAAATTGTTACCTTTAAGTGGAAGAATCCATTGTTACGGACTGAGGAATAATCACATTGTTCATTATATAACTAGACACGAACACAAAACGCATATATATATATATATATATATATATATATATATATATATATATATATATATATATATGTGTGTGTGTGTGTGAGTGTGTATATGTTTCACTCTTCTCTACAATTATCAAGTGAGTCACTTGATAATCGCTGAGAAGCGTGAAACAAATTTGTCGTAAGGATTCCATAAGTATTTACTATTCTTGCCCCATTTTATAGGAAATATTGAGCACCTTTATTATAAACAATTTCACGTTGAACTGAACATAGCAAAATGAGGCTTTACCATTGTCATTGTCAAAACTTAGGATCAAATCAAGATATATACGTATATATAATATTGGTTGGTTTCGAACACTTAATTTGAAATAATCAGAATGAATTATTACTCAAAGATAAATTTCATGATTAATTGAAAAAAAAATGTAAAATTGTTTATAACAATGAATTCAATAATAAACAGTGAATTTCTAACAATTAATGTGAATTGTTCCAATTTGTATATCTTTTGCTTAATGTTATCAGACGGGTTTTTGTTATCTGAAAGATCCTGTCCCAAAGTGATCACAGTTAGTGATTTCCACTGTATATGATATTTCTAAAAGTATGCAAATATACATGAAACATCATTTGCATTGATATGGACAGGGCCTATGTTCCTGTTTATTTGTGAGTTTTTCAAACTGCATAGCAAATGGGATTGGTGAACTGGGTTCAATCATTCGCAATGATTCCGGAATGAATCGATAAATAAGATTCAATATTCTTCAACCATTTGAAATCGAATCCGAAATCTTGAATTTCAAAAATCAGATTAAGCCATCACCACCACTTTAAACAGTTATCATAAATCATCATTTTCGTCTCCTGATTATGGAGGTAACAGGTCTTGTTAGTCATTCAGAAGAAACTGTCATGTGAGCAACATCTTTTTGCTGCAGGTGGGGGTGATCAATTGAAAAATTGCAAAGTGGGGCGATTCATCAATAAGTTACTTTCTCTCGCCTTTTGTTGGATAGTCGCCATTAAAATAGTCTCAGTTTTCTGGAAAAATGCGTGTGAATGTAGAGAGACACAAACTAAGGGATCGATTTAGCATGAACTTACATTGCAAATTGGACTCCCACTAAAACTCTAGGGGGGGGGTGCGAAAAGAAAAAGGCCGTATTTACCCTGCATAGTAAAGAGTGAATATTGAATTCTTAGCTCTCTAGCTCTATTGATGCGGCTTTGCGTTTGATACACAACCAGCCAGTCAAACCAACTTGAAACTGAAGAAACCTACATTGATAGATTTGGTTGACGGTTCAGAATAATTATCATCTGAGATGTAAAGTTTGCCTCACACTTAACAGCATTGAAAATGGAATCGGTGAACTGGGTTCAAATTCTGCCTGAGGTAGTTTGTGTTCACTTCGTAAATTTAGAACAGGCGTGAATTCACCCTCCCAATAAGCCAGGTCAGAAATGACTCCCTACTGCTGGGAACTTGTAATCAAGTACAACCTGTCGCATGTTACTTGGAGAGGAGATGGACGCCGCCAAGTGACCTCAATGGCCACAGAAATGCTATGAATGATTCAGCATGATACCCTAGAAAATCAAATAGATCGTTTAATTAGTTTATTAGTGTCGATATTTCACGCTATTTTTTGTTCACCATGGCCAGTGTAAGGTACCGCCAACACAGGCAGTCGCTCAGGGTGCCAAGTGCTACGGGGTGCTTGTCATATGTATGTGATGGTGGGACTTTCCAAATTTAAATGGAAAAAAATGTGAAAATGAATAAATAAATAGAATGAAAACGGTCAAAATAGGAGGACTTCCCAGATGAAGTCAGACCCCCCACCACCACTGACCGTCAAATACTTTCTAGGGCTCTGAAGTTCAGCGTGCCCGGGGCGCGTGGAACCCCAGGGCCGACCCTAATGTCCACACCAGACGTCTGTTGGTTATCGCTGGAGATTGATTGACAGCAAGTCTCCAGCACCTTGATGGTAACCTCGCTGACCCTCCAACTCCACCGTAGTCTGGCAGGACAATCTCAATTCTCCCACGAATCCAGGTTTTCCCAAACTGTGTGTTGCGACACTTCGGTATGTAGCCAATAATCTCCAGGTGTGTTGTGAATTTTAGTATAACCTTATATATCTTTAAAAAATGCCTTTTCTATCAGTTGAACTTATGGAATGACATTATATATTTGGCTTGGCTTACAAAACTTTAGTGATGTGTTGCCAAATTATTTATTGTTGAGAGTGTCGTCAATAGAAAAAGTTTAGAAAGCACTGCTCTAAATCATCCAGTCTCGATTCCAGTGTTTATGGAACGATTCCAAGTGCTCCAGCCTATATTGACACGATCCTAATTCTCATCATTACTGGTTTACCCGTTCCGTAAAAAAGATATAGCGTATATGGATATACACATTGCACTTTTATATATGTAGTCAATAGAGATTTGCATTAGTGAGCTTGGAGAATAGACTTCTATACACAGTGCATAGTATATGCGTGAATAATAGAGATTTGCATTGCAGTGAGTTAAGAGAATAGCCTTCTATACACATAGCATTTTATAGACGTAGATAATTGAGATTTGCATTGCTCTGAGCTTAGCGAATAGTGATCTGTTGACCACAAACGGATTTTAATATATTTTTGTTATTTTTGTCACTTGACCAATTTTTGTTCTTGAATTTAGCACTTTTATTACGTCATCAGAATATGAATGAAATTTTAATTTACTTCATCAGTTACATGAATAAAATTCCATTTCACTACATCAGTTACGTTTCTTTGTGTAACAAGACTTTTGCACCTTGGTAATGATCACGCCTCTGTATTATGGGTGATGGCATTACTGTTAATATTAAAGTGTTGTTATACTTATTTATATATACTTATTTATATTCTTATGTGAACGTTTTTCCTTATCTTTTTCAAAATACCCTGTCAGTTACAAGGGTGGACAAATAAATTAGCTTTCGGATACACAGTTATTTGTTGAATTTTGATGTGACCTTTTCATTGTTTAAGGTTCGATCAATAAGATTGACATTTGTGACTGTATTAGGTGCATTGACAAGGAAGGGAATAATTTGAAAAATCAATATCTATTGGGTTTAACAAATGCTTTTTTCATTTTTAGATTATAGACTTACTGATGTAAGTATTGCATTGCTATTTCGGAGTTGAACGTCTTTGCTTTGCACAGTTCCAGGTCACCCTTGGGCAAGGTTTAGAACACATATGGGCAAACGTTGGGCTAGATTTGAACCCCGAAAACATTTTTATAGACTGCAGACGATCTAGGCATTTATTTAAATTCATATATAATTTTTCTCAGATAATCAATTTTATAATCTATATTCTAAAATGACGATTAGATTCTAAAATTACGGCCATTACATAATGAGTTGAAAATATTGCGTAGGTAAATTTGACAATCTCTGAATATGTTGCCGAATATAAATGAAATGAAGATGCTAGTCTGCTAGACCAAAAGGGTTGCCCGTGCTTAGTTTAGTACTTGTTAACGTCCCCATGACATCCGAGGGGATCACAACATAAGCCAAACGACGAAGCTGACGCAGGAGGGACTATCACCACCGTTTGATTCCCAAACGCTTGCAAACTTGAAAGGGGGACAATACCAGACCGACTGGCTAAAAGAGTCGCGTCTCAAGACTATTCCGAGTCAGCGACAGTTCGTTACTGTATTATCACCTGATCCGGGCTATGTTTCAACACGTGTGCCGCAGATGATGGTTAACTTGCCAATTTAGAAGTGATTTTTCGATTCTGGCAGTCAATCGCAGATTCGAGAAATTTTTTAAAAATACCACAATTGGCAACATAGAACTTAAAGACATGAAATTAAAAAAAAAAAATCTGAATGTTGTCAACGTTGAACTCAGAAATCAAAAACTATAACAAACATCTAAATTGGCAACGCTTGTCCTGATCAATGGTGCAAGGTGCTTTTATCTTAGATATGCTGTGTGCTACGGATGCCCAAAAACATTAAAAAATTTTAGTGTCTACAAAACGCAATGAATAGTTGAAGCCTCTTTGGCAGATTGTAGGGAAGGTGGTCCTGATTGTAAAAATTACAGAATTAGTCACTTTTATCAGAGGATAATATTGTCCAATCCAAATTTTGTTTTTCTTTCATTTATTCTCTTATTTCTTTTTATTTGTTCACCGTTTGCAACATCAAATGATCGAGGGTGTGAAACTTTACAATTTACAACCAGGACCGCCTTCCGTACATTGTACTAATGAGGCCTCGACTGTCAGTAGCTTTATAAGGACACTAAAATAGGTTTGCATTTTTGTGGTCACAGACAAAAAAGTTCGAAATCTTACAAACGTGAACACTGCAAAAAAACAACAAACAAACAAGACAAAACAAACAATTTATCAATTTCGCAAAAACTTATAAATAGCGTACAATCCAAATTATAGATAAATAATTAAAGAAAATATAAATTTCACCCATCCCAAACTATAAACTTTTTTTCCTAGACATTATGAGTAAATGTTCAAATTCTTGGCCCTCTAGCTCCATCGACAGATTTGGTTGACGGTTTCTAATGTCATTGCCACTTTTAACAAAAGTGTTGCTGGTTAGTATCTCACTAAATCCGTTTATTGTTAGAAATTCTTATACATTCATTTCTTGGTAACCCTATTTATCGACTAAATTAAACCAAGCTATTCACTTCTGCCCGGATTAAGATTCTTCCAATTAACTTCATCGATAGTGTCAACTGCTAATTATCTCAAATCCTTTCACTTTCTATGAAGACGATTAGTTTGCCACAGATGTGAGATTACTAAGACCAACGTCAAGATTTTTGTGAGACTCCAAGTTGAAGTTGACCTTATTTTCCCCACCCCAGCAACAACAACAACAACAACAACAACAAGACTGTCTGCTTCAGGGTCAAACTCCACTCCAACTTCTATTCTGACTGAAGATGATTAGTGCGACCTTTGTATTGTATGAACAATAAAAGAACAAAGATACTAAAAAAATATTAGTACGCAATAAGTCCGTGCGTATGATAAATCTTCGTCAAGACTTGTCAAGTTGGCTCAGTCAGTAAGACAGCTTCTTGGTAATCAGTTGGCGGTGAATTGAAATTCCGTTGGGGAATGTGATTTTTTTTATTACAAATCGGTTTTCATCTTTACTTTTGGTGAGGATTGTTCTTGTTGTTACGGTAAAAAAATTAATTAAACTCTAGTTTTGGGGTTTGACAAAAATCCTCACCTAATTTAGGATAGTAAACTGTTCACTTTTAAATCACGTTAAACCAACCAGATATAAACATAGATATATAAAATGATTATTTCCCTATCGTGATTTGAAATCAGCACCAACTGATTAGTAGGCAGCTCCTTGACCAACTAAACTAAACTGACAAGTCGTATATACCTACACCCACAAAGTTGGAATATATATATATATATATATATATATATATATATATATATATATATATATATATATATATATATATATATATATATATATATATATATATATATATATATATATATATATATATATATATATATGTGTGTGTTTTCTGGAATGGTAGGTCGTGGAGGTGAGGAAGTACTGATTAGATGTTTGTCACAAGAAAACCGCCATGTGACCAACAGTTTTTTGGAAGCATGCTTTGTTGGGGATGATCAATCAAAAATTGAGAAAAGGGTCTATCAATGGAGGATTTTTTTAAAGATGTAATAAGGAGTAAATGCTTAAAATTTCAATCCCAAGCTCCATTGGTGCGACCTGTACGCGTAATACATAGCCAGACTGACTTGAAAACTGAAGAAACCTTTGTTGATGGTTTCTAAAAAGCATCTACACAGCTATCAGAAAACACATTTCAAGTATTTCTCCTTCTCTGAACGTATTGATGTAGGGCTGGATTTTCAACATAAAAAAACAATAAAATCTTGTCACAGAAGATTAAGAAGAGACAGATTTTAGACTAATTCTCCATCATTGAACCGGACTCCCGTGATTGACGAACAAAATAAAAATGTCATTCATTTCATTGACGTTTCCTTCATCTTCCTTCTCTTTTAGAATGTTCAGGCATACCTTGAATAGTGCTGTCAATCCCTTCAAAAGTGCACAATTCAAGGTAGCACTGTATTCATTTTCCAAAATAAATGTACTTTTCGGAAAACTCATGAGTTTTTTGGGTTTTTTTACATTTTGACATAAAAATTTTTCCGGGGTCCGCACGTATTTATGAGTTCATCAAGGGGTCCGCAGAGAAGGAAAAGTTCGAGAAGCGCTGAGTTGAATGTTGACCATTGTTTTTTTTTAGCCCAATAGATTGCGATCAGCGTCGTATATAGTGAGGTTGAAGAGAAATAGTCGCACCCCGTGATAACATTCTTCAACAATGGCGCCTTTTCAACAATTAGTCAGCTCTTCAGTTACTTTATGCGAAAAAAAATTGGTGTCTCATTATTTTTTTCATTGGCATCGAACTATAATAGACGAAGTCTGTGTATGCACTGAGATAACTCGACAACTAGCTATTACATGAAGTTGATATTCGCCAGATATATAAGTCAGCTAACCAGGCATTCCGGACTTGAGTTTGAGGTTCTCAGGAAATCCAATGAAAAAATTACGGATTAGAAATGAAAGATCTTATGTCTAAAATTGTACAATGGCAATAAATCAAAATTTTGATGATTAGAATGTGACACAGGGTCTTAGTTTAATATAAGGTCAAAGGTTTGACTTTAGGGCTGGGGCAGGTGACATATACCTACTTCTCAATTTCAATGTCTACTAATGGAGACACTCCTGTATACCTAGTTCCCCACACCCACCTCCATCACTGATGGCAACTCTCATGCATACACGTGGGTAGGGGTCAGAATTGTCTGATTCCCTCGACACTTCCACTTAGGACACCTCAGGGATTACGGACTGACCTAGCCTGGTGGGGGATACCCGTAAACCACAAATAAATGATGAGATAGACTGTATTCATTTCGCACTAATACCCCCACTTGCGTTAGGAGGGTCATGAATCCATCTCTCTTAATGGGTCAGGTCAGGTATTACTTCCTTTTTCTGGTGCCATGTAACCCAGTAAAATCTGTCGCCTGTTCCTCGGAAAGGAGATGGGGAGCACCAAGTGACCCCCATTGCCCGTAGAAATGCTCTGAACGATTAAACATAGTACCCCAACATTCTGCTGGATCAGAGGATAATTTGATTTTTGAGAACTTTGCCCCCCCCTCTCTTTCTTCTCCTCCTGTCTCTGCTTCTTTTTCTAATCAGAAATCATTGACCAAAGGCCGTGGCCAGTGAGCCAGCCAGACCAACTTAAAAACTAAAAAGAAATCTATGTATGTATCACGCGTACAGACCACACCAATTGAGTCAGAGGGCTGAAAATTTAAACATTTATTCTTTATAATGTTGAAAAAAAGTTTTTTTTTAATTCCCCCTCAAATAGGATTTTAGAGGGGATTCAGTTTGCAAAGTAAGTTCAAGTTAAATTGGTCCCTTAGTTTGTGCACGGCTGCATTCACGCTTGATTTTTTTAGTAATCACTGCCCTACAAAATGTGAGAGAAACGACTTATTCATTTATCACCCCATTTTTCCAATTTTTTAATTAATAATTACCCAAACACCGCAGGTTGCGAAAAGATGTTGGTCACGTGACGGTTTCTATTGAGTGACTAACCAGACCTGTGTTTGTTTTTTGTTAAATATGCAGGTTATAATAACGCATAAATAGTAGTAGTAGTAGCAGTAGTAGTAGTGATAATAATAATAATAATAATAATGATAATAATGATAATAACGATAATAATAATGATGATGATGATGATTATAAATAAATTTGAAAAAAATAAAAAATAAAAATTAGATGTTTATCAGTACTGAGTGACTATAGAATTACATGAGTTTTAATACTTTTTACATTCATCAATGTTATTTGATAATATTGCTTGAATAAGCACAATAATTCTGATAAAAACTAGGAAAATCAAAATATCAAATAAAAAAAATGCTGGTTAAGCGTAGAACAAAAAGTTATTGTGATTCGAACAAAATAATAATTCGAAAAAAATAGACGTTTGATTTGTTGCCGTTTATTCGTAAAAATGTGATACAATTTGACCAACTATATATATATATATATATATATATATATATATATATATATATATATATATATATATATATATATATATATATATATATATATAGTTGAATGTGGATTCGCTACACAAACTAGCTCATGTTTCTGCCCTCTTTGGGCCTCATATATATATATATATATATATATATATATATGGAGGCCGTAATGCGCTCGATGTCACTTCTTCTCGTGTCACTGTGGAGTTAGAGTGGTTTCTTCACATTCTCTCGCTTACTTTAAAACTTAATAATTCACCACGTCAAAACCGTTAACAATGTAAATAACTTACGTTTCATTTGTGGTTTCATTAAAAAGTGGTTGATCTCATTTAAGTGAGAGTTCAGTGTTTCACATGGTGTCAAGGAGATATTTCTATCAACAAAATTTAATTTTTATCATTCTTTTATTACATACTGAAAAACAAAGACACTCACAGAAAAGTCACTGTTTATTACATAGTATTGTACAATTTGAAATTATCTGAATATCGTATTAAACCTTTTTTTTTTACATGAAGAAAAAAATGGTAAAAATGGCTTCTTAGATTAAATACGGATTTAACGGTCCTTCGACTTTAATGTACAACACACAAATGCTGACTCAGTTATTCCCACTTCGTTCGACACATGAGACAGTCAAGGCGCTCTACCGTATCCGATCTCCAACCAGTCTGATGGTGTCGTTTCAGCTTGTGTTAACCAGTTGGGGGTCACGCTCCACTGTCTGTCATCAGCTCATCTTGGGCCATCCTCTCTTTTTTTGGCATATTGGCGTCTAATTGGTGGTTTGATTTGCTAGTCTCATTGTGGGAAGCCGTAAAACATACCCCAATAATTTTTACCCGTATTACTCCGTTAAATCGAGGGGTTACTGTACTCGACATTACTCAACATGAAGAATTTTGGTCCGGCACATTCCTGGTAGACTTTTCAGATGAGCCGTGTTTTTGAAAAAAGGTTAGTTTCCCTTCTCCTATCACTATTCAAGCTTAGTGCTTCCAATATTACTATGATCGAAAGCAATGCATTCTTATTTTCTCTTATTTTATGTATGGTCAGGGTCGGCCCTGAGATTCCTGGCACCCTGGGCAAGCCGAACTTTGACGCCTTTATTTTATTTCTTTTTTCCCATCACAATTCAAGCTTACTCTTTTCAACTCGTTATTTTCCTTACATTTTAATGTATTTATAAAACTATGGTATGTATGCATTATTCAAAGAACAATAGAAGGTGTGTGTGTGGGCTGAGGTCAAAAGGAGGGCGTAATGATCTAAAAAAGGGTTAATGTTTAAAAAAAGGACCGGCTATACGTAAAAAGGGGGTTAATGATAAAAAAGGGGGCGTTCATTTAAAGAAAAAGGGGAGGGATGTAATGTTAATAAGATTCTATATTTTTTGTTGTGAAGTATTTTGCGGCTCAAGAATTCGGATAATTTATTTCACAAGCATTTTTGCATCCGATCAACCACATACCACGCCCATCCGGTCTCAAATTCTTGGTATCAACCATTTACTGTGATCAAAAGAACACTTTTTCCGCACATACACACATGAGCATACATAACTCTGGATATGGAACTGATGGCAGACATCATAGCATGTAGGCCAGCGATCAATGTTCGAGTCAAATAAAAACCAGATTTTCCAATACTGAATTTCCTGGCAGGCAGACAGACAAACTTGTGCATCTTTGAAAATTGTTCCTACATGAATCTTTCTACCACTAATTTCCCCACGATCTGGCCTTGTGTCAGACTAAGCTAAGCTTAACATGATCTTTTGAAACGGTACTTATAGTCCCTTCGTCAAGTCTGGCGAGCCGGGGAGGATTGTGGTAAACTGCTCGTGTAAAATAATGTAAAAGGACGAGTGATTACCATCACCACCTTCCCATGACAGCGGAAAACGAAAAGAAAGCGTCAGCTATCAAGAACAAGAAGAACCATCTTCATCGAAATTAGGAGAGTAAAAATCAACATTCTCCTGCCGTAATCTGAGATCACGATCAAGTGATTGGTGGTTGTGTCTCTTATCGACTGAGCTAAATCAACAAGTCCTACATATCTATCGAAATTTGTTATTGATACGGAAGAGCTTATTTCATTCTGATATTTACATACATCTATAAAATTAGCATTTACTTAATGTGATTTGAAATTACAACCAAATGGATGGTAGCCAAATCTTTTGCTGTCTGAGCCAAACTAACAGGTCCTGCATATCTACGAAATTTATCTCGGGGCTTTTCAATGAATAGAAGTAGGACAGGAGTTTAGCCTTACAGCAGCCAGGCTTGTTTATATTGAGTTTGTTTCTCACTGAATTCCATGCTATGGCCCTGTGCCAGACTAAGATGAACTGATTATACAGGATGAGAATAAAATCTATAATCTTCTCTTAATTATCTTTAATCATGTCTTGAAAAAAAAAACAATGCTAGACAGAAATATGTATGTTTTAGCATTTGGTAAACCAATTGATAGAATTTTAAAACTGTGACAAAATAAACAGTTCTATGAATGCCAGAAAGTTTCTCGTTCTGACGAAATTTGAATCGCTTCATAAGGAGTGGGCGAAGAAATAAGAATATTTTTTTTTTTATCTCACTATCATATTATTTCTTTTTTTCTAAATCGATTCTGGAGATAAAAAAGAAAGACTATACAGTGTTTATAACCGATGTTTACACTTCATATGTATATTTATGAAAGTTTTATTTCCAAATGAATTATATTGCATTTCGGATGATATGTTTCGTTTTATTCTCGGCGCAATGATTATTTTTTTATTCCGGATGTTTTGAAAATTGAAAATTAATTGGAAACAAATTGTTTTATTACAGGAACAAATGTTGCCAAAAGATCTCAAAAATTGCGTAAACAACGCTGCAGGTTTCAAACTGACTTTTTCTTGTTCTCTCTACAGGTGACGCAGCAACCAAAAGTATCAAAATGCACACACACACACATACACACATACGCATACACACACACGCATACATATATATAATAATTGATAATTGTGTCATCCACAGACAACTGTTCCGTTGTATTTCATCTCTTCAGTGTGGCTATTGACAGTTCGGTATCCCTTCCTTCTAGTACCGCTAGGTTGGGTCGAAGCCTTTGCTTCAGACCCAGGTATTCTACCCCTGCCCTATGCGGAACTGGACGCTCAGTAGGACCAAATTAAGCTATATATATTTACTTACGCATGATTCCTCATTTACCAGTGCTCCATTCCAGAGTTAGAAGAGCATTGCTATTATAGTAGACGAGTGCCCTCTCTAAGAGTGCTCAACCCTAAAGAAGTGGATCGCTAATTATAGTATTTATATATATATATATATGTGAAATCAGGGAAAGATTCTATACTTACCCTGTATATCTATTAGGATTAGTCAGTCCATCTTGCCAGCTGAAACAAGTGAATTGGGTTCACGCTGGTTGCTACTTTATGGACTTGAGCCACACAAGAATAAGTATGAAAATATCAGAATATCTGCAAAACGCTGCTCATTGAAATGGAAAATTGCTCTAAGTGGCTGAAGCATTTTTACTTCCTGAAAATTGCGTTTTACTCCCAGAAAAGTATCAGAATTTCAGATCAGGGCTTTGTAATTTTTGAGTTGTGGAATGAAATCAATTTGATAACCTATAGGGGCGCTCAGTGAGTCACAATTACTTGAAGAAACATTCCAGATAAGTTGCAAAAATATTTTAGGGCCATTTTTCATAATGACGGATTTTCGCTGTGGTGTCCTGGTCAGAATGTTTTAATCTCTAAAACTTACTCATGAATGCCGTTTGGAAAATAAATTAGAAGCCTATTTTACCGGTAACACCACAGCCAGTCAAGATGTTGGCTTTGAGATCATCAGGTGCATGCTGGCCTCTATAAGTGGTGTTAAAATGAAGGTGACAATAACTCGAAAAGGATCTTGAATTGCCAATATAGTTGAAAACAGTGTGTCTGAGATGAATTTTAGAATAAATGGCTCCTGTAATAATGGCACTGGTAAAAAGGGCACGAGTGGAAAACAGAAAGAAATGTCCCAAGTAAAATAAACTGTTTTCTGAAAATAGATATTTACTGAAAATCACGTATTTTTCGGATGTAATTGAATCCAGTTCAGACTGTCAGATCTAATAAACCCACGGAATTTATCAAATCTTCGCCATCCTAATGTTAATACAATTTTTGCTAAACATTTTTTTTTAAAACATCAATCACGTTTTAAAGTAATATGTCGAAAACTCAAAGATTTCGTTGGTCTATCTAACAATATGATGAGGGC
>OY735203.1:75983047-76058047 GCA_963457665.1 Thysanoteuthis rhombus | reverse complement strand
GAAGAAAAATTATTTTTCAGCGTTAATGCGCAATGTTTCTAGGTCTCTCTTTCTTTCTCACACACACTCACATTATATATATATATATATATATATATATATATATATATATATATGTGTGTGTGTGTGTGTGTGTGTGTGTGTGTGTGTGTGCGTATATATATGTGTGTGTGTGTATTGTGTGTGTGTGTATGAAAAAATGTGTGGTAGTAGTAAATTCGTTCTTTTTCGTTTTATTAAAATTTTTGATGTTTCTCGGATTCCTTTCATTTCCTACAGATCATAAATCGGTGCTTCATGTCAGTCTATGATAAAAGACATCGTGACTGAAATATGAGTGATTTCGTGGTCATTTGATGGGTCATCACCTGATTCGGATGTTGGAACCGGATATACTGGAGGAAAGCTAGCTCTAAGCTGGGGACTACTTCCGGTTAGACTTAACGACAACAGAAACACAAAAGTAGCAGCAGCAGCAGATGCGGCTTCTAATGGCAACATGGAAGTAGGGTTGATAAAATAGCCTTTTTTTGCTAGATTTTGATGACTTTTTCTCCAATTTAGCCGATGAAAATGCACAAAAATGGCTAGATGTAGCTCCACTCAAATGTTGAAGTTGGAAGAATACTCTATAAGATGAAGATAATTAAATCAAAATTGAGGAAAAGGAACTAAAAATTCTAAAAGCTTTAGATTTGGATTAAGAAAGCACAATAAATGTATTCATGAAATACCAGTCGTTACAAGCTACAGACAATGAACTCCACCTCGATAGCTAAAATCTAATGAAATAAATGACGAAGATGATATCCAATCTTCTAATGATTAAATTTGGCAAGTTTAATAAAAGGAAACGCACAATATTTTTTTTTATTGAATTGGTTCTAGAGTCTTAGTGTATGGTTATTTTATCTGATAAGTTGGATTTAAATGAATGTATAGATAACATTTATAGCTATAAATTTAGGTGGAAAAGTAGCTGATTGTTGCCATTTTAAATTTCCGTCCGGGAATTTTTAGTTAAAACTCGGTCTGCAATCAAGGCACATCCATATTTTTTTCGGTAAATCAAGGACTGGTCACAAATTCCACGCGAATAGCAGATGTTCTTGAGGAAAAGCCGGAAAACAAACTCTCTTCTGTACGCTTTCACAACGAGTACAATCTTGGCATTTTTTAACTAATATTAGTCGTTTTAGTCCTCATTTTAAATATGTCATGTTTTAGTGTTTACAACAATTTTAACATCAATAGTCAACTTTAACATGTTTTTTTTTGTTTGTAGTCTTCATTCCGTGTCATAAATAACTGACTGAGGCAGACAAAAGTTAAAAAAGCAAAAGCAAACGAACAAAAGAGACAATTTTAGCTATGAATAATAAATCTCAATTTGCAACGCGGCTGCGGACCGACAATGACATCAAAAAGACAAGGGATAACCAAATACAGGCCTACCTCTAATTTGCCGACAAAGTGGGTGTGCAGAGAAGAAATCAATGCTGCCATGTATTATTTCTTATTTATAGATAAAACTAAATTTATTTTAAAAAATGGCCAAAATAGGCTATTTTTAAATCATTCCCCCTATCCCTTTCTTACATATATAGTACATATATCGCAAACCTGATTTGTATTATAACATATGATATGATATAAAGCAATGTTTAATACGTGATGGATTTATGCCTTAGAATGCTCGATACATTCAGCTTTAAACTCTAAGTAATAAGTTGGTTTGGAGTAGAGATTCTCCTGAAGAGGCCCAAATAGGGTAGATACATAGACGTGTTTGTGTGGCACAACTACTACTACTACTACTACTACTACACACACACACGCACACACACACACATATATATATATATATATATATATATATATATATATATATATATATATATATATATCCACTTGAAGCCCATTTATCAAATAAAATCACTATATACTAAGACTCCAGAATAAACTATTAATAAAGACTGAACATTTACTTCTTTACTTACCAGATTTAATCGGCTATCGTAGATTTTTATCGGCTAAATTAGAGAGAAATCAACCAGATCTAGGCGAAAAAAAATTGCTGATTTGGCAACTCTGAAAGAAATTAGCCGACACAAAGAGCATTGGGGTGCGCCATCCCCACAGTACGCCCCTGCCAAAGAAACATGAAATTTGAGCGAGTGGTGCTGATTTCACGGGCGCGTTGCTCTGAACAAAGCAAGCTTTTCTTAAAGTGTCAGATTCCTGATCAAATACTTGTTGATAGATAACCAGGAATCACTGGCTGACAACAGTAGATCTATTACAGTAAGATTGTGAAACTAGGGATTTTGTGAAAAATGACGGAATATTTTGTTGCAGTGTCATTCCAATTAAGATTTTATATCGGTTTTGTTTGCAAAACTTTAATAATGAATGCTCTACAATAAAACTGATAACGTGAAACTAGTGATTACAAGAAATCACTAGGGGTTTTGTGAAATCCTTGATCATGTCAGTTATATCATGAAATCTCTAATTTCACTATTGGTGTGGTAATGGTTAACAAGTTTATCATGCTGACAATTATTATCGTAATGGGTGTGATTCTCGCTGGGTGCTCCACTATGGTGGCCTTGTGTCTAACCAAGCCAAACTGAGTATATATCAAGTATATTCTACTTCAGTATTTGCAGGTTAACAAGTTTGTCATGCTGACAATTACTATCGTAATGAGTACGATTCCCACTGGGCGACCCACTACAGTAGCCTTGTGTCAAACTGAACTAAACTGAGAAAATATCAAGAATATTCTACTTTAGTATTTGCAGTATGTAAAACTCGGTTTGACACAAGGCCATAATAGGGGCCACCCAGTAATGATCGAACTCCTTTCAATAGTAATGATCAGCATCACGAACCTGTTAACCCTTACTGTACTGATTATGAACCTCAAGGATTTCTGAAATGTTCAACTATATCAGAAAATCCCTTATGATTTTACGGAATCACTCGTTTCACAATCTGTCTGTAATACATCCACTGCTTGAGTTGTACAAATAAAACCGATGTAAGATCTTAATTTAATTGACACTGTTACAAAGTGTTCTGTCATGATAATACAGTTTGAAATAAGAGAACTTTTGTTTGTTTTCGCTACTTGAGTCACTATGTATTTTTAACTGCGATGCAAGTCGACAGTTCTAAGAATGGGGAAAAATTTCTTACTGAGATCAGATCTAAATTGGTTAACAGCGTATTGTAAGGAAACAAGTGACCTGAAAAGAGAGTGGTTAAAGAGAGATACAGTGTTCCTAATTAAGAAAGAAAACTGTCAGCTTAATAAGAAGGGGATAATAAGAGAAAGAAAGCGTTGGTAAAGATAGAAATATACGATACAGAGAGTAAGCAACAAAAGATTAATATAATTTTCTTTTTTACGTCACACTACGTCATATTATTCCTTTTTTTAGTTAAAAAATAGAAAACAAAAGAAAGTAAGCAGACTATACAGTGTTTACTCTTTGTACTATAACTTTTTTTAAATTTCATAATGAATTATATTGAATTATCTTGGAAAGAAATAGTTTTATCAGAGAAATAAAAGCTGTTAAACGCTATCAGAAATTGGATACACAACATCGTAGATTTTAAACAGAGTCTGTTCTTTTTCTTGTCCCTCATAATTCGCGAAGAAAAGCACATTAAATCTTAAAGACGGTGTTGTCTGCTATACCCTAAGAGAAGATAAGAGATCCGATAAATTTCTCCTAGAAAATAACATTTTCAAAAACTTATAGTAATTCACGAAATTGGCCTATTAATTCATCTGGAGCAAAATATTGGGGAGTTATCAGCTGAAATATATAGAAAAATGTAAAAAGAATAAATAAATAAAATGTGTTTGGTAAATGTTTTTCTGTACTAATAAGCTCGTAATTCTTTTTTTATAAAGTTTCATACATTTTATCACATGAATTAATGTAAATTTTAATGCTGAATGCGTATTTTTAATTTAAGTTGTTCACACAGATGCCCATAGATGTATCGCATTTTATAAATACATAAAAGATTGTTGGACTTACTTTTATTTATTCAATTTCTAGTATTGGTTATTCTAAATATATTAAATTGCACTGAAATTTATATTCAAATGTAACAACTACTAAAGAACGGAATGGAATCGTATGATAGAGACTTATTTGATGAGCAGAGCGACCTTTTCAATTTCTCAGTCTATAACAAGGAACTTATTCACTTGAAGCAAATAATTTTGCTGATTTACGAGTTCGGTAGTTTCTTTTCTTGAAAAAAAAAAAACTCTTAGAAATATACCCGGTTTTTTTTCCCTGTTTATTAACTTGTAGATTAATGATAGAGACCGGGAAATGATTAAGACCAGAAGGGAGCCCTTCGCTATCCATAATTTTAGGATCTGACTTATCAAAATTATACGTGATCTGAATATCTTTATTCGCACCAAAGCATGGATGGCGTATATATGAGGTCTGAATACCTTTATTCGTACCTACGTAAATATGGCGAAAAGTATGTGCCCACTCTATCATTATAGTTAAATTTGAATTGAACACTAGTGCTGAAACCTTTTATAAGTTTCCAGGTCTAGTGGTTTGAAAATATCTAAATTTGAAAGAAAAACAAGATATTCTAGGATAACTGAATAATGCTAACAACCAACTCTTAACCGCAAGAAATAATCATTTCATTATTTGTTTTATTAGATGGAATATTGTAAATCCTTATAATTGATTTTCATTCTACTGTATATTCATTGCCGAAGGAAGCTGGCTTGAATGAAGTTGCAGTAAGAAGTAACTGAAAACTTAAAATGAAGGTAAATAGTTGTATGAAAATTGATAACAACAGGTCTTGTTAGTCATGCAATAGAAACCGTCACATGATCAACATCTTTTAGCAGTAACCTGTATTAGACAAGATGAATTTGAAAAAAAAATTGAAAAAGGGGTGATCAATGAATAAGTTACTTCTCTCGCCTAAGATGTGATTACTAAAAAGTCTGAATTTAAAAAAAAAAAAGAAGATAGGCGGGGCACAATATAGTAGTTTCAATTTAGCACGAACTTGTATTGTAAATCGAACCCCTCATTGAAAACCTAAGGGGATTAAGAAGAATTTTTTTTATAGATATATTAAGGATTAAATGTTTGAACTTTCAACCCTCTAGCTCAATTGGTGTAGGCTCTATGTATTATTCATACATGAATACATAGATAGACAAACAGACGAACCCACATAAAAAAAACAAGAAAACTATGTTGATATTTTTGGTTGACTGTTTCTAAAAATTAGATTGGAGTTGAATATTAGTATAAAGAATTCATAATAATAAAAAAGTTAAAAACAGGAGAATGAGAACTATCAAAAGAGGAGAACACTTCCCGCCTAAAATTTGAAGATGGCGTGAAGAGATTTAAGAAAAAGAAATTGTTGCCGTGTGTGTGAGACTGCACTTTTCCCCTTTTTTGTAAATACTTTTAGCCGCCATTTTAACATCTCGTTCCCAATTTACGACATACTATTGGACAGCAACGCCCCACTGACACTTGGATCGCAATACAAATACGATGATTTAATGGCATGTTCTGGACACACCGGAAGTTGCTCTAAGTCTACCATTTGTTGAACCTTGGAGCAAGTGCATATATTCCAATTTATGAGAAATAAAAAATAAAGATTAGAAAACAAAAACCTGAAGGAAAGAAAAGATGCAAAGATCTTATTCTTTTTATCCCTCAATAAATTTGTACATGTTTTTCGAAAGATATGCCTCTGAAAAGGAGGAGAATTGTGTCAGAAGATTTATTTATTTATCTATTTATTTATTCATTGAATATAATGGCTCCCTGGCCATCTCAAATAATATAATTTTTTACATTATTTTACTTTAAAGATAAAATCCAATTAACTCGTATCCTCTTGAAAATTCCATTTGAAAGTTCCCACAATTGTCCATTTGATTTATCAGTTATGCTAAAGCGGCAAAGATTATTAAGACCATTTTTATAACCATGTCAAGCCTTCAACAGAGCAAGCTCTTCCTTCAAGAACAAGAAAATCCCATTAGTCATAAAAGAAGTATGTATAAACAATGTGTCCTCCCGATAGTCACTTATGGAGCTGAAACCTGGAACCTAACCAAACTGAGAGCCATGCAACGTGCACATTAAAGAATCATGCTCAGCATTACATGGAGAGATCATAAGACAACACAGCATATCAAGGGAAAACAGTTCCAGCCATCATTAAATCCATTAAAAAGTTCAAATTGCAATGGGCTGGTCATGTTGCAAGAATGGCAGATTACCGATGGACATCAGGACTCAACATGGATTCCCAGAGATCACATGCGAAACCGAGGCCGACAGAATTTAAGATGGAGATACGAACTAGACAAATTCAGAGAGTATTGGCTCTGTGACGCCAACGATAGAGAGGTCTGGGGAAGGTCTATGTCATACGATACGAGTACTCATCACCCTTTTCTCCTTTCATCTGTTGCGAAAAAGATTTTGATCTTACAAAATTTAGCGATAAAACCACTAGATGGTCCCGCTTCTACCACAGAGTTGCCAAACACAGTACTCGTCCTGGACATGTTCAAGGCTCGAAGAACGTGTTTGCAAATTTGGAAAAAATGCCAATGTTCACTTGGGGGAGAGACAGTGTGCCGTATATACGTATATATATATGTATGTACCGTGTATGTGTGTGCATATATATATATATGTATTGTGGGTGTATATATATACATATATGTATCGTGTGGATATATATATATATATATATATATATATATATATATATATATATATATATATATATATATATATATAGATAGATAGATATACACATATATATCGTGTGATTATATATGTACATATATACATCGTGGATACATACATACATACATATATATATATATATATATGTATATATATATATATATATATATGTATCGTGTGTGTATATATATACATGAATGTATCGTGAGTATATATATATATATATATATATATATATATATATATATATATGTATTGTGTGATTATATATGTACATATATACATCGTGGATATATATATATATATATATATATATATATATATATATATATATATATATATGTGTGTGTGTGTGTGTATCGTGGTTATATATATACATATATGTATCGTATGTGTATATATATACATAAATGTATCGTGAGTATATATATATATATATATATACATATGAAATACATGTGTATATAATATATGCACATTTGTATCGTGTATATATATGTATATATGTATCGTATATATATATATATATATATATATATATATATATATTTAAATATATGTATCATGTCTACACACACATTTGCTCATATATGTGTATATGTGTGTGCGTGTGTGTGTATGAATAAATCAGTATGAGTAATCACTATAAATATTCATTTCATAAAAGAAACCTCTACGGCAAAGGTATATTTAGGATTTGAGATTATATTTTCTCTATTCAAGGGACAATCAACACGTGCTAAACTTTCAAGGGAAAATCATAGATGAAACGATGAAGATCCTGACATCAATCCCGGACAAGAAAGGCCTTTTTCACGCTGCGATGAATCTAGCTGATAAGTACATACAACTTCTAAGCGATGTGCTGTTGCTTGTCCTCACTAATTTCGCCTTCACAGATCTTATCTGAACTTCACACGTATCTTTACAACAAAAAGGTGTTCACCTTAGACAATAGAAATCCTTCAATAAATGTCAGTGTCACAAACTGATCTCTATTAATTAAAGTGGAACGTTTCAGTGACCTTTGAACTTGAAACTTCCAAATTCGCTCAAGGGCTTTCTTCCTGGCCGTGCCGCAGATTTTTTTTTTAATGATGGGTCAGTCCTACCTTGATGAAGACTCAGTTTTCTGTAAATCCTAATAATCTTCTTTGCATTCATGGAAAGCTGGCTTAAAATCAATCCTCTAACGGATATTGATACTATAAACATTTTAATTATCGCCCAATGGAGAAAGGATAAACCAAGTTTATTCATGGTCTACCTCATGGATAGTTGTGGTGCGAGAGATCGGTGTTCGATCTCATGTTGAAAAAAGAACGAAAACGAAAAAAGGAAAAAAGAAAATGCAAACAAGAAAAAAGAAGGTATCAGATATTTTATTGAATAAGTTTTTTCTCCTTCGGTTTAATTTTTAGTTGTGTAAAACAGTTAAGATGGAGACAAAAAAAATTGTCGAAATTAATAAAAAAAAAAGGAAGTTGAATGAAAAAACAACTGAGCATCAAGTTAGAAGAAATTTTAATAAAAAATCAATAAAAACTCGCCATCACAGTCAATAATTGAACAACCGTAGCGTCAGAACTTGGAGTCATGTAAAAAAAATTCCATCGAAAAATAAATATGGTCAGAATAAATTCTATTTATGACATCATTGGCGTTTCCAAATCTGAAATAGAATTAGAAAAAAAAATCTATTAATAAATCAGACACAATAAGGCCCCCATAAGATCAAAAGTGTTTCCTTCCAAAAAACAAACAAGAAAAGACATTTTTAGAAGGGATCTAGTGAAATACTTTCAAGTCTGTTGACAGAACGGTACGGCCAGGAGCGCGGGAACAAACAGTTGATAGACAAATACACATGTACATTTAAAAAAAATGGAAAAAAGATAGAACCGTTCACTATCTTAGTTATGTAGTTGACTGTGTTTGTCCAATGAGTTCCAGTATGAGCGGGATCTTGATGTCATGAATCTGTCTCTTATACGAGGATGGTGATGTATTTGGTATTTATGACTGTGATCTCTGAGTGTTCTTTCCAGCATTGGTTTACTAAGTTTGCATATCTGACAGTGAGTATCCATGCTCGTTTCTACCATGCTGTCAGCTATTTTGTAAATGTTTATCAGCTCACTTCTGTAACCTTCGGTATTGCTGAGTGGGAAGTATTTCGATTCTGTCTTCATATGGCAGGTCTTTTGTTATGATTCCAGTTTAGTAAGTCTTCTATGTAGGCCCTCGAGCATTTCTTGGTAGATTTGGTGTGTGGAGACCAGATATTGCTGGTGCTTTGACCTGGCTATTGTAGAGCGATTCAAATATAGTTCTGTCCACGTGTTTGAATGTCATTATTCAAAGAAAAAAGCCCATCCTAACCTGGAAGATTAGTGAAACACTGTCTTATTATCTTGATTTCCGCTTGTCAGGTCTTGTACTCAACTAAAATAAGTTCATCAAGTATTAATAGATTTAATCCAACATGTATTAAAGAAATTTTGCGTTTATTTTGGCTCATTTGTTAATTTAAAACTCGCCTTTCTGTCTCTAAATCTCCCAATTAATTCCTGACCACTGACAATGTTTTCCATTCTGATTGCTAGAACAGAAAATATCCGTTTTTAGATACGTAACAAGGTCATTGTTATTCGTGTATTTCGTCTCTGATTTTCGTTCTGATCATTGTCATCCGTCATTGTCATCCGTCATTGTTGTTACATACGATAGCAAGAAGTCGACAAGAATGAAAAAAATATTGAAACAAGATCCTTTACAAAAATCAGAAATCTTTGGTCAAAATTCTGTCAATTTTGACTGTGTATAAGTACGTGCATTAAAATAAACTTAGAAAAAAAGGTATCTGATACTTGAACTCTCTGCATATTAGCCATTTTGTCTCAGTCGTACCTGCTTTGGTTCAAATAAACGGATGATCCGATTGAATTGTGTCCCAATTAAACAGAATCTGCCCAATATTTCATTAATGCATTTATCACCCCTTTTCCATTTTTTTAATTGATGACCCCAAACACGGTATGCTCTCAAAGACGTTGATCCCATGACGGTTTCTATTGAATGACTAACCGGGCCTGTTTTCACTATTCATTGGCTTGTTATGCCAATGAATAGTGAAAATTAAGGAGATAATTTTCTCTCCATTGAGTTGATCAACACAGAAATGCTTCTTCCTTTTGAAGACTTATTATAATAATACCACTGTTAACAGACATCAACCTTATATAAATAGACTGGGGTTTTCTAAATAGAGGCTTCTCGGTGTAGGGCCGGGGGCAGCATAGAGATAATTGATGGTCTCAAAAATATTTGAAAATATTTTTAAAAGAATAGTTAAGTAACTGAAGTTTTATTTTACCTTTAAGCAAAACTATACTCCATCTAGAGCAGATATGGGTAGACTTGTTGGTCTAGCGGGCCATAAAACACATTTTTCATCTTTATTCGGGCCACATATTCACTTCAAAAATGTAGGTAGTATTACAGAAAGCGCACACTTTTTATTTTAGTCAAACACATGAATCATGATCATTAATCATCGCTACCCTCAACAGACCAGTTTAATTACTGTTGCTTGTTTTAGATTATTCATGTCTTCTGATATCATATATCTATCCATCTATCTATCCATCCGGACTTCTCCCAGCTTTTACCGTTCACAGTGAAAACTCGAAATTTGGCACACAAATCCTTCTCAATGATTAAAGAAAATGCTGTTGTTTTTTTTATTTCTATTTTGTGAAAATTCACCTCCAAAATATCCTTTTTAATGTGGGTTCAATATGTAATGTAAGTTTACACTATATTGGTCACTGCTTTGTGCCCACTCATTTTTTGAAATTTCGGACCTTCCCTCGTGATCAGAGCCAAACAAAAGGCAAGAGAAGTAAGTTATGCATTGATCAACCACTTTTCCAACTTTTTAATTGATCACCCCAATACTAAATATATGGCTGGTGGTGATTTATAATTTCCCTTGGAATTCTAGTTCATCATTATTCGGTATTCATTCACTAAGAAATGTAGATCATATTACAGAATATGTGCTTAATTTCTATTTTAGATAGATATATGAATTATGATTTGTATATTGATTTGCGAAGCTAAAACAATGGTGGACTTTCCGAGGAAAATAATATAAAACTTTGAATAAATGTTTAAATTGGCCGTGGGTCACAAAAACTGTCGCCTTGGACCAAATCTGGCTTGCAGACCTACGGTTGCTCAAGTGTGTTCTGGGGCTTGGTGCTATACGGCTCGATGCTATTTAGAAACTAAAAAAAATAAATTTCGTTTCTGTTGTGTTGAAGTAATCTATTTTCAATGAATATTTTTCTCAATAAACACCCTCGAGCACATTGGTCAACTCTTAGAGAGTTGGCTTTATTATTGCGATTAGTCAGATGTTAAAATCAAAGATTTGTCGATTTCAGTATTGAATTTAAACAGGATAGATACTATAGATTATACTTACGCTGCAGTATTTGACAATTCTTTGATTTATATCTGTTTCTGTGTTTACTTACTGTTATCTTACAACTAAACACTAATCTTATAGACATAATGTTCTCCTGATGAGTACAATCTCGACATTTTTTAATCCAGAGTGAATAACTGCCTTCCCCAATATTTTTAGTCTTCCTTCTAAACATGTTATATTTTAGTGTTTTCAACTTCACTATTTAAACATCAATAAGCTATTTTGAGTCCCAAGTTTTTAAAGTTTTTTCCTGGTCTTAATTCTGTGACATAAACAATTCCCTTCTCAGAAACCCTCTGATGTGCTTAGGGTGACTAAAAGCAAGTGAACATAAATGCTTATTGTTTCTACAACCGAGTGAAGGGTCGCGAAAAAAAATTATCCTCAGGGGTCGCGAATGAAAAAAAGTTCGAGAAACCTTGTTCTGAATGACGAATTTGGTTTCAATGTATCTATTTTGAAATATTTTATGCGATTGAACGTATTACCACCATTCTGAATATAGGCACTGAACTCAATCTATGAGAACGAACTGCTATCTTATGCGTGTCTTAATCCGAGTCTAGAGCAACCTCTCTCAACCCTTTTAGACTGGAAGAACCCTTAAAATAACTTTCATATCTCAAGGGAACTCTGCATGAAAATATCATATGTGCATCAAATGACACATCAGCGTATTCAGAGATTTATGCGTATCATAAATTAAAAGTAATTATCACTATTCCACAGAGTACAGGAGGAAAGATATTTTTTTACGTCTCTGTTCATTATTAGTGGAATCGAAAAAGTAGGTTCAAGGAGAACCCCCCGAATTTTCATTTCGCCACCTGTTCTTTCATAATCTTGGAAGGGTCTATTTTATGATTCTGCCTCTTCCCAAGCTGAAATAATGTCTCATCGAGCTGGAAAAAACGGCAAATAAGCGAAAGTTTTCATATATAGACTAGATATCGACTGTTTGTCCCATAATCTGTTTTTTTTTTCTCACTCCTTCAAGCGTCTATTTCATGATTCCGTCTCTTGACAGATTCTAATAATTTCAACTGATTTCTCATCTTTGCCTTTTTACCATTTTTGCCCTGAAATGTATTTGAAACTTAATAACAATTTTTCTGGATTCTGAATTATATGATAAAACGTGTTCATTTGTAACTGTTTGCTGTTTTCTTTCAGTGCCCGAGTTCAGAACCGCACTAGGCGTCAAATATGGTTAAAAATGTACCCCGTGGGACATTATTTTAGCTTGGGAAGAGGCAGAATAATAAAATAGACACTACACGAAAACAAGTGAGTTCCCGTGGGCCTACTTTTTCGATTCCAGATGATGGTGAACATTCTAAAATACTCAATCTTTCAAAGTCCCAACTCGCTAAAGACATTTGATATATATATATATATATATATATATATATATATATATATATATATATATATATATATATATATATATATATATATATATATATACGTAAATGAAAATCTGTTTCCTTGGAAAAATATTGATTAACTTAGCTGACCTTTCATAGAATGACTATTATAAAAATAAAAAAAAGACAGCCATTGAATCTTTTTCAGCTGGTGAAAATTATGGCGTTTCTCGCGTCAAAGGTCATCAAGGACTCAGATGTCACCAGGACAGTACCTCTAAGAAAAACAAAAAACAACAATAACAGAAAACAGAACAAATTGTACTTTTTCACACCTGTATGAAACTTTCACGGAACCTTTGAATATTTGGTGAGAAAGGCTGTTTAAGAACGTCTTGAACTGGGAAAGGGTTCATTGGAGGGCCACTGGAGGGCCACTGGAGGGCCAATGAAATTTGTTTGGTGGGTAGGGGAGTGGAAGTAGAGGGGTAAGTGGCAGGTGAATCAAGCATAGAACATGAAAGACAAATGCCTTCATTTACTCATGTGCACTCACACACACACACACACACACACATATGTGTTTGTATATGTGTGTATATATCAGTATATGTGTATATATATATTTATATATACGTATGTATATATGTATATGTATGTATATATATGTATGTGTGTATATATTCATGTATATATATGTATATACGTATGTATATATACATGTATGTATATACACACACACACACACACACACACATATATATATATATATATATATATATATATATATATATATCATATGCACAGGTTGTATCGATGAATCTAAAGCTCAAAATTTCAAGATTTATTTTTTTATTATATTTAGAAGAAAACTTTCTTTTTGTCTATTGACCCCACCCCTGAAGAGAATTTTAGTGTGGAGTTCAATATGCAATGTATATTTGTGATAAATTCGTCCCATTAGTTTGTGTCCGGCAGCATTCACGTTCATTTGTTTTCTTATTATTATTTGAATTCAGACATTTATAGTGATCACTGCCCATCAAAAAGTAAGAGTAATGACTAGTTCATTAATCACCCCTTTTACCAAATTTTTTCAATTGATCACCCCCAACACGGTATGCTCTTAAAGCCGTTGATCACATGGCAGCTTCTATTGAATGACTAACCGGGCCTGTTTTCACTGTCCATTGGGGCAACAAATTAAGGAAATAATTTTCTCTCCATTGAGTTGATCAACACAGAAATGCTTCTTCCTTTTGAAGACTTATTATAATAATACCACTGTAAACAGACATCAACCTTATACAAATTGACTGGGGTTTTCTGAATAGAGGCTTCTCGGTGTAGGGATTGGGCCCCTCGGGCAGGGGGCAGCATAGAGATAATTGATGGTCTCAGAAATATATGGAAATTATTTTTTAAAGAATGGTTAAGTAACTGAAGTTTTATTTTATCTTTAGGCAAAACTGTACTCCTTCAAGAGCAAGTATTGATCACTTAACACAGTTGGCTGCCCAAAGACATCGATCACGTAAAGGTTTTTATTTAGTGACTTATTCGACCCACACGAAGTGAGAAGAATGATTGGAAAAAATCAGAGATGAAAATCATTTGTGTACATCTCATAGAAACGGAGATATGTTGAAAACAAATGGAACAAAAAGATATAACGGTGTCTACCAAAATTTAGTACGAAGATCTGCATTGGGAAATTTCCCTAAGTTCCCATGAAAAGTTCATAGGTTTCAAAATGTAATGAAAAAATTGAGCATCCATTGGATTTTGATACCTTTTTGGTCCTTATGTAAAGGAAGATGAATTCTTTTGAAGAAAAAAAAAAGATCACATCTCGATCGACTGCCCTGGAACAACTGGTTTGAGATGATGGTTATCGTTCGCGGCATAAAAGGAATTTTATTTTAAAAAATGGTTCACACTGAATTATGAGAAAAAAATTATTGAAAAACATAAATAAATAAGAAAAAAAATTGAAGTCGTCTAGGGGAGCATTGATACAGGTTTTCTTGTCTGTAGATATAACAGTAAGGCCAGGAGCTTTGGAGAACACAAACACACAAACATACGCACCATTTGTGGTCAAGGTTGTTCAATTCAAACGTGGATGAATGTGATTTTGTTATCGAGGCTGATAACACGTGCGTCTGCTGTTCCTTTCATAGGGGACACAAAAAGATATATTTCGGCAAGGGTGGGGGGTCAAAAAAGATATCATGATTTGAGTTGACCAGTAAACGATTAATGAATGTGTGATTTGTCCGGAGCTGACACTGAGGATAATGACACCTTGGTCGCTGTCTTTAAAAAGTTCAAACTTTCGAATTCACTCTCGTCCCTACCGGTCAGAAAGCTGATCCAAGGTGAGGAGAAGAAATGAATTGTTTGCCCCTACCCTTTTCCAAGCGTGCAGTCATGTGAGAGTAATTGACTTGTAGCAAACGACATCAAATAAAAGTTGTACGCACACCACAAGATACTTTTCTTCAAAGATTAAAGAGATCAGTGAAAGCGATTAACAGGTACATCAGAGTCATATACAATCAGTGTTGATCTTACATTTGTCAACAGAAAAAAAAAACAGGCTTGGCTGCGCTCAGGTCAAACTCTCTTGCCCCATCAGAATCTAAAAAGGTGAACAAAACAGAATTCATTCTTTCGTACTATACTATTCTCAAACTACGTGTCCTATTTCAACTCTTCTATTAATAGTTTCTGTAAATGGGCTTTGCAGACTTTAACAAGCCAAGTCGATATGAGTTGGGTTTCGAAATTGGGAATGACTTCCGAATCGACTTTTTGCTTCCATCACTGTGTCATTGTTATTTGGGCTTGGCGTCATTGGTTTTTAGTTTGGTCATTGTCTTCAGTTATTGTTGCTACATAGGAAAATAAAATCAAAACTCAATAGTAAGGAATTTGAAAATCGCTGACCAGGAAGCGGAGAAGAAGGGAAATCATTTGAGGAAATGAAATGAAAGGAGAATGAACAAAAACGTGGAGAACGGGGCACCTGAGAAAAGCACAAAGGGTTTGAATAATGCCCGGTCCATCTCGTTACATCCTGACCCCCTAAGTAATTTCGTTAAAAATAATTGGGTATCAGTGAATAGATATTTTATTGCCATAAAACCAGAGAGAGGGGGAGAGAGAGGGGGAGAAAAGGGGGGAGAGAGAGAGGGGGAGAAAAGGGGGGAGAGAGAGAGGGGGAGAGAGAGGGGAGAGAGAGAGGGGGGAGAGAGGGGGGAGAGAGGGGAGCGAGATGGGGGAGCGAGAGGAGGAAAAGTAAGGTGAGAAAAATACCAAGCGTCCAACATGTGTTGACCGAACAACAATAACAAAAAAAAACAATAACCATCACAATAATAACCGTATCTTGCATGAGTGAATTACCATAGCCCACGCATGTACATTATCTAAAATGCTATCTAAAAATAGATCTTTAAAAATAGATTTTTATCGAAGATTATCTTTAAAAAATAGATCTTTCATCAAATACTATCCAGAAAAAAATACTAGCACAGGATTCTGGCCTTGTTGGTTCAAATACTACCGAATACTTTTTTGAAAACAACAAAAAAAAAGTGTTTCTAGATGGTGCCTAGTGGTGCAAATTTTAAAGGTTGTAGCCCCCAAAATATGAGCAGGAACGACCGAAGACACACACACATAGATTGGCACCGACACTCGAAGAAAGAAAAATCTGTGTTAGTCCATTTGTGGGGCTACAGTGATTCGATAATGAAAAAATGATATGTTGAATATGAACTGGGACCATCCAAACGATAGCACAACCAAAATCAGCAAGAATACTACAGAAAGTCCTTAATTGTTGATGTTTCTTGTTGTCACTTGATCTCTAGTGCAAGCCACTAATCACTGCTAGTGTGAAAACTCGACGAATACAAACACTTTCTGTCCAAGCCGGGGTTTGATCGTGGTTTGCCGATTCAATATTGTGTGGCCTTGACCGTTTGACCACTCACTATTCTTCAATATATATATATATATATATATATATATATATATATATATATATATATATATATATATATATATATATATATATATATACATATATATATATATACATATATATATATATACATATATATATATATACATATATATATATATATATATACATATATATATATATATATATATATATATATATATATATATATATATATATACATATATATATACATATATATATATATATATATATATATATATATATATATATATATATATATATATATGTCTGGGGAGATGCTAGATATAGAGTAGTCTCATTCTGATTGAATATAAAGAACAAAATGCAGAGTAACATGCTATGGGTATTTTCTTTTAGCCCAATGCCATTGTAACATTTTGTAACAGCATATATGAAATAGTATTTCTGATAAGTAGTAGATGTCTATTACTGAAGATAGCGTTCTCGATGGAATCTTAGAACGTGTTTCTATAAATACACGTTTTGTTCACTCCTCCATCCTAATAGTAATCAGCCAATACTTATATAAAACTTGTGGTTTCTTTGTAGACACATTTGTACTTCGTCTAAATTGATAAAGAAGAAAAGAAGACTCAAGAGACTCTTATATATATATATATATATATATATATATATATATATATATATATATATATATATATATATAACAAAAAATCCACCTCCACAACACTACCCCCTACCTTGACACACTCTGCCCTCCCCAAGGCAAACTGCTGCTGCTTTACCAAAATCCCAATACCTGCTGGTCATTCTTACATTCAGCAGGAGGCCTCTAGTAGCCCTGACAACAAAACTTACCCACAATGCATAGCCCCGGGCAGTGGACTCTGGTTCCACATGGTACATTTTAATTCACACTCACACAACACACACCACTGATGATGGGAAGAATCCCGAAACATGTATGGACTATTGACATATAAGGATTAATAAACCTTACCACCAAAAACTTCACTCCCGAGTCTGTCTCACTCTCTAAAGTACACATATATATATATATATATATATATATATATATATATATATATATATATATATACATATATATATATATATATATATATATATATATATATATATATATATATATATATATATATATATATATGTATATATATATATAACGTATGGGGACTTAATTATGCAACCATTTTCCCAAGTCACTTATTCAATAAAGTTACCGTAGTTTTTTTTATTTGTTCATATATTTTCAGTATTATTCTATTAAATCTTTATTACGCAAAGCATCAACAATATATCAATACATTTTCTATATATCAATACATTAAAAAAACATCCACAAATAATAGATAAACATTCGGATATCATTCTGTCTTAGTTTCGTGCACGACTCAAAAATGTTGGCTTTCACTAAAGTACCATATCTCGAGCTATGAAAATGACGACATATGTGGCCATGTTATTGATGGTCGGCTGAACAATTGAAGTCCTTATAGTACTGACCCAAAAGGCTGGTAAGCTACAAAGAAGAGAATGGAAGTCATACCGAATATTTCCACCCGACAACTTGCAAAAAATCATCACGTGGATCACATAACTGTCATTCAAACAGAAGAGAAGAATCACGGTATTTCATACCGCAAGTAAAAGCGTGTTCTGATGTAATCCAATAGGATTAATGGAATAAAAAAACACTTTTGGGCGGGGTTACCAATTTAGATATATTTTTGGTTTTGTTTTCTCGAATATGTGCGTCTAATTTTGACAATATTTAGATTTTTTTAAAGTCCAGTGTTGCCAGTTAAGATGTTTTCAAAAAAAAAAAAAAAAAAAAAGAGGATTTTTCGAATATGATACTGACTTCCAGATCTGAAAAAATGAAAAATCACATCTAAATTGGCATCTCAGCTCTTGGATGCTTGTAAAGACTGCATTTTACTGGTATGGCTGGTTGACAGTAATGGACGATGAAACGTACATTACGAGACATTTTCTGGACATTGTTTCTATTATGCAGATCCTAGAAGCACCCCGAATTCTGCAAAATACGATAAGGTGAAAAAAAGACCATTTACAATTGGATTATAGTATGCCATAGGCGATATTAACTATAAATTTGTGGCAAAATTAATTGAACAAGAATTTTAATCCTTTACTCTGACCTTTTTTTTTTAGTACACTGTTTTTTAATATCAATATTTAGGCTTTCTTTTTGTTGAAATATTTACGACCTGTAAATAAATGAAATACCTTTTGGGATTGAGGGTTTTATTTGTTCATATTTTATAACCATAATTCATAGACTTATTTAATTAAATCAATTCTATTTTTGGTCTGCGTACTACTCTAGTAAGCAAAGACACACGTCCTGATTCAACCTTTCTCTCCTGTCTGTCATGTGCGAATTCTCTTTCAGCTTGTAAAAAACCCTGATAGGTGGATCTTCTTAAGATACTATACAATCAGTCACATTATTAGAAACTGTCAACCAGATCTGTCAGCATAGGTTTCTTCAGTTCTAAAGTTGGTATGGATGATTGGTTGTCTATACATCATGCATACAGACTACACTAATAGAGCTAGAAGACTAAAAATTTCAACGTTCCCTCCTTAAAATGTTTAGAAATATCAAACATTTTTGATCAATTTACAATGTAAATGTATGCTAAATTGGTCCCTTAATTTGTGTCCAGCAGTGTTCACGTTTTTTTTAAAAACATTCTTACTTTTCCAATGATTAGCTGCTTTCAATTTTTTGTCAATAAATTGTCTACATATGACGATGATTTTCTTTGTTTAGAATAGTAATAAAGATAATTTAATTATGGAATTTTTATTCTTCAAAGATGCCATTTTGAATAGATTACTTATATCACGTTATTTTTGTACATTAGTAAAGTTGTAGCACTTTTCTAGGGGGTTGCAAATGCTCATACCCGTAACTTAGCTATGCAATAAGATTTCGTACAATAATTGATGAAGCTTGGACGCTTAGCCTAGAGTTTTGCTAAGCAAACTGATTTGCTGATCAATTTGTTAATGCAGTTGATCACAAACTCTGAGGTTTATTTTGTTTTTTTCACAAGAGTTGAGGTCGAATACAGTTCTAGGTTTAGATTCTTTTTATCAGTAAAGGCTGAAAACTGGATTTTTGGTGAATCCGGATGAATCCTTGTCTTTTCAATCAATAAGACCTCTAGTGTCAGATTTGAATTATTTTTTTTTAAGTTTTAGGTTTTGGTCGTGTATTCTACGGCCTTCGTCTGGTACTATTGGTTCGAGAATGTGGAATTACTTTCTAGAAATGTTACACGTATCGGAATAGACACGCCACGCCCGTTTAAGTATATATATATATATATATATATATATATATATATATATATATATATATATATATATGTGTGTGTGTGTATATGTATATATATATATATATATATATATATATATATATATATATATATGTATCGGTGTTGCGAAGACCCGACGGAGATAAAAGGGTACACGTCCGAAATGTTGTGAATAAATGAACATACACATAAGGGGAATAGTCCAATCATACCATACACAAAGATAAATACAGCTCTTCTAACTAGATTCAGACAAAAATAAATCAGTTTAGTTTTAGTTGTACATACTGCTCACTAATGCAGCAGGCCCATTTTCTTCAATCGTTTATTCAGATTATTCTATTCAAATTTTCTTAATTGAATGATATATTAACCGTATAACGACGAGGAATCATTTCAGATAAGTTTCTACATTATCTACATAACGCAATTTATTAATCATTCTGTCGGACCAAATACGTCCATTTCTTAAAATACATACTGTCGCGTTGAAAGAGGCGAAAACATCGAGAATAAGCAAGATGAGAATTAGGGTTGAAAGCAGTTATTTCGCCTTATTCGCCTTTGTTGAAATCACTTATTTGGCCTCATTTGGCTATTTAGCACAATGGTAAGTGCATCGCTACGTTAAAGCAGCTACATATCGGTGGCAGGTTCGATTCCTTCAGCTGTCCCATTTTCTTTAATTGTTTATTCTATTTACTTCGTCTAGATTGAATGATATATTAACTGTCTAACGATGGGAAATCATTTAAGATAAGTTCCTGTATAATATAACACAATTCATAATTCATTCTGTCGGACCAAATAATGTTCATTCCTTGAATACATACTACGCAAGCACGTTCTGACTCAACTTGGAATTTTCTCATAAAACATTCTGTTATACCGCCTATCTTGTTTGAATTGTCTCTCTGTTGTTGAAAGAACTCTGATAGGTGGATCAACTTGACATTAGATAAAACACACCACATTATTATTATTTTTGACTCCAATAAGCACAAGAATAGTTTTCCAACTCCACGCAGACAGCCCATGTCTATGTTCCGTGTGTTTCCTATCTTATTATTTTTTCTTTGATCCAAGTTTTAAATGCAGATAAACACGGCTTACTAGCTTTTCTGTTCATATACGCCATACCGGGGCTTCTCAACCTTTTTCTCCTTGTGACCCCCATGAATCAGACGATTCTTTTTCGTGGCCATTACTCAATGGAATAGACGCAATCGGTGCATCTAAGGCTGTTTATAATTAGTCATAACCCAACAATAACTAAACGTATGAATGAATCACCGTATCCATGCGTGTACCAGAACCAATATCTAAAAATTTATGTAAAATTATTTGAAAAAAAAAGAAGGATTTTTTCATCTAAAATTATCTAAATAGAATAGATCTTTTATCTATAATTCTCTTAAAAAATACCAGCACAAGATTCGGGCATTGTTGTTCCCAAAATGACCGCAAAGGGCCAAAAAAGCTCTTCTTAGAAAAAAACAACAATAAGGCGTTTTTAGATGGAGCCTAGTGCTTTACTCATGCATATTTTCTAGGCTGTGATCCCAAAAATATGACCAGGAGACACTGGAAAATTTGTAGGCCACTTGACTGGTCGGTTGGGCGGGCCATGTATTACGCTACGGTGATTCGATACGGCTTAATAAAACTCTATGAAAGACCGTTAAATCAGCCGGCTCAACTGCAAATTTCGACCTTTCTTTGATCTTTCAAATGTGTTGCTCAAACTGATCATTTTCAATTACAGACATTCATGTATCCACTCTATCATTTGACGAAGATATTTTTTCTTAATTCGCACACATATCTTTTTCATAATTTCTTCGCCTCAAACAGTTCTTTTGGAAGTTTCTGCGACCCCCAGGAATCTTTATACAACCGCCCCTAGTTAGAGAACCGCTCTGTTCTTGAACTCTTTTTGTTTTCTCATTCTCACTAGCTGACATCATGTTTAGACATAGTTACTTATCGAGACCAAACTGTAGCGAAATAATCAGAAGAGAAATCGTCTGTTTATTTCTTAGGACGCGATATTGGCGGTAAAAGTGGAGATGGACAACTATAGGCGAATGTCGAATACACTTCAAGGTGTTTACGCCCTGTAAGTAACTTCTGTCATGACCTACGAGCATCCTTATCAAGTCAGCCACTGAAAAAAAAAAAAAAAACAATAAAAAGGAAAAAAAAAAAAAAAAGATAAAGGTGATAAAGTTTTCCCCGGCCTATGAGTAATAAATAAAGAAAGCTTCAGCGAGAGGCATAGGGAAGTGACTTGGGTGAAATTAAGCTAGGAATTGGACTCTGTAATAATTCAACACAACTGCTTAGATTACAGCATTTTGCTTTTTCTGGGTTAGGGGCTAAGGTTTGCATGGATGACTTTTAATAAAAGAGGTAATTCTTTCTCTTTTATTTCCCGAGGTGAATGTTTAATGAAGTTTAAGGAAGCAAATGAGCTCGATGATGATATATAAATATGTGTATATATATATATATATATATATATATATATATATATATATATATAGTACAAATTGGGCTTACTATATAGCATAATATAATGTAATATAAAGCAATATCTGATCCGTGATGGATTTATTCATTAGAGTGCTCGATACATTCAACTTTATACTCTGTAAGTTAAAGCTGGTTTAGAGTAGAGCTTGAAATATAGTTGGAAGTGTATTCGCTACACATACACGCTTATGTTTCTGCCATGTTTGGGCCTCTTCATAATTCGCCCGAAGAGGCCCAAACAGGGCAGAAGCATAAACAACTCTCTACAATATATATATATATATATATATATATATATATATATATATATATATATATATATATATATATATATATATATATATATATATATATATATATATATTCATATATATATATATATATATATATTCATATATATATATATATATATATATATATATATATATATATATATATATTCAAGTATTTTAAATTGCGTCTTTACTGATCAGTTTCGTGCAGCCATCGCAATCGACAGACAACTGTTCTTTTTCTCTTTTCATCCTGCCTTTACGTACAACTAGAGCGTTATTTTATTTTTCATTTTATTTCTAAACAGTTATTTTTTCATTATTCTCAGTTCCTGTGTATAGGTGTTGGTGGTCAGGGGGTGCAGTGTTCGGTCCTGCCAGTGCTAAATGCGTCCTGGGTGTGGTGGATGATGGAAGGAGATTTTTGTTGGGCGTGACGGCCGTGCTATATTTGGGTGGGATAGTTGTTTATGTGGCCGTGTTATCTTACGAGGAAGATGGGGTGAATGTTGAGGTTGGTTTCGCTGGGATTTTTACGATGGTGTGATATTTTTATTTCTTATTCGAATGCATCATTGAGTAAAATGGTGTGGCTTTGTATAGTACATCTGGGTATGAATAGGATGTAAGTAAATTTGTATATAAAGTAAATGTATTATTAGTTAATATAAATAAGATACTTCTCTCGCCCTCGGTTGAGCAATCTGAATTTCCACAAGACAAGCGTTAAATACTAACGGATATAAAGCAAGAAATTGCATTGCAAATTGTAATCTTCACTAAAAACCAATTTAGAGTAGAAATTAAGAAAATATTTCTCTAGATATAGTAAGGTGTATATGTTCAAATTTTCAACCCTCTAGCTCCATTCGAGCTGCTTGAAGGCATGATACACACATACATAGCTAGCCAGCCAGACTAACTTGAAAAAAAACCCCTGAAGGAACTTTTTTCGGGACAGTTTTGGTTGACGGTCTCTAATTATACTTATATTACGCTGATCATGTGACAGGTCTGGTTGGTCACTCCATAGAAAATGTCACGTGACCAACATCTTTTGGTAACTTGCAATGTTGGAGGTGATCAATTAAACAAAATGGAAGAAGGGGTGATAAATGAAAAAGTTTCTCCGCTCACACTTTCTTGTGCAGTGATCACTAAAAAGTCTGAATTTTCAAAAAACGAAACATATCAACCGTGCACAAACTATGAGGATCAATTTAGCATAAACTTTCATTGTAAACTGATCCCTTCACTAAAAAAATCCATTTAGGGGATGTGAAAGTGAAAGGAACATTTTGTAGACATGGTGAGATACACGTGGTACATATGTACGTTCACAGCCATCCAGATCAACTTGAAAACTGAAAGAAACTTATGTTGGCAGCTTTGGTGACAGTTTTGGTTGGCAGTTTCTAATACCAGAACGCTCGGCGGCTATGATCTCCTGTTCTTTCATTTTAAGAAGTATATCTTCAATTTATGCTAATGGTAATCGATTCTCAACCTTTATTGGCCACGGTCCCCGTAAGAGGTCTACTCAGGTTCCAGGGCAGCTTATCAAATAGGGATACAACACAAACGGCTAGAAATTAAACCATTTGTTGTTATTTCCGTCTGTGGCCCTTTCAAATGTCCCAAGGTTCCAGAGAGGGAAATGTGGCCCCTTTGAAAATAGCTGCTATAGGTCACTGTATTAGAGGGACAGACAACCCTCGCGCCAGGCGGCATTAGTCTGCTGAACTATGCTGTAAAATTATCTCTTGATCATCTTTGTTCTTTATAATGTTTGCAAACAAGCATATAATAAATTAATGCCGATCACCAAATAAACACAAGAGATTTACTTACTTGGGGAACAAATTGGGCCGATTACTTCTTTTTTTTTCTCTCTTTTTTTTTAAACAGTAAAAATTATTTAGTGTTCCAGTGTGTCGGAAAAAGTGCAGGAACAATTCCGATGTTTGCTGGGGAGTTGAAGATAGGGATAGGAGAGTGAAAAGAGATAGATAGAGAAAGAGAGCTTGGTTGATTTGTCGATGATAAAATGCCCCTCCCTTTGGAGGGTGAGTCGCCACCCTCATGGACGTATCACGGGTTCAGCATCTTGTTCGTATCCACTTCACTTGCCAACGACCGTATCACACCCTTGTTATCTTAATACGCCGACTTACGGGAGAGGTTGAGAAGAAACAGTTATGTCGACATGTTGAGGGAAGAACAACAACAACAATAAAGCCAACACACACACAAACCGACACACACACGCATACACACACACAGAGACATATAGACACACACACACATACACACACACATACACACGTACACGCACACACATTCACACACACGTATAGGCACACGCATACATATAGATACACACTTAAATACACACAAAGGTAGACTCACACACGAACATCAATACAGATAGACACACAGTAGGATACTCACATGTACACACAGAGATAGGCAAAGACATACACATACAGATAGATAGACACACATACATATAGATAGAAAGGTATATACGTACATGCACAGATCGGCTCGTACACATACACACACATACAGATGAATAGACACACTCACACACACTGTTGGATACATAAACATATTCTCACATGTGAACACACATACACAGATGGACATACACACATACACACAAATAGACTCATATATACATACACGCATATCTGAGTACACAGATAGATACACTCGTACTATCAAACGTTTATTTCATGTTTTATCAGTTCACACACAATTCACGAGAGATTAACAATTAAGCGTATACTGTTTAAGGCAGAAGATTATGTAGCTACGCTTTAGGGTGTAAGGGTTTATCAGAAGTCTGATAAGTGTAAAGTGTTCGTGTAAATTGGTGTTTTGTTCTTGAACAATACTCATCGCTAAAGCCTACTACTGTTGTCTTAAGGGCTGAACTGATTGTCGGTGATATACTTCGAAATGCGTAATACAAAACCAGGGTATTTTTGTGCGATGTCAGATAGGCGAAATATCTCGTCAGTCACATCGGGACATTCATTGCTTTCACAGCTTTCGTCATCATTTACGAATTGTTTTGAATCCCTATCCCAATTCACAGTCAGATTAAAAGTGCCAGGAACGAGAAGATTTCTTGCAAGTTCTATCGCCAGCTGCTCCCTTGTGGTTATTAAACATTGATAAGCTTATCATATATCATATGCGTAGATATAGCTATAGATATGAAATATAGATAAGCATGTACATTCAATCATGCAGATGTATTTACACACACACACACACACACACACACACACCATAGCACACAGGACACATACATAGATAGATAGTAATGAGCAGCCTGAGATAGATACATAGATATGGACGGACAGAGATAGATAGATATTTAGAAAGTTTAGTCAGGCACTGGGTTAAATGAAAGAAAATAGATGTTAAAACAATGTTTAGCCAATATTTCTAAAAAGGAGAGGCTGCACGCTTAGAAAATCGCCTTTGAAATGTATGGCTTTTAACTGAGCTCGAACACCAACCACTGGAGTCAGTGCGAAATAAACAACTACTAACCCACGAGCCATATGTAAAGATATTTATAAAACTTGGCCAAGTATCTAAGAAAAGTCAAATGTTGAGAATCGGGGTATAAAGATTCTGTTATTCCCATATTCCAAGGGTCGATAGCCTGCTTATCACAAAATCAGTATTCTATGTCTTGACCTATATATATATATATATATATATATATATATATATATATATTGAGAGAGAGACTGTTGGCCAAAACAATGAAAATCGAACTCAGCACACATACGAATAGTCTTTCAGACTGTTCTACGATAAGTGCCCAAGCAGATATTTAGTAAGTTTTGCTCAGTCTGGTACAAGGACAATAATTGTTGCGTACCCTGTAAGGATGTTAGTCACTACACTGGCGAATGCTTTTTGAGACAAACTTGTGATCAAACGTACAACTATGTGCAGATTAAGGAGGTCCGACTTACAAACAACTCGTACTTACTAACAGACTGCCATAAAACCTATTATATGAACTCGAAAAAAGTTTATTTTGTTTACGTCTCAACAGCGCATCACTACTTAAGCCAATGAATCAAGGTATCATTGCCGCGTTTAAGGTCAATAATTGTCGGTGGACCTTCTCATTGGCAGCCAGGGCTACCCAAGATGTTGTGATGAATGTAAACGACTTTGAGATGTTTTCGTGTACTTGGAAGTGTTTCATAGGTTTAAGTGTTTTACATAGAAAGGTAAAATATATACAAAGACAAATCTTTGACTAACTGATGCTAAATGAGAACCGTATGTACTTGAACTTCATATTTCATAGCTTATTCCGTTTCCGGTTGAGGTGCTGGTATTTCTTAAAAATGTCCCCACCCTGTGGTCTGCTAGTACAACCTTGTTTACGATCTGGAAGATTTTCTTTTCGCTGTTGCCAGTCACCCGATCCAATCTTCCAGCTTTGGATACGGTGATCGGTCTGGATCGAAAAAATACCAGAGTATTTCCCGCTTTTCATCTTTTCCCAAAGTTTGAACTCATTCCATCTAACTCTGGCTATTTGCCCAATTTTTGAAGCTGAATATCTAATTCTTTCAAGTAGGCTACCCACATCTCCAGTGGAACCTCCCTGTTGCACTCAAAGGGATAGTGCCACGGTCAATCCCTAATGTCTCGAGTGTCCAAAAGGGAACTGGACAATTTCTGATAATACACACATGTACGCATTAGGGTCCCGTACATTAAACATTGATATTGTGTCGAATTTGCCCTTGTGGCAGGGGTTGGATGCGAATAAATGAATTATTAATGTCTGTACCACATGGGTCCCCAACCTTTTTTGCACATCGAACTGGTTTAATATTCTTGAAGACCCATCGACGGGTTGGAGTTGGGATGGATGTTCCGACGGGTATATTGGGAATATATAGATGAGGAATATAAGTCGCTAATGGATTCAATCTCGTTCCAGAAGGGTTTAACTAACGAATTTATTACTAAGCTCCAGGGAAATGAATTAGTTTTTATCTTACTAAGAGAATAAAAAGAATAATCGGCTGATCCTATCTTTTCCCTGCGGCCCGACAGAACATACTTTGTTGGTCTTTACCGGTCCACGGCCCAGTGCTCGGGGATCTATGAATTCCAGGAGATTCCGTTACGCTATTAACTTTTAAAGATTATTTCTTTTATACAACTTTCATTTCTCCCATAAAATCTTTGAGAATTGTCAAAGAATCAAAATGATTTGTTCTATCAATGTGGTACAATGCATTTTCCCACTACATTCAGAAAAATCTTGATCAATATTTTAATGTGTTCTTACAGAATAAGCAGACGCCTGTCAAATATTGAGACGGAATGTTAGTATATAAAACCATGTGACATTTGTGATTGCAACACACTCATATTTTGTTACAGGCAATTATTGAGTCATTTCTACATAATGCTGGAATGACATTGTGGCGTCAAATCATATACAAAGATATGTTCACTCTTTTATATTCTTTTCAAAACTGCATTGGAAGTCAGATATCAAAACTGACGGTAACTTAACGTGAGATTCATTCACGAGCTTCTATCGGGTTACAAAAAAAAATCATAAAACTTTTCCGCCTTGGAAACATTAGTTCAAGAAAGAACACACCCTGTTATACAATTCCGAAGGGTTGGCTGCTCTAATACATTAAACAGGGAAAAAAGATGTTCTTTCCTTGAAAAAATGTGTAAAAACTGTGATTCCGTCACGCTGGGATTCATCGACCACTGCTTTCATTGCATTGTCATGTCTGTTCGTATATTTTCATTTTGAGTCAGCCTGGCAATTTCACTTACGTTGTTCGCAGTCTCTCTTCGAAGGCAAACATTTGAGTGTTTTCTTGTACGTGTTTTTTTTGTCTGTTTTTGCTTTGATATAATTAGTCATTATTTGTTTATTTATTCTTCTCATTTCACCCTGACTCCCCATTTCTGTATTTCGCGTCTTTCCCTCTTTCCTGCCGCTAAATAAATACAGGCGCGAGCACACTTCTCTCTCCCACGAGTCAATGCCTGACCCGACGCTTCGCTTGGTCAACAATCTTGACACGCCCAAGTATCTCAAGGAAAATCAGATGTGCGGAGGCGGAGGAAGAATAACCCACAAGAATTGCATTCACGTGAACACCAAGGGCTGCCAATGAGATTTTAAGGAAACCCCAGATCAGGCCCAGAAAAAAAAGACCCAAAGAAGAAAAAAAAAACAACAAAAACAATAAATCATCTAAATAACAAGTTTAAGCAGCAATGAATAACTGGTGTGAATACCCGTAGCCGTCAAAGATGGCAAAGGTTCTATCCTCTTTTATATGTGTGTGTATTTATGTATGCGTTTGTTTGTACGTTCCAGTGCTCCTGGCCATACTGTTTTACCCACTGACTTGAAAATTGGTATCAGTATCCCATAAGCCCTTTTAAAAAAATGGACTTTGATTTGGGCGAAAAAAACTAACTTTTCAACCATTTTCAACCTAATTTTGACGACTTTATTAACAACGTCTAGATTCTGTAGAATCTAAATATTTCTAGATGTTTTTTTAAAACTGTATTTTAGATGATTTCCAATGAAAAACGCTAGTGATGTCATAAATACAATTTATTCTGACCATGTTCATTCTTCGATTGATGTTTTTTTTACGTGACTTCAAAATTTGACGCAACGTTATTCTTACGTTTATAAGCAGATCACGACAATTATGCTTCCTCTTCCCCAATTCCTCTTGAAAGAGTAAATGTTTCTTTATTATTGACTCAAAGGTTTTGACTCAAAGATGAACTCTTATACGAGTTTGGTGTTTTTTTATCAGGTGTCTATAACCTACTGACATTTTTGTTCATTGCGTTGTTATATCAAATACTCTAAGTTACAACAGCAAACGTGTTATCCAAGATACAAACACGTTCAAGTGATTCTAATCTATCAACAGCTTATTTGAAGATAATTAAGTTCATGAAAATATAAATATATGAGTTATTTTTTAATTTTGTTTATTTTAAGTACGAAAAATTCCATATCTGGAAACCCTTACATATGAAAGGAAAACCCAGTTTTGGTATCCCTGCACGTTCACTATACAAGGAGTTTCTTTTCATCATGGAGGTTACACGGCGCCTGTCGTAGAGCATTCGTTAGCAGCATAGTCTTGCAAACCAATACAATTATCGTGTGCTCAAATGAACTGACCTTGCGCTATTTGCTTCCCTATGAGGTTGAAATGGGACACAAGGTCGAGTTTGTTACAGAGAACATCCGTAGCGACTACCTTCAGTGTAAGATTTTACCTCTTGGGGGAGAATTCTTAGAGTCACGCCCAATTCTCAGTATGTTTTTGTTTTCAAATCTCCGCCGTTTATTTACTGACTTTCCTTGTTTAGTTTGCAGAGATAGCACTTCGAAACCTTTACATCATCCCATGACATAGTAGATCGTCATGGTACATGCTAGGTCCAAACTTTTATTCTTCTCTCCCCCCCCTCCCCTCAGCTCACACTCCTTCTCCCATTCGTCTCACCTTTTCTTCTTCTTTTTCTTCTCCTGGCTTTTACCCCTCCTCCATCTCTCCTTACCTACTCCGCCCTCTCTCATCTTCTACTCCTCTTCCTTCTTCCCCCACCTTTTCCAACCCTTCTCCCCTCTAACCTATTATCTTCATCCCCTTACCCTTTTTTCTCTTCTTTCACCTCTCACCTTCTCCTCACCCTCCTCTCACTTCCGTCTCCTAATCTTCATTCTTCTTCTTCTTCTTCTTCTTTTTCTTCTTCTTCTTCTTCTTCTTCTAGTCATTCGTTGCCATAGCTGTCAAATCATCATCTTTAACATTGTTATTAATTACGTCCTCATCTTAAAGATGATCGGAGACCTTCTTTCAAGTAAAGACGTCGGTCGGTGTTCGAGCTCACGAACTTTCATCCATAGTGTCTTTTCCCAAACTCTAGGACACTATTTACAAATGAAATATTCTGGCATTTAATTTTAGGGGCTACAGCTCAGGGTCCTCCGCCATTTATTTCATTGAGTAAATGTAGGAATTAAAGTTTAAGTTATAAAGCTTCAATTAACATATTGTATATAAAGCCTAGAAAGCTTTAAATCTTCAAACACTAGATATTCAAAATTTCATCCCCTTGCAGTCACTTATTACTAAAATATCTGCTCATGTAATTGATGTAATTTTCTTCAGTGTTTTTATATTCTACGCAGACTTCGATATTATGGCACCAAGTATAATTTTTCCTTGTTGGGATCATCAGTTGTTTACCATGTAACCGTTTCAGGGATTTTAAAAGTTGTATTATCATGGCATCCCCAGCGGTGATGATCTATGATTTTAACACATAGCTTACATATAGTTTATCATTTCATATAGGGTATTATCATAATGTATTGTATATGGATGTTATTTTATACTAAATGTCATTCAATCTTTTGAGGCAAAAGGCTTACTAAGGTAAGTTACCTGAAGCACATATTTAACGATGAGAGATCAATTAGTATAACAACAGACGTGACTCGTTTTTAGCGTCACTTCTATTGAGTGTTCACCTATGTGAATATCACATCTGCTGTGTCGGTTTTAATCTTGGTCTGCATGAAAACTAACTTATATTACTTAAAGAATACTATTCACACACAGAAACTTATTCGAGTTGATTTCCTACCGACACATTCAACCGAAGAATTTGACAATTTTTTGTAGTAAACATCGTTATCCAGGAACAAGCATAGACCTCGATGAACTTTTGATATCTGTAACCTTGTTGTAAAAAATGGATTAACTTCTTAATCCTTTAATGTTGAAATAGCTCTGCAGATTTACTTTAATGATAACTGATGCAAACAGGATAAAGAGTTTCTCCAAGATGGAACATCTGAATAAAGTAGCCAGATCGACAATATCACCAACACTAATAGACTTGCTCCGAGGGTAATCAAAAAACAAGGTTTTCAGGAACTTAACAATTTCATGATGTTCTGGAGGAATTTTTTTCCAAAAATGACACAAAAGAAATGTTAGAAATTTGATTATTGTTAGCCATGAGAATACAAATTTAATATTTCTCAAACGTTTTCCCCTTTGAAAATATTACTGGGGGGCTAACTGTACCTGTAGCTCGGTGTCCTACAAAATCTGAATCCAGTACTGGTTTTTCAGACTAATTAGTGAACTACAAAAAACAAACAAACAAACAAAAAAAAACAGAAAAAAAAATTTTGATTTTTCAAAATCACATTTATCTAAAGAGGATTATATTTATTCAAATTCTAATATATGATACAGGTCTGTATACAAACATTTTTTCGATAGTTCTGTGATGAATGGTATTATTTGTTTGCCAAAAGATTTGCAAAATTGTTTCCTTTCTGTGAAAGAGTCTATGGCTTAGGAGAGAAAACCATACCATTCATTACATAAGTGGATATATTCTCCTTGTAAATGCATCTGTTCTTGATAGATTGATCCACTTCCCAGACTGGGCACGGAGCCTTTCGAAAGAGAGCATTTCGTAAAAGTTTGGACTCTCGAGTTATATGGATTTTTATATGCAAAGGTAGAAGAATGGAATCGGCGTACTGAGTCAGTGTTCACTTCACACTAATTGGGAAAGGCATGAAACCACTTCTATTCTCAGCTCTTGGTGGATAGCAGGATTGTTAGTGCCCTTTAGCCATGACACTCTGGTGTTGTGAAAACCCACAATTGTAATAGAAACACTATTTGGGTTTCCATTGGTCTTTCAAGAAATGGAAACAAAAAAATCATTGTCCCAAGTGTCGGACGGCACGGGTTCGCAACTGAGCCAAATGATAGAAGAAATGGTGATTCAGATACTACTTAGGAGAATGGTCCCCATTTATTTGAATGGGACCATCATTTTTTGAAGACCTGGGTAAATTAGTAAAAAACTCGTCTTCCTCTTTCAAGGCCGTTGCTTTTCTGTAGGAGGTTGACATAGATGACAAGCATCGTAACAATTCGTCTGAGACAAAAATATAACTTTAAAAAACGTTACCCACCCTAATTCCTTTTTGCTTTTCTTTGGGGAAAATGAACTTAGAGTTAACCTTTTGTAATAACCATCGGGGCAGAACCAAAATGAAAGCATTGACGACTTAACAGAATAAATATTGCGAAAGTGCCATAATCCATTCGTAAAAATAAAAAAATAAAAACTTTTGGCATCAGTTTTTCACCTCTTCCGACAAAGTTGGGAGAGGCAGGAGTGTAACTGAGAGATTTTGAATCGCCCCTGGGCTCTCATTGGAGGTGGACCCCTAAACCCCCCGTGAATCGTAGTTCCCCTGGTGCATTATAATATGATCTATATTTTCCCCTACTAATATTATACAATGTATGCATCCCCTAGGATGGGAACCATTACATTGAATATTAGAGAGAATCCTCAAAGGACTGAACCAAATCTCCAGCTGCACCCCTTCGGTGAGGTATAGTATTCGCTCATGTTTGTCTGTCTGTCTGTCAACTCAATATCACCAAAAGTTCTCAATGAATTTAATTTGGGGGCGGATCAGCTTTTTTTTACAGTTTCGATTCCTGCATTGTAACTATTTCTGTTTTGACTTTAGTTTAATTCTTAGTGACGACAGGGGTTGACAAAGGTATGAGATCTCTGATTGCTTTTTAGTTTTGTGAGAAGCTATCAACCTATGTTTAATTTTTCAAAATTGAAAATTTCACTCCCAATCATATCTGCAACCTACCTTTTTTTTTTAAATTGTCTTCTAAATAAGTTTTCAATGGCGGGTGGGGGTTCAATGTGTTATGTAAGTTTACGTCAAATTGATCCCTTAGTTTGTGTCCAGCAGCATTCACGTTCGTTTGCTTTTTGAAATCCCTGACTATTTTAATGATCGCTGCCCAAGGATAGAAAAGTTAGCTTATCAATTGATCACCCCCTTTTCTAATTTTCTAATTGATCACCCCCAATCTCTGGTGAGAAGATGTTGGTCAGATTATGGTTTCTATTGAGTGACTAGCCAGACCTGTGTTTTTTTTCTCCAAAACTTCACGCTAACTCGAGTTTTCTTTGTTGGGAGGAGACGACGATTGAATTATTTCGTTTCTCTGTTTTTTATTCACCTTTTGTTATACTCGAAAAAAAAATTATCATAATGCCCTTCCGACACGCTAGATCCATCGAAACTTCACCAGAGCCCCATTAATCGTTCGTCGTATGCTGGAAGGTCTAATCACGTCGTGAGTGGAAAGTATGCTCAACTTCCCTAACACGTCACATCCGGTGCCTGCGCCTGTGTGTTTTTAGGGATCGTCTTCTCCTGAGCCACGCGCCGAGCCCCTGACCCCCATCTCTCTCTCTCTCTTTCTCTCTCTCTCTCTCTCTCTCTCTCTCTCTCTCTCTCTCTCTCTAATAAGCCTGCTGAACTTCATTAGCACTCCCACCTCCTGGGTCACGTCGCTGGAACCTCAAATTTATTGCTTGTTCCTGCCTATCCTAAAAAAGAATTTCCATGATACATCTTGATATTTATTTAGTTCGGTTAAGTATGACACAAGGTCAAATATGGGACAGGGGGGAGGAGATTGTGTTTGGCCGATCGTCCAAATGAAAAAAAAAGCCTTCCCGCCTGCCTGGAAAATCAGCACTCGAAGCCATACCTTTCTCATCTGGGTTCGTCCGAACACTGACACACATGGGCAGTTAACTCATTCAGCATAGCACGCAGCATCTTCTTACATTTATATCCATCTTTTCAGCTTGTATCGCATTTGGTACTTACGCTATGAAATTTAAAAAATAATTCAGTACATACGTTTAGAATAAAACTAATTAGAAACCATTAGCCAACACTGTCACGAAAACTGTAAATAGGTTTCTTCAGTTTTCAAGTCGGGCTAGCTGGCTATGTACGTATGTATCACATGTACAGGCAGCACCAATGGAACTAAAGGGCTGAAAATTTAAACGTTTACGCTTTATGTCTAGAAAAAAAATTTCCTTTTGAAAATCCCCTCCTATATAAGTTTTTTAGTAAGGCGCTCAATCTGCAATGTGAGTTCATGCTAAATTGGTCCCTAGTTTGTACCCGCTCATTTTTTTTTTTAAATTCAGATTTTTCAGTGATTATTGCCCAGGTTAAAAGAAACTTCTGACCTTTTACTCGATCACCCCCTACACGGCATGTTGTGAAAAGACGTTGGTTAGGTGACAGTCTCTATTAAGTAACCAACCAGACCTGTTATTTATTTACTGTTGGTTACCCAATTTATTTTTGGAACCTCCTGGAAGTCAATGAATCAGATTCTTTCGTTTTCACAAGGAACGGTTTTCTATAAAAGCAAAAACAAAACGTATTTATTCCTTAAGACCAATGATATCGAAAAAAAAATCCGAATTACTCATTGAAAAAGCGAAGCCATCAAAGATGGTAAAGGGTTCTGCCCTCGCCATTTTCTTATACTTGCGTGTGTTTGTGTTTCTGTATATGCTTATGTATTTTTACGTTCTAGTGCTCCTGGACATACTGTTTCGTCTACAGTACTCCCTGTAAGACAACTAGTTGAGCAAAAATTACGTAACCTTTTATCAAAAATGAAAAAAATATATTCTCTCAGATCCTCTCTCTCTCTCGTATTCTCTGTAATGCACACTATCTCTCTATGTATAGATATCATTCCAACTAAGCTTTTCCACAAACGCCTAAATGTCACAAACGTTACGTCTCAGCTGTGGCGACAAAACTGTCCATTTTCACCATGGGTTATCATTGAAAATCAAGCCTCCCACCCCTGTAAGAAAAAAAAAAAACAAATGATAAAAGAAAACTTGGAAAAAAAAAAGAAGGAAAAACCCGTATTTTTGAAGGTGGCTACTAGACAACACATGGATATTTTCTATGCAAAAAAATGCAATCGGGAACACTGAAATAAACACGTATGGATAGACAGACGACTAAAAAAAAGAATAATGCCTTTAGGCAATGTTTTTTAATTGTTTGGTCGGGTCTGTGATCTTGTCTACGGTGATTCAATTATAATGATTTACAATACTTCATCTAATAAAAAGAAATTTAGAAACAAGAGGAAATTGGATTACCAGAATGCTTACCTTGAGAACCGAACAAATATTCTTTGGATCTTCAATTTATAATGGATACCCACCCCGGGTATAAAATAGCAGGGCAGACTAAGTTCTCTGGTCTTGGGGAGGTAACCAGTCTAAACGCCGGTAGAGAATACATAACTATCATATCCTCTAACCAGGTTCAGACATTGTTGTAATCAAAATTTATGTAGCTGTAATGCCGATCAGAATCTCGAATTACTCTAGCCCGAAAGCAGTAAACCCGAATGTGGAATTACGGAACGCTCAGAATGCTGACTGGTAAAGATGTCGAAGGTAGAAATTCCAAAAAACAAAGGTAGATAATACGTATTACCTTTCTGGTCCTTTCTTTGATACTGTACTAAAGTACAAAAGAGCACAGATTACGTTTTTTACCTTAAAAGATACTACCAATTCGACTGTTTTTAGTTTATTTTTCTAAAATTAGTTCGATGAAAGTCGCGGATTGAGTATTTATATCAATGGCCCTCAATTGGATGTCGTCAATTACAGAAGGGCATCCACAACCCTTCTCATCTTCAAGGTTAACGTCTCTGTCTCGAAATTTCCGATACCAACGTTTGATGGTCCTCTGGCCAAATACTGGGTTGATATTGCGAGTAGTTTCCTCTGATTTACGTCCCATTTTGAATTCATACAAGAGAATTGCTCGAATCAATTTCCATCTTCGATTTGACTGCCTCAAATAAGCTAGAATACATAGTAAAAAAAGCCTAAATAGATAAAGCAAAATATTACCAGAACATAATTGAATAAGAGTTTGTTTATTTAAGCAACAAAGTTTAAATTACCAAAAATGCAATTATTTATGCACCAAGAAAAACCTTACGATAATGACTTTAGTAAATAAAAGCACGTCTGTGAATTTACAAGAATATTTTCAAAGATTTCCAAAGAATTGAATCGATTAAAGTTTTTAAAAAATCACATTTTTATATGATAGATTTTTATCTAACAGCATTTTAGTTTTTATTTATCATAATATATCGTGCATTTACAATTTATGGAAAAAAATGAAACCACGATTGATTTAAGGAAAGCCTGGCTACAAGCCCCGAAAATCAGCTTTTATAATCCAGGTTTCCCTATCTGGTCTTGAACAACATCTGAGAAGCCCCTAGATTATTGTTTAGTAATGACTAAAGAGTAAGGAGCATTTGCACCCCGTCTTCAAAGTTAACTAAAATTACATTTGATGCTTGGTAAGGGTATACAGCCGATGTATCCTACCAATAGTCACTTATGGAACTGAAACATGGAACCTAACCAAAAGATTGATCCTCTAACTGAGAACCATGCAACGTGTGCGTGAGAGAATCATGTTCAACCTCACATAGAGAGATCTTAAGACAGCATAGTATTTCAGAGAAAAGTCAGGACTCCCAGACATTATAGAAACTGTCAGAAAACTCAAGTGGCAATGGGCTGGACATGTTGCAAGAATGTCAAACAACCGCTGGACATCACGTCTCACAACGTGGATCCCCAGAGATCAAGTGTAAGATTGTGACGACAGAAAGCAAGATGACGTAACGAGCTAGATAAATTTAGGAAATACTGGTTCCATGATGCCCATGATAGGGGGTTCTGCCGGATCTTGGGGAAAGTCTATGTCAACAACGGACACTAACAGACATGATGATGATGAACCGGAGATCTGACACCCAGATAGCACCTCCCTTTGGAACAAAGATGGGTAGGTTCAGGAGTACACCATGAAAAGCCTGGCAGAACCAATTAATTTCTGGATGACCCATTAAAAAATGCGACCTTGAGTCACATACCGTACCGAGTAGGTAAACGGATTTCCTTCAATCAAAAAACTGACCAGGTATCACAATTTGCTGCAACTTCGGTCCTCTTCACCAATAGTTCTTGAATTGATGAATGATTCACTCAAGAGTGAATGAAATTGGGAATGAATGAAAGTAGATGGGCTGAAGGAAACCTGAAAGATGAATGAATGGATCTGCATAGATGTTTATATTTTTCTATTCTTAAAAAATACTTTTTGTAGTAAACATACGTTAATAATAATAATAATAATAATAATAATAATAATAATAATAATAATAATAATAATAATAATAATAATAATAATGTTTCCAAGAATCTAAATCCAAATGTCAAGATAGTTGCGCACTAAATCTACTCGATGAAAAGTAGAACATTCAAAATAAAGTTTTGCGTTATTTTTGTCACTCCTAGTTTTCTTTCCATATTTTTTAGGAATGTTTTATGTTAATCTTTTGTCTTTACATATTTTTGGATCTAAAAAACGTCAATATAATAAACACTTGAGAAATGAGTTTATTCGTGTTTTTGCACATGATAAAATATGAATTATGAATAAAATTACTCACAAAGACGAAAATGATAAAAAAAAAAAATGAGTAAATTTTGTTACGGACCAACGAGGTTTTGTGACAATGAGCTGTGGTTGAAAGACATTGAAATACTGTTTACAGTTTTGGGAAGGGTCATTAACATTCAAAGAGTTTTTTTTCGATAATTGAACCCCTCCTTGAAACTGAAAGATCAAAGAAGTAGCATACATTAACATGTTGACTGAGTGTATAAGTCAAACAAGAGTAGAGTACAAGCCAATATGTCTTCTGCTATTCAACAGAGACTAGGTATGGAGATCCAAGCCTAACAAGGAAAGGGTAGGAAAGGAAAACAACCGATTCTTACATTTTAAGCGTCGCTGCCATTGGAGAGAAAAAAATTGTTTACAACAATCAAATGCAGATATTATACCCGGAGAGGGCCGTGGAATGAATCGGCCAAAACGTTGTGTTGACAACATAAATAACGAAGACTTCAATCGTCCTAAAAACTATTTGGACACTGAATTAGAATAAGAGACGCTGTTCTTCATTGTTTAGCTTACAGTACCGGTCAAAATAAGAGAACGATGCCGTCACAGTCAATAATTGAACAACCGTAACGTCGAAATTTGAAGTCATGCAAAACTATTCCATTGAAAAATAAATATAGTCAAAATAAATTATTTTTATGACATCATTGACGTTTTCCACTGAAAAGCATCTAAAATATTATAGAGAAACATCTGTAAGCATCTAGATTCTGAAGAATCTAAATGTTGTTAATAAACCCGCCCGAATAAGCCCCCCCACCCCCAGGAGGTCAAAGAAGCTTTTTCTCCTAATTGAAATAAAAGTATTTCAGAGAGGATCTAATAGATACTGATAGTAATTTTCAAGTCTATACACGAAACGGTGTGGCCAGGAGCGCAGGAAAACACAAACACGTGAATTGATGAAAATAGATAGAACCCTTTGCCATCTTTTGTGACAGCAGTTGTTCAACTTATCCAAATGTAATTCTTATCAAAAACTAATGACCGCAGGATCTTGACATTTATAGATATCGTAATTCTTTGTATATACTTATATGTACGAAAAAGCTCATATCGAAAGGTGTTATGGGATCTTTGATATTCAAGAAAAAACCTTTATTGAAAAAAAAATCTTGTTTTCCATAACCACTTCTGATAAAATCCTTTTCGTACACGAAGTCTACCAATAGATATAATCTATACTTTTTCCCCAAACCCTTCTCCAATTACTATTAATAAGAATTACCTCTGAATGAATCGTTCTCTTATTTTGATCAGTACTGTATGTTTGAAGTGAGGTTTATATGATTTGAAGTGAAATGTTACGGGCTAGTTTATATGGACTCATCTCTGTAAATAGACACGGGCACATCTTCAGACGGTAACGAGAGTGTGAAAGTGCTAGATAAAAAACGGAAATCGAGAAGTGTTTGTGGCGTTTACGTGTGTGCGCACGCGCATAACCTCCAAATAATGGCCATTGTAGACATTTCGTAATGAGCTTCAAGTATGACTCATCCATTAGACAATTTCAAAGGATCGTACGGTTACTCAATTTAAATTTAAAGTCCGGATTGTTAGTTGTCGTCTGGTAATGACGGTTGCGTTAATGGTGACGGTAGTAGGAGAAGAAGAAGTGGGAAGGAGGAAGAGAAGAGAGAGAGAGAAACCTTGAGGGGCGAAATAGAGAGTAGTTGGAAGAGAGGAGGAAGTCAGGTGATTAGGGTCGACCTATGGTGCCAGAAGTCCTCCAGTTCCTGCAGACCGTTTGCAGACGCTGGCGTCATCGGAAGGGAGCAAGAGATATACATACAGGCGTCCGCAGATATGACACGGTTCGTTATTGCGCAGTTCGTTACATAACACTGATGGTTCGGGGACCCTAACGTCTATATTACCGCCCACTCGTCCAGAAAATCACGAATTAAAAAAAAAAAGGATTTTCCTTAAAACCCGTAAGGCCGATATTTCTGGCTGATTGCTCTTTTACTGCAGGAGCATTGTAGTAAAAGAGCGCTCACTCCGAAATATCTTGTCATCAAGAGGGCTTAATGTCTTTTGACATTTCGAGTTAGCCGGTATTTTACTGCATCGTAAGCCCATTTGGTGACATTGATGTCTTGATACTCCAGTAACAAATATTTTTGACTTACGTCGGAAAACCAACATTTATCCCTCTCCATTCACGGGTTCTCCATTCGCAATTTCGTTAATTTGAGTTTCGGTCCATGATTATCTGAGTAATACAAACGCCTGGAACTTTTGATATATTAATCATATCACAATAATCTTTGTGTTATTAATAAGAAGAAATGATATTCATAATTTACAAATTTCGTTAATTGACTCACTATGTTTTTACTGTTTGTTGTACTATATTCTTTTACTTATCTGTACTATTTGGAAATGGTAAAGTGTTTTTATCAGAAAGTTTATGGCTTTGGGAGACCGAAAGACGTTTTTTTAGGGGAGGGGGTCGCCGATTTGGCGCATCAACGCCCCTCCTAGAGCCCTTAGCCCCGACGGATTACAAAGGATTTGTGTATATAAAAATGAAATAAACTCGTAATCACAGTGAACAATTGAAAAACTGTAGTGTCAAATTCAGGAGTCATGTAAAAAAAATTCAATCGAAGAATAAATATAATCAAAATAAATTTTATTCATGACATCACATGCGTTTTCCACTGGAAAACATCTGAAATACTGTAAAAAAATCTTCAATACCTATATTTTAGAGGATCTAATGCTATTATATCAAATGTTGATAATAAATACGTTAAAGAAGGAGTCTAGGGGAGTTCTGATGCTAATTTTCAAGTCCGTTGACAAAACTGTATGACCAGAAGCACCGAGAAACCTTTTTTATTATCGTTTTCAATGCTACTCATTCTTTCCAGTTATTCTTTCTGTTGTGCTACCGATTCCCTTGAGACTCTAAATCCGAAGTTCAGACAACCGATGAGACGAGAAATAGAGGTCAGGGAAGTATAGGAAGTAAAGTACTGCGAGAAAAAACGAAGATCTCTGTTTGTAGTACTTGTAACCTAAGGGGGAAAACAAGCATAAAGAATGCGTTTGTTTATTTGTTCAAGGGTCACTTAGTTTTCATACGATAGACGATGTACGCTATCTTTCATCCATCACCAGCCCTTGAATATCGCCTATACCCACCATGTAGTTATAGAGGCTTGGTTATAATGTGGTTGGCTTTCTGGGATCTCAACACGCGCGCGTTATAAATCAACGAACTGTTATATCGACCAGATGAATATCTCTAGTGTATAAATTGCATTAGGCCCAATTTAGATACGCTTGTATATATATTTGAATTGGTTTGAGTGTTTGATAATAATAATAATAATAATGATAATAATTACTCTGAGACTTTTTCATCCAAACAATCGATCCCATCTAAGCGAGCAGACCAGACCTGGCAGGCGGGAACAGGGGAAAGAGAACCAGTCGAGTTTATTTATTTGCATCCACACGACTATAAATATGACACGAGGTCGGATTAAGGTGGGGTCCCACACGTTTCGAGAACGTGCAGGCAGAGTGAGCGACCCGATTCCTTGCACATGATTTCGCAAGGAGGACAAGCTGGACTATGTCCACAGGACGAATCCTGTTGTTCTCTCGATGTGTGTTTACACGGAGTCATTACGGAATGCTTGACTTGGTTCACAGGACGGATCCTGTTGATACTCTCGGGACGAGCCTGAGCATGCTGGTCAGTGATTTCGGGATGGGGACAATCCGGGACATTGATGAACTTTTCAGCCCGAGGGCGTCAAAGAACAGATACTGCACTTTGATCTTAGCCAAGAGGCTGCAAAGCGATCCAGCCGAGTAAAAGAATTGGCTGTGCCTGTTGATCAGATAGTAAATACGAAAGAGAGTGAAAAGTTAGGGAAATACCAGGACCTGGCAAAGGAACTCAAGAAGGCACAGAACATACCAATGACAGTAGATGCACTGAGAACTATATCAAAGGCTCTGACAACGAGATTGGAGGAACTGGGGATAAGAGGAAGGATTGAGACTATATTGACCGCAGTATCACTGGGTACTGCATCAATACTGAGGAGAGTACTGGAAATATGAGATCTACGAACCCCAGTTATCAGCAATAGCCGGACAGCCAGGAAAAAAGGCATGATGGAGACGGTAGAAATCACAGCGCTGATTTGACATGTGGAGACGATATGAGAGGAGGGCTGGAGACCCGAGGAGACTTACTGTCACTCTGCCTTCAGCGATAACCACCAGGCAAGTGGTATGAAACTGAAAACCACAGCACTGCTGTAGACAGCAAGAGTGTTGAGAGGAAGGCTGGTGACATGGGGAACTAGCTGTGCTACACCAAATCCTAGCAGTGACCTAACAGAGGAAGGAAAATGAAAGCAGAAATGTGAACCACAGCACTAGCGTGATAGGCGAGGGTGAGAAGAGATGTTGACTGAAGACCTGAGAAGACTTATTGTCACTCAGCCTTCAGCAATGACCACTGGGCAACCGGTGTGAAACTGTAAACCACAGTATTACTGTGCTCTATGAGTACTAGGAGAGAAGGGCTGGAGACTTGAGGAGACTTGCTGTCACTCAAACTCCAGCGGTTGCCACCAGGCAAGTGGTGTGAGATTGAATAGTAATGATAAGTCGTCTTTCTTCGAGTCAATTGGTTGTCAAATAAGTAAAATATTGCAATATGGAAATATTCGTTGATCTAGAAGTATCATTTTCAACAGAAATCGTAATTGACCATTGTTGGTGTTTTTTGGACATTTTTGCCATTTTTGGCTTTTTTAAAATACGGAAAATTCTATGATGATATTACCAGCAGTTGGTAAAAAATTGATAATGATAGTGTTCTTTTAATGACGTCACATCTTTATAACACTACATCTCTTCCTTTTATGCTGTTTGAGATAACTTTGACCGACCGACTGAAACACGTCCAATAGAGATGTGTGGAAAAAAATCCAAAAACTATGACAGACCGACCAACTATAAAGCGTCTAAAGGAGATGTGTTGACAGATCTAAAAAATGCCAAATTCGTGTAAAATTTACTTCTATCGTCAGCATCTATGTGCCATTAGTCGGTTACTCTTTTAAAAGGAGTTGAAGAAAAGGAGTAATTATAGTGATCAGCTGAGTAAGAATTATAGATGCTTGAAAGTGTCAATAAATTATTTATCTGAATATCAGAGGAATATTGGCCGAAGAATAAGCCTCCAGTTGTTGTACATTATATCATTAGTGAGCTTGACTCTCACTGGGTGTTCCATACTAGCGGCCTCGTGGCAAATTAAGGTGAATTTAGTAAATAGCGATATAGATATCATCAGTGGATATTTTGCATAAAGTTTTGCTTTAGATGACTCAGGCAAGGTCTCACTGATGTAGGTAAATACGTTTTTAATCAGTCCGTTTCGCCCAAGATAAGGAATAATTGAACGTTGAGATGAAAGAACAAATATTGTTCTTACAAGCAAATGTCCTCCTCCCTTGTATTTTGAAGTGTATATCAAATACATCAAACACACACACAGAGACACACAGACACACACACGCACAATATATATATATATATATATATATATATATATATATATATATATATATATATATATATATATATATATATATATAATGAAATAAAGGCTTCGCTATACGAACACATTAATACTTCTGCCCTGTTTAACCAAACAGGACGGAAACATAAATGTGTTTGAGCAGCGAATCCTTTATTTCATTACATGTAAGCTCAATTCTTACTTAACTTGATGTTTAATGATGAAAGTATAGAACATCTTATGAAATAAACCCATCAAATATCGGATATTGCATTATGTAATATTGTATCTCTGATTTAAAGTTTGCAATATATATATAATACTGTTTAATAGTATTTCAACAAAATAGAATTTTTTTTTGTAAATCTTGGTTTTGAGAGTTGAAAACAGGAAGTTTATGCGAGAAGAACAAAATTCTATCGCAATCAGCACAACAAGGCAATCATTTGCCCATGTTTAGTGGTTCTGAGAGTTAAATTTCTGAAAAAAATTATAGAATTGAATGAATCAAACTATTTGTTTCTATCCTGCCAAAACGTTGTTCATGATTGAACAATGAGATTCAAAAGGCTAACTAAAATTGCTATTTGGAAGAGTTGTATAACTAGTTTGTCGAATAGCTTCCAACTTGATCAATACACATTTTGAGAAGAATGCAACCATAGACAAGAAACACGGGCTTGTTCAAATACTTACGCATCGGTATTTGCATATGAACATTACAGTATCTATTTGTTATACTGATATAAGATAGTTGTTTGGTTTATATATATGTGCGTGTGGTCTATTGATACAAAATAGTTATTTGACTATACTATATATATATATATATACACATATATATATTTCGGTTGACCGTCGAATCGGCTGACACCGTCGCTCCATGCATTATTGTTGATAATAGTGAAAAGTGTGACGTCAATGGTTGTGCCTATGCTGGTGGCTGCGTCTTCCTGGCACAGTCCCTCCAGGAGGAAGCATAGGTATATTGTCCATTACGTAGACGGTTATGCCGTCTAATACGTTTACTATTAACGGCAATAAAAGCTGATAAGGTTTGAAAAAATCAGGATGTCTAATCATAGCTTTAGTAAATTATCTAAAAAATCTTACTAATTTCACCACCTTGATTCACCATTCTTACAACTGAGGAAACAATTTTTTAGTGTAAAATCAATGAATCTTGAAATTGCTCTTGCGATTCTCAAATATTCCGATAATATTGTTCCGTAAAATATATACTCAGGAATACTACTTGTTCTAAAAGGTATTCTCACTATACAGAACGGAAATCTATCCCGTTTATAAAACAATTTGTAGATGAACATTTCATCCTCAATTTTAATATCGAAACCTAGGAATGTTACTTGCATTTATCTACGTTCACATTTTAATTCAAGATCTTTAGGATATATATTGCTATACGATTTTCAAATTCTTCCCCATCAATAAGAGAACATAAGTCATTATTTGAACGGGTAAAACCTAAAACTGAACGAGCTCGTTTTATATTAGTTCTAATTAAAGATGACATGAATATATATTCGTGTCTATGGAAATATAAATTTGCCCAGTAGGGGTTTGATCAATTCCCATATTCATGGGGAATTTTTGTGTGAAGAGTAATAAAATCGAAGGCTTGGATAGATTTAGCCCCTCTACGGGTATTCATAATATCCATTTTTTTAACAGGCATAGAATTATTTACTACGAAAAGGAGATTTAAATCACAATAGAATTTACTCTTTTATGAAAGACTGTATATTAGATTAAAAACTTTAGAAAAAGTTTTGCTAAGAGGCTACAATAAAGCAAGCACCAATTGGATTTTTATACATTTTAGGTCTCCAATACATAATTGGTAACTTTTGTATTCTTTTCATCTATTTCAAGTCCTAGCTTTCCACAAAATACCATGTTATCAAATATAATTTTGTCTGGTTCACAAGTAGATACTTTATATGTGGAAGATGGAGTTCCTATTGAGCCCACTTCAGACAATATCCTTTGAATATGATATTTTTGTTACAACTAAATGCTATATTATTTATTGATAGATAGATAACTGCTGCGTTGGAAAAAAAGGAAGAGGGCAGATAAAGATCGAGAATAAGTGAGATGAGGATTTTGAGTGAAAAAATCGTTTTTTTAGGCCATTGCATTACTGATGGCTGTTTAGCTCAGTGGTAAGAGCAACGCTACGTTGAAGCAGCTACGTTTCTTATATATATATATATATATATATATATATATATACATATATGTGTGTGTGTGTGTGTGTGTGTGTGTGTAAGTGGTACTTTTTATGTAAACAAACCATCGTTATATAAAAAGTAGTGCTCGTAATTTGAGGCTGATAGCGATCAAATCAAGACATTAGTAGAGAATAATCAACGTTATACGACGCGGGAGATTGCAAACATCGCTTGAAATCATAAGCATCAGCTTGGGTCTGCTTTCGAGTGTGACTTCCACATAAATTAAGCGAAAACACTAACTGGTTTGTATTTCTGCGTGTAATTCTTTATTTAAACGTAACGAGATTGTTCTGTTTTTGAAGCCAACTATTACGGGCGATGAAAGATGGATACTTCACAACAACATGAAACGCAGAAAATCGGAGGACAAGCGAAATGAAGTATCACTAACCGTACCAAAGCCCGGTCTCCCTTCAAAGATAGTGATATGCCATGAAAAGCCTGTTTAAGCAAAAGTAACTTGCTGTCGGTCGAGTTAGAAGGAAAATGACTCATGCAAGCATAATGACTCATGTCTATAAGGCAAAAAATCATTTGAAATGTAATGAACTATGATGACCTTGTTCTCATTGTTTTACCTTTCTTGTTCCTTGACATAGAATGAAGACCAAGATCAGATTTTAAAAAAAACTCTGCAAAGAAAAAAAGTTTTACGTAAACGATACATTAACATTGGCATCTTTGGAATTCGTACAATGAAAAATCCATTGGCGTCAGTCCGACCCTAATAAAGATTGAGTTGAATAATAAAAATATATGAAAATATATAATGAAAATGTGATAAAAGATCTTTTTTCATCAATCCGACCAGTGGTCGAGGAAGCTGAGAAACATAGATGAGAGAGAGAGAAATAGAGTTAGCTCGACTGAGTCGAGTTAAATATTACAGGCTGCATGGATCCCCACACGCGAAACCGAGGCCGACAGAATACAAGATGGAGAGATGAACTAGACAAATTTAGAAAATACTGGCTCGGCGACGCCTATGATTGCGAAATGTGGCGGATCCTGGGAAGATCTATGTCCAACGACGGACGTTAAAAGACTGATGATGATGTATATGATGGGATAGGAAAGGAGTCCTTTACTGTGAGTTCTAACAGTTTTTACTCTTAAAAATCATATTCATTGTAAATGGATAACATTCATTTGAATTTTAATATATGGTAGAGATCTGTGTACATCATTGTGTTTTTTGATATCCATGCAATGGCTAATGTTGTTTCTCTGCCACTTGTGATTTGCAATGTCAGGTTCAGGAGGAACACCGCTGAAGACACCGAGCTTCATTTGCCGGACCAAAGGGGTCCATTGCCCCAAGTTTCGAAACCACTGCTATAGACCATTTATTTTTCCATGTTATTTTTTGTCAAATTTCTCTGTTAGCTAACGATTGATGCTCACAAATTTGAATTCATATTGAACAATTACAAAACGAGGTCTGTTGATGGAGAAAACTACACAGAAGAGGATTTCAAGAACAGAGTCGTTGCTGAGGGGGGAGGGGCTATTCTTTTCAAACCCCACAAGGCTTCCAATGGGGGCGGGGCTATTGTCAAACTCCCAAACTAGAGTATACTTCAATTCTCTACCATGATAAGAACAATAAGAACAATCTTCACTAAAACTAGGTGTATGAACCGATATGTGAAAATTACATTACCTTACACTGATTTGAATTTACGGCTTACTGAAGGCTGTCTCAGTGACTGAGCTATAAGGACAAATCTTAGATATCAACGAAAATTCATCATACAGATGGAAACTGGCTTATTTCATCGTAATAAATGAATGAATACATTTATACAAAGATACGTATTTTTATATTTTCTAATTTATTCTATATTCGATAGAAAAGTTGCTTTAGTCATCTTCAGTCGGAATAGAAGTTGGAGGGGAGTCTGACCATGCAGCAACCAGTCTTGTATAAATTATAGTTCACCAACTGCATTTTAAATAACACTATACAATAACAAGGATATTTTCTTATAGGAATTGCATGAATAATAAATCAATCTTTAGAGTTGTTTCATATCAATTTAGTAATAGTGCGTGTCTATTTATTACTAATTTTCCTTTTCATCAAATCTCATGAAATGCTGAAGGAATCCCTTAAGAAGCCACGCAAGTCTTTTGCTATATCTAGCTACGCCGCTGATCAAGAAGTGAAAAATAAATTCAAAGTGCCAAACATCCAGCAAAGAATAAGAGATCGGAGGAAAAAAAAATTGACGATTGATGAATGTGGCAGGAAGGCCGGAGATACCATCGACCAAAACTCAATGCTCAAACAATATAAAAGTGTGGATGGTAGTCCAAAATGATTATTCAAAGAATCATTTAGAAAGCACCTTACCTCAGAACTGTAGACAATAAATGTGGACATCAAGTGCGCCATTATTGCAGCCTTGTACCAGACTAACGAAGACTTCGTAAATCCCCTCAAACAAACGCAAGTAATGAAAAATATTACCAATTGAATACTTTCCGTTTCGAGAACAGTCATTTTGATTGGCTAGATTTAAGGGACATGGCCATTTTGAATTGCTATAAGTGGCTAGATTTAATTCCAAGGTAATTACTAAAAATGATTTGTACGCTGTAAAAGTTCATACTAAGGCACCTAAAAGTATGATTATACAACATATTGATCCGATATCAGCACAATATTGAAATTAAAAGCCATCAACTTATTTTTTAGGATTAGTATTCAGGTTTAGTGGTTAGGGTTAGGTTCACGGCTGGGGTTTTCAATTTAACACGGTAAAGGTGACAATGGCCTATAACGACACGTACATCTACTTATAGTTGAAGGGCTTATCAAAGAATTCAAAACATGAACTAACACATCAGCAGATGTCTCTATAACAGAGACTTTTTTTTCAATTTTTTTTTTTTGGACAAATCTAGCCACTTTTAGCCATTCAAAATGTCAGTTCTCATTCCATGAGTATCCAAAGATCGACAAATAAAGTTCTTGACAACTATTTACCTTAATCTTAATTCTAGTTTTTTTTTCATTGCAACCTAAAAACAGATCGTTAATCTACGTCCGAAAACAAACATCGTAGATTGATGACTTTAGTTGTGTTTTGATTAAAAGAAATAACAATTCAATAGGGATGACGTTGATTAATGGTATAAAATCAATAACAATGCATTGCAATACTTTAGTCAACTGATATAAATAATAAGGATAATAAACACGCTTATATGAACGTTCTCTGCTTTCATCCTCATCGAGGATGTCGGGGGTTAAGTACATACGGGCAATTGTTAATAAAACCCCCTTCCAATTCACCTGGCCTGTTGACGCTTCCTTCTGCTTTAGGGCACCAGGTATCTTGGTACTGACCAAGCTCGACGTTGTTTAACATCGGTTATCTCACGAGAACTGGTTTATCCAATGTGATCTCCCCTCAAGGGAAAGTTCTTCAATTCTAGTCCATCATCTTAGTGCTTCGCAGAGAGGCATTGAGTACCATTTTCATTGTTTTTGGTATGTCCCAGCAAGGAATTGCATCACTGTCTACCGAACCGGAAGCGACACTCTATCACTGGGCCACGGTGATCGGTGAAATAATAAGTACTCCAGTCAAGAACTTTCATATCCGGCATGATCATTTAAATAATGGTTTCGCCCCGATTGAAAGAACGAAAACCCAGAGACGAAAACAATGACGTAAGACTTGACCAGAATGGCGTAAACAAAGACGGCAGCAAAATAATAATACTAAAATACTAATACTATTTGTGATACGAATAATAACTAATTGACGAGTTGAGGGATCAGTGAAAAGTTCTTTCAAAAGGGCGACATGTCCAAGTTGATAAAGTGCCTTTGACTCTTGAGGTCTGCGAAAAGTTAGAGCACTGGGTGACGTGACAATGGCGATCACTTTCTTTCTTTCTTTTTTAATTTGAATGATATTCGCTCTCTTGTCTATCAAAATATAATCATCAAGAATAATCACGTAGGCAACGTCCAGCTGAAGTGTTACTTTCCCTCTGACTAATAATTCCTACCCAGGCAATATGTAAACAAGACTTTGTTCAAAACCTATGACTTTGTTTACACAATGTTTTATAGCATTTAGCAATATTTGTGACAGTAATAGAACTATTCATTTCAAATTGATTAAAGATAAAGTGATAAAGTTTGAAGTCATGTAAAAAATATTCCAGAAAAAATAAATATAGCCGGAATAAATTCTATTCATTTCCACTGGAAAACATCTAAAATAGAGTAAAATAATATCTACAAACATCTAGATTCTAGAGGATCCAGATGCCACCTGAATAAGGATATAAAAAACCCAAAAGACTTTTTACAAAAATAAAAATGATATTTTAGAAATGGTGTAGTCGGGTACTGATGCCTATTCCCAAATCTGTAGACACAACAATGTGGCCAGGAGCGCTGGATCAAGCGAACATAGACTTCACAGAAGTTTTCTACAAAACCAAACATAGCAGGATTTTCATTAGTTCTTATGGAACATTACACAATCAAAACGCACATTATCGGGTATTATTTATGATCAAACTGTATTACATTGAAACTCTGCTTCCACCTCAATTGATATGGTGTACTCATCTTTGGACGACGACATATTCATATTTTGGGCAAAAGAAATTCAATGCTGTAGTGTTCGGCCATTAATAACACATGATAATATCTGTTTTGATTGTGTAATGTTTCAATTGAAATAATAAATCCTGCTGTGTTTGGTTTAGAAGAAAATGAACTGCCTATGAAATTTATGGGTGACATTGTAAAAACTGAAACACAAACACTAATACTGACTTGGGTCCTGTATTTTCTCTGTAATATTTGGTGTGGATTAAGCCTAAAGATCCTAATTCCTTATATTTGTTGGTTTGTTGCCATAATATAGCAAAAATATCAACTGTCATTATTATGGGTTCTATGATAGCCTGTTAAATATTATCTGCATAGCCAGCAGTATATAGATAATCAGAAAGGCAAATTCATATATAACTATAGTTATCTGTTATAACTCACTGGTCTGAGCAAAGCAAAACTGGTTTTTATTCAATTAGAATCTTTTTTTATCAATTATCTATCAAATAATTTAAATCGTCAACTATGACGGCTGCTGTTGATCTCAAGCGGAAGCATTTTTACTCAAAAATTTAAATCATCAACGACGACTGCTGTTGCTGATCTGAGGCGGAAAGAGGTGTATAGCTTTTAATCGTAGTCGTGATGTCGTAGATGGGGGACGTTTTTCGAGTTCATCCGTTGCAAAGTCGCCCGTTAACCTGATCTATCGCTCTGAACTAAGTTTAGCCTTGTTAATCTAATACAAGGCAACACAGTGGGTACGACTATTACGTCGTACAAATCTTCTAAGTGAAGAGTGCCTGCTTTGGAAACCGGAAACTATGGATTTTACCTTGATTCGAACACCAACCACCGACGTTGATGAGACGTACACAACTATCTGAGCCACCAAACAAGCACAAACTTTCCAAATAATTGAAAGAAAAAACTGATTTTTCAGAAAAAATTTGGAACAGGTTTTGAGTTAATGACAAATGCTAAGACGGATCTGATTAGTCACTCGATAGAAACTGTCACGTGGCCAATGTCTTTCGGTGTCATGCTGTGTTGGGAATGATCAATTATAAATTGGAGAAAAGAGTTATCAAAAGATAAATAACACTTCGACTTTTGTTGGGTAATAATCACGAAAAAAAAAACGCCTATATTTCCCCAAAATAAGCATATTCTTGCATTGTAAATTTGACCTCATCCCAACTAAAAACCTGTTTGGAGGGATTTTCCAAAAAAAAAATTTTTTTGTGACATAAAATCTTATGTCTAAAAAAACGCATTTTTTAAAGCCCTCCAAAATAGGTTTTTAGTGGGGATGGGGTCAAATTTTCGATGTGATATAAGTAAGATAAGGAGTAAATGTTTGAGTTTTTATCCCTCTAGCTCTATTGATACGGCTTGTACGCACAATACATACATAACCAGCCAGTCATACTTGCTAAAAAAACTGAGGAAACCTATGTTGACAATTGTGGTGATGGGTTTTTTACGATTTCTAAAAGAGAAGACATGACTGTGTGGGAAGGATGTTCCACCAGGAACTGTGCAAATGATCCGGATTAGACCATGAAAACTAAAGGTATATGTACAAACTGGACCGTGTCTTCAAGACTGAATGACATAAATGTATCTGTGATATGAAAAAGCTCACTAATCGCCAATGTAATCGATTTTCTAATTGCATTAATCTAATCGATATTCTGGATCGTTGTGTATTTGACACAAAACTTGTAACGCAGTAGTAGTTACTTTCTTTTAATATGATTAAAGTTTTTTTTCTTCTTCTCCTCGCTCTGTAGAGTTAGATCTGAATTATCTGCACAAGACGAGCTGGAGTATTTAGTTCAGATTATTGATTGTATAATGAAAACGGAAGCGTTGTTGAATACAATTACCTTATTGTATTTGCCTGGGGAAGCAAAAGCTTCATCATTTATTTACTAACGGTACTGCACTCAGCAAAGAACGTAAACTGTCAGCCACTCTTGGAATTAATGTAGATTTGAATAGATAAAAGCAAAATGGGATAACCTGATATTATGGAGGGTTATGAAGATCTGGGGAAAAGTATTGGGTATTTATTTCTTTCAAGAGTATGACACAAAGATTGAAGTGAGTTTTAAATACTGGAAAATACGACATGCTAAAAAAGTGTGTTCATAGGGATTGCTTCCAACTAATCGATAAAGCTTGTCCACATCAGAACATTGATGAAAAAAATCCATGATATCGTACAAATAAAATTACGTTTTGTGTCGTTGAAAGAGCGAAAATATGGATCTGAAAATTCAAGAAAGCGTGACGTAATTACAAAAACAAACAAACGTGTACATACGTGAAAAGGAAGTTCACCCGATTTGTTGAAGTTTGAATTTGTCAGGATTCTCCATGATCTTATCTTTTTTTTTTCTTTTCTTGGCGGGATCGTATTTCGATCTTCTTTTTGCGCATGGAATGCTCAGAGGTACTTCCGAGGGCACACGTCTTTGAATCTGGTTAGGATAATCCGAAATCCAGGTAATTGATGTTCGGATTACCGAGATCAGAGAGTATTGTTTTTCTTAGTTCTGTCTGGATTCCGTCACTATTCACGCTCCCATTTGTACGTAAACATCCGTCAGAAGCTAATGGAACATGTTTTCTTCATAGTCTTAACGATAAATGGCTTAGGTGATCGAGCCTTAGGATTTATTCGCCAACGTTGTTATCATAAGGCTATTTCAGCACCACGTAAGAGAGATAGAGATAGAGAGAGTGAGTGAGAGAGAGAGAGAGAGAGAGAGAGAGAGAGAGAGAGCAGGTACAAACAAAAAGAGAGACAAGCCTGGGTGCTATAGGGTCAAGTTCCACTCCTACTTCTATTCCAACTGGAGATGATCACTGCAACATTTTTTTATTGTGTATATAATCAAGATTCGCGGGTAAATAAGTTTGGCTCAATTGGTGAGAGGGCAGCCTAGCAACCACTTGGTTGTGATGTTAAATCACAGGAGGAAAATGTTAATTTTACACTGGGTTTGAATAAACGTGATGGGTTAGGCAAACGGTGGAGGGTTTAATTCTCTATTTAAGGTGAGGATTTCTCTCGTTGTTACAGAGGGATTAAGTAAAATCCATCAGGAGTTAGACAAAAGAAAGAAATAAGAGTGTGTGTGTGAGAGAGAGAGAGTAGAAATAATTTTTGTATGATAGAAAGACGTAGTGTTACGTCAGGCAACCCAAGTTCAAGTCCACAGGTGTTCCAATCTTTTCCTTGGGGCACATATTTTCCGAAGAAGGTGTCCTGGACTCCGGTTTTCTAAAGAGTTTATGCTCTTGGCATTATTGATGTCTAATCAATTAAAGTATTCCATACTTGAAGCTTTCTTTTCAAGTTATGAATTTATGACTTAATTCGTTGAATTACCATGAATTCATTGATTTTGCGATGGAAAAGTCTCTCGTCTTCTGACGTTATTTCATTGATGCTCATATAAACGATAAGAACTCCAGTTCGTGCACATGAATGGACACCAAATCCTCAAGTGAATCATTCAAATAACACATCGATCACTGATAATCAATTCACGTACTTCTAAAATATGCAAAGGTATAAGAATCCAGAGCGATACTGAAATTTACAAGAATTCCCGGTATATATATATATATTCAAAATTTCATCTTCCATTTGTACTGCAAGATGTCGTGGGGTAGAGACGGTGATCACTGGTTTGGTGGGTTGCCTCTATGACGAACCGACCATAGGACTTGGGCGATTCAATGCCACACTCTCGATCTAAATCTGGCGAGGTCATCCTTTCAACTGCTTTACACGAGCAATTCGCTATATTCACTCCTGGCTTGCCAGGCCAGTCGAATCTTCACTATCAGGTTGATTATAAGTCGGTCATATCCGTCCAAACAGTTGCTGGCTCATTTTTTCCATTTGAACCCTGGTTACCTCTGTTTTCAACGCATTGTTTTGTTTGTTTTACTTAATTCCTCTTGATTCAAAAAAATATCCAATCTTCTTGGTTCTTTGAGTTCAAATGTAATTCCTGAAAAAGCTTTTAAATTTTCTCACTAACGAAGGCGTTTGGTTTCTGAGCGAATGTGATATAATATTCTGAGGTGAGTATTTGTACACTTTTTATTTTCAAAGCAAACCGTTAAATATGTGAAGTGATATACTCTTGCATAGTACTTACATTCTTATGTCCCTGGCCACTGGTCATACGTGTTTAGTGGTCAATACCTGAGTGGTCCTTAACATTCTTTGTATCAGCAATCTTCAGTCATCCATGTGTTTTGATCAACACACAAGTGCTACTCAAATAATTTCTATCGGTAACCATAAGTATGCAACAGTTAACGTTCTCGAAATAATTATTACTTTCATTATTGGCTTTTACTATGAAACTAGCTGTTTATGTAACACATGTTATCGTGGGTAAGATTTATTAAGCAAATACCGTATATTCTCGTATATAAATCGACCGTTAGTATAAGACGAGTTTGGAATAGAGCGTACGATTTCAGGAGATAGACTCGAATATATATATCGAGTCTATTATTTTGCAATAACGTAGTCACGAAAGATATCCCCCGTCTTATGAATATACCGTTCATGGCACTTTGTTAGCTGTCACCGAAACATGAATTCCTTTCATCTTCGACACACTGATCATTGTTTTCAGCTCGTAAAACTGACGATTCTCATAAATGATTTAAAGTAGATATTGCACAATACGCATCTTATACTAACTAAATAGCGTTTCATGCAAAACCCTGGTAATGAACTGAGTTCAAACAACAGGCATTATCGCCTGATAATAAGTGTTGGGTCTATTAACGCAGTATTCGTACTGGCGAATGTATTGGCCATTTTTCACTGACGTGAGTATAAGTCGAACAGTTAATCTTTGACCATTCTTTAGAAAAAATCAAACATAGTGTTATATTCTAAAATATACGATTCGTATCTAATTCATTCCAATGGTCACCCATACAAGGCTTGATCAATAAATACACAGTTCGATACGTTATAAGCTGAATTTTCATTCTGTTACTCTAAACCTATATGATTGATATTAGATTTCTCTCAGTGCTGTTCCAAGTGTATCAATATTCCATCCCTCCTTCCCCCCTCTCTCTCTCTCCTGATCAAAGTGTGGTATCTGCTAGTTTCAGCTCCAAAAATACTTGTTTTGAATGAGGGAAAATCATTGAATGGTCCCGACAAAGGTCAAATTAACGAAAAAGAAAATTAGTCTCTCAATAGAAACCGTTACGTGATTAATGTCATTTGGCAGCATTGAAAAAGTGGTGATCAATGAATAAATTACTTCTATCGCATGTCGTTGGACAGTGATAACTAAAAAGTTCTTATGTTAAAAAAAACAAACACGTGAGCACAAACTTGAAACCAATTTAGAAGAAACTTACATTGCAAACTGTACACAACACGTAAAACCTATCTAAAAATTTTAAAATGGTGGGGGATGCTAAGAAAAAAACAAGGACGACGTTTTTGTATACATAATAAGTGGTAAATATCTAAATTCTCATCCCCCAAGCTCCATTGACACGACCTGTATGCGTGATACATACATAGCCAGTCAGCCAAACCAGCTTGAAAACTGAAGAAACCTATGTTGACAGCTTTGATCGATAGCTTCTAATTCAAGCACATTTTTTAATTTTCTTTCAATTTCTGTCTGTGTATATATTTGCATGCACCGCGATAACTCAACAACTGACCATTGTACAGACGCCAGATATATCAGTCATTACACAAGGTTGTGCAGAGTTGATTTCTAATTAGTGTCAACTGTTCTTGAGAAATCCAATAAAAAATAAATAAAAAGTTGAAGATCACAGATCTTTCTTCAGTTTCTATGAAATATCTCCCTTGACTTCCACTCTTTAGAGCTATGTAAATTTATATATAATGATTAAAGTGCCCTTACGCTGGCCTCTGCAGCAGCTGTCCCTACCTGTGCGATGTGTGGAAATGGATCAGAACCAGAAGTGGCGTCACCCACATCATTTGACCCATGGAGAGAGGTGTCAAGTCATAGCATTAGTGTTGGTGTCAGTCGGAACTTGAACTTGGCTCGCCAAGTCCATTATCCACGCTGTTAACTGATCGGCCACCAACACTTCCAAATTTAGTTATAGAATATCTAAATTGGCAACAGTGAAGAGAAGTAACCTAAATACTTTGAAGCCGTAGTTTCGTAAGATAGACGTGAAATCATTTTACATGACAATTATGGCCCTTTCCAAACATGCACCTTTTGAACGGATAGTACCTTAGTATTTACAACTCAATGAAACAGTAGACCATCGGACAAGATGAAGGTCTTATGTATTTGAAGAATAAAACGTCTTTCCCTTTCCTCTATAAACAGAGCCTAATTCTCTAGAACACTGAATTGAAGTGTCAAACCTCTACATCGCCAATCATCATCATCATCATCATCAGCAGCAGCAGCAGCAGAAGCAGCATTTTAGTATCTGCCGTTAAATATAGACCCAAGATTATCTAGACCTCTCGATTATGGGTGTCGCAGAGCCAATCCTATCTGAACCTGTCTAGTTCGTCAAATCATTTCATATTTTGTCGGTCACATTTCCACATGGGGGTCTACGTTGTGAGTCATGATGTCCAGTAGTTGTCTAAGATTCTTGCCAAATGTTCAGCCCATTGCCAATTGAGTTTTTAATGACATTTCTATAATATCCCTGACTCGTGTTTTTCCTTTCAAATGTGCTGCGCCGTCTTTTGATCTCTCCATGAGATGTTGAGCATGATTCTCTCTGGTGCACGTTGCATGGGTTCTCGGCTTGAGGGTCAATCACACCGCCTTAACCACTCAGCCAAACCTGTTTGTATTAAAATGACGTGAAGAAGATCAGACGTAAATATGTGTGATATTTATTTGAGAGTCGAGAAAGCGGAACCGTGTCTTTTCACAAATAAGGAAAACACAGAGACACGCCCAACAAATCAAATATCAGAATTTAGGTGCAGCAACAGAAATTGAATATCACTGAATCTCTCTCTCTCTCTCTCTCTCTCTCTCTCTCTCTCTCTCTCGTTTTTCTATAGGAACATTTTCGCGCAAATCAACGAATACACTTACACTGATGAAAGGATTTTTACCAAGCGATCTTAGCTTAATCAGCAGGGCAGAAGTAGAGAGCATGACGCCATTAGAAGAAAAATAACTTTTTTTTTCTCTAACTAAATTCATTTTATCTTATTCTTTGAATTATTGTCAATCATTCTTATTAATTTTTGCTACTTCATACCTTCATTTCAATTGTCGCTTTATATCGCGACTTATCATGAGCTGGGTTCCCTTCAACAGCGTGGAACGGAATAAAAAATGAGTTCCAAGTGAAAATCGAATTCACAACCCTCTATGCCAAAGGGTGATTCGCTCAACACGTTCCTTGAACTCAGGGTCAAGTGCGAGTTCAAATCAAACGCTTGAATCTATTCGCTATCCAGATGCATCATTTCAGTTATTTATAATCAAATTTTATTCTATTTTATCTATTTCATTAGATGATATATCGTAAATCATTGAATCACAGAAGCCTGAAAAATGGCCTGTCCAACCAACCAGCCAAGAGGGCTACAAATTCTTCTCTCATTGAATGTCTAGGTGTCGATGGATGTGTGTCTCTGGATCCTCCTGGTCACATTTTGAGGGCCACAAACTTGGAAATATGCATAAGTATACCACTAGGCACCATTTTAAAAAGGTAATTTTGGGAATCTCTAGAGTCATTTTAGACCAACAACGTTTTAATCCAGAGTTGGTATTTTTCTTTTGATAATTTTAGAATTATTTTTTTAGATGATTAGCTCAGGTAAACTTGATTGATGATGGAGGTAAATAGTTGCAAAAATGAATATTAGTAATTGTAATAATGATGATAATAATAATAATAATAATAATAATAATAATAATAATAATAATAATAATAATAAGAAGAAGAAGAAGAAGAAGAAGAAGAAGAAGAAGAAGTGTAAACACACACGATAGAGTAGCAACAGTGATACACTGGGAAGCAAACAAATGGGATTTAACCATGGGGAAAAGTGGTACCAACACAAACCAGTGTCAGCCCTGCAGAACAGAAGTCACAAATTTCTCTGAAATTTTGACATCCAAACTGACCACTCCATCCAAGCAAGAAGACCGGTCCTAGTAATCGTGAACAAGAAGAGGGGAGCCAGCCAAATAATAGACATGACCGTGCCTGCAGACCACAGAGTAAATAGGAAAGAGAGTGAAAAACTGAGAAAATACCAGGACATGGTAAGGGAGCTGAAGAAGGTGTAGAGCATGAAAGTCAAGGTAGTATCACTAATAGTAGGTGCACTCGGAACCTACCGAAGACTCTGAAGGCGAGATCAGGAGAACTGGGGATAAAAAAAAATCGTCACTATACAGACCACAGCATTTTTGAGGACTGCACGAATACTGAGGAGAGTGCTAGAAATGTGAGATCTACGACCCCCAGCAGTTAGCAGTGGCGAAACAGGTAGAAGGGGAGAGAAGAAGAAACAAAACAAAACAAAACAAAGCAAAAACAAAAGCAAAAGAAAATACTAGTATGGAAAAGAGGGCTGGAGACCCGAGGAGACTTGCTTTCACCCAGTCTCTTGCTGCGACCACCTGGCAACTGGTGTGATGATTATTATTATTATTATTATTATTATTATTATTATTATTATTATTATTATTATTATTATTATCAATAATAATAATAATGATAATAATTCATCTAAGATATTTTTGGACCACCGTCATGTATTAGTTTTTTGGAAAGTGGTAACGCATTTATAGAGAGATTCAGAAGGTTGCAAATATCATCAGTCAGCAGATCTTGTTAGTCACTCAATAGAAACCGTCAAGTGACCGATGTTTTTGACAGCATGCAATGTTGTGGGGTGATCATTTTAAAAAATTCGATAGAGGGGTGACCAATGAATAAGTTACTTCTCTCACCTTTTGCTGGGCATGATCACTTGAAAAGTCTGAACTTTCAAAACACAAGAGTGAATGCTTCCGGGTACAGACAATAGGATCGATTTAGCATAAACTTACATTCCAAATTGAATCCCTAACTAAAAATGTATTTAGGGGATTAATCAATAAACTAAAAAAAAAAGAAGGATTTCTAGAAATAATACGGAATAAGTGTTTAAATATTCAGCCCTCTAGCCCCATCGGTGTAGCCTGTACGCGTGATACATAAATATGCAGAGCAGAAGTAGACCGAGAATGAACTAGATGTGAATTCAGAGCCTTTTGCAGTACCGGTGACTGTTTAGATCAATGGTAAGTGCAACGATACGTTGAAGCGGCTATCCTATTGGATATATATATATATATATATATATATATATATATATATATATATATATATATCACATTTGAAGGAAACCGGTGAGGGCATATAGAGAAATTATTATACCTTAAAAACATAACTAAAAAGTTGGTTCCATTGTTCTGTCTAGGCTGAGTGCACACGTTTTGGAACCAACCAACAAAAGGAATTAATTTTTGCACTAGAGATGAAACAATTTGAAACTTTCATATCAGGATTATCGTGACCAAAATCATTACGGTTAAATGTGCTGAAAAAGTTAAAAACAAACCAAACAAAAAAACAATTACTGACACACGCTGAGAATAACATTTGTATCATGGACAACTTCGTCCCGGTCACCGATAAGAAATTTTTGACAAATCGACCAATAATGAAAGTGTTCGTTTATTTTACTGTCACGTTACTAAGAATTTGATTGAGACATTGGTTAGTTTCAAATTGTGGGTTTTAAATACTATGTTACTTTCCGACCAAATTATATATTATTTCCTTGTTCCTTCTTCTCTCCCCACTTTTTCTCTCTTGCTCTCTCCTATCCATTATTAACTTCCCCCCTTTTTATCTTCCTTTCTGTGTAGTTTTACTTTAAAGTTTCTATTTCTATCACTATGTCTCCTCCGCCACAACAAGCAACAATAACATCAGCAGCAGCATTATGATTATCGAACCACCGTAGCCATCAAAGATGACGAAGGGTTTACCATCCCCCTTTTTTTAGAATAAATGCGTGTGTTTACATGTTTGTGTGTCCCAGCGCTCCTGACCATACCGTTTTGTCTACTGACTTGAATATTGGAATCAGTGTATCACTAAATCCTTTCTAAAGATTGATTTTTTTGATTTTATGAAAAAAATGATTTTTTGAAGTTTTTTTTCTGCGGGGTCAGTTTTTGATCAGTTTATCAATTAAATATATATTCCCAAGAATCTAGATATTTTAAATGTTTTTCTACTCAACGTAAGATGTTTTTCAGAGGAAAACGCCAGTGATGTCATAATTAGCATTGGTTCTGATATATATTCTCTGGTGGATTTTTCTTACATAAGTTCAAACCTTCACGTTACGGCTGTTCAATTATCGACTGTGAGGACGAGTTATCATTAGTGCTTTACTGAGTGACTAAAAAATAATTGAATCCCTTTAAATATTCAACAGTAAGCGTCATATGAAAATGTGTGGGTGAACCTTTGTTTTTTCAATATTCCATAATAGACGGATATATAACTCTCTTGTCAAACATTGACCTATCTATAATTGAAGAAATGTGTGTGTGTGTGTGTGTGTGTGAGTGTGTGTGTGTGCACCGAGATAACTCAACGATTGGCCATTGTACGAAGTTGACATTAGCCAGATATAAAAGTCAGTGCACAAGGCAGTGCAGTGTCGAGCTTGAAGTTTGCTTTTTTTTTTGGATGAGCAATTTTCGGAAAATCAAATTTAAAAAAAAATGCAGATTTTAGGTATTCTATCTTAAATCATAGATCAAAATCTAGATATGAAATATCTAAAATTGCAACACTAAAAGAAGTATCTGAAATAATTCGAAGCCGTAGTTTCGTACGACGGACGGAAAATTACTCTACATGACAATTATGGCAGGCTGCCCCACACACTATGAAGTCTGGTCCCTCCCTGATATGGAACTTTGGAATGGGCATAGTCTTAGTTCTGATTTTCAGATTCTCCTAAGCTAACAATTTGATCAGTGTAGGTTTTTATTATTAACACTTGTAGTGTTTTCCATGAAGATCTTTCTGAGGCACAATTGCTGAATACAAAGATCTTCGTTTTCTTAGAATAAACCCACGTTCTATACTTCCCTCACATAACTATGTGTAACTGTATGACTCAGTTTCCCGTCTCATCATTCAAGGAAACGTCTAGCCAGAACCGGTGTTACCTTCCTCCATATTTCCCCCTTCTTAAAGGACTTAATTGATTTTCCCGTAAAAAAAACAACAACATTTCTATTCACTGATATTTTTGTTACTCGAAATTCGTTGAATTTATTTAATACTTCCAAGGAAGCGTCCTTTTGGGGATTTTTTTTAATGAAATAAAGAAATGAACAATGAATTAAAGAGTGAAATTTTAAAAAAAAATTGTTTTAGACGTATTTTTCTACAAATTGTTGTTGTTGTCTGCTACGGAAACCTATAAGTAGGACAATCGAAACTAACACACCCTTTAGCTGACCTGCAAGTATTATACTGTGTACGGGAAAAAAAATGTAAAACCCAGTTTTCTGAGTGGGGCCTCGTATAAATGTTTGGGACAGGGGGCTCATTACCCCTTGCTACGGTCCTGAATGTGGTACAATAAAGAGCATAACTGTAAAAAAAAGTGACATTGAAAGTGGGAATTCCACAAATGACACATCATTGTTGACTATATCAGGACATGTTTTGCACTTTTTACTCTTTACTCGTTTCTGATAATGAAGAACAGCTGTTATTGACTGGTTTTATTCTAAAAATTCGTACCAGACATATTCCACAGAGGGCTCACCAAGACCGTACGGAAGGGGAACTTTGATTTAAATCAATGCTTCCTAAACTTTTTATACTTTCCACCATCTTTTAAACCTTTTGTGAGGGTAAAGTTTCCATTGCTTCTCACTAAAAGCTTAAATCGCCCAGAATTAGTGTAGAAAGCATATTAATAAAGGAACGCCGCTACGAGGAACATCTACTAATTGGAAAGTATAAATGATCAAAGCAAAGCAGACCAGTTCTTGTCAGAGTAGACCCCCTGATTAAGATGCTCATATTAGGGAACACAATAAGCCCGATTTATGCGTACATGCATACAACATACACACATGATGCGTGTATACGTATACGTGCCTCACATTATTCCCACGAAGCATTCTCTAGAACAGCTTCGCTATCGGTGAAGACACAAGAACGCACATAGAAGACTGCGAAGTGATAAGGAGGACGAGGAATGAAAGATCTAAATTATCTTTTATGGAAGAATAAACATTGAGAGAAAAGAGTTTCATTTGGTTCTTTATTGGTTGCTTGATTCGAAAATTCGATTTAAAACGATTTGCAAACCTAACAAAATTTTCGCAAAAGTATTTGGGAGCCACATTCGTTAGGAGGCACAAACTGCTCTATCATACCCTGGTGGTTGGTATTTTCAGGTTGAAGATCACTGTTCTATAGGGCTCCACTATGTTCACTTCTTTGAGACGAGCTTGGCACAAAATCACAATAATGGGACACCAAGTGAGAAATAATGGCTGTTGAAAGTCAAAACGCCCAAATGCAGAAACGCACAATTTATTAAAAGCCCGAAAGGTCCCACGAAGACGAGGTTCAATGCAAAGACATCTGATACAAAAAAGGGCCAAAGCAAAAAGGGCTAATGCAGTAAGTTTCGATAATGCAAACACGTCTTGTGCAATCAGGACCAATGCAAAAAAGACCAAATGCTCGAAGGGCCAATTTATACATATAGACTCACATGCACATATGATGCATACGCATATGTACACATGCACGTAGATGTGCACGTGCCACAGACCGTCCCCAGGTAGCATTCCATCGGACTACTTCTCTGGTGTCACTTAAATTGCTGTTTCACCTCTATTATCTAATTTTTTTTCAACTGACTTTAATATTTTTAGTTCTCTGCTGTTGCGGAATTTGCTTTATAAAAACTTGTGAATAAAATCAACAATGTGTACATATGCGTACGTATCATGAGTGTGTATATACATGTATAAATTTGTCTTTTTTGCATTGACACTTTGAGCATCGGATCTTTTTGCTCTGGACATCATTACTTTGAACTAGGTATCATTATTGACCCTTTTGCATCGGACATGTTGGAATTGTTCCTTTTTGCGTTGGACTTGTTTGCATTATTAGACCTTATTGCATTGGACGTGTTTGCATTTTTCGTATTTGTATTTGAGACGTTTTTGAATTTGGGGCGTTTTGCCTTTGGACCATTCATAATGGACATTATGTATTTGGATTATCATTAGTTTCGGACAATCTTGATTGAACGTTCTGACTTACCACCGTCATGTCAGATCAATACTTAGCGTTATTGTGGCATCGCTAAGGGGGAGAGTTTTAATAATTTCTGTTGAATCTTGAGGCATTTCTGTTGAGATTAATTTTTTGATAAAATGTATCAAAGTTCCTCCAATGTTATGGCTTTTACAGCTTTTGGATGCTGAAATATGGAAGTTTTAAAATCTACGTACTTCGTAATATCGCCCCCAAGAATCATCATCTTATATTCAGAAGGGGGCATTTCGATAGACAACATTGTTGACGTAAATTCTTGGGGGTTACGTTGATATGCTAAAAATATGCTGTGGGCCCCATTAATAACAGCAGAAAATATGTTGACCATAGCTCAAGCCGTCCTTGAGCAATAGGATCATACACCGGGGGGTAGGTGTTTGGTGAATTAAGAGTATACAACCAATGCACCATACTGAGAGTCACCTATGGAGCTGGAATATGGAACATAACCAAAAGACTGACTCTCAAACTGAGAACTATACAATGTGCTCAAGAGAGGCTTTGGTCATGTTGCATGAATGTCGGATAACCACTGGACATCACAACGTGGATTATGAGAGATCATTTGAAAAAATGTGGCCGGCAAGAATAAGTTGACATGACAAATTAGACAAATGGCATTGTTGGTGTAACAATATTGGAGAACTTACAACCAGGCTAACAAACCAAATGTCAATGCCTTAAGCTCAACTGAATTCGCAGAATTTCATGTAGGTAGATTCCAACTAAAAATCTCAGTTTCTTAGTCGGTTGGGATTGCACGTTAGGTGACCTGAAGGTCATCTTCCTCAACCCGTTCTCGCAGATCATGACAACAACGACAGGACGGAAGAGTCCACTTACCAACGACACCATTGGTAGGGTGTGTTGGTCTGGCAAACCGGACTGTCCATCTTTTTTTCCTTTTTTCTCAACCGTCTCCGATTACATTTGTTTGACACTGTGAACTGTATTCCCCCCTTGATTCCCTGTTGAACCCCAACCCCGACCACGGCTACCCCAACCAATGGCCAGAAACTAACAACCCAATGACACAGTTTGTCATCCGTTCGTCTAACATGTCTTCCGTGAAAGGGATAGAGGGTGTTGGGAACTGGACAAGGCGGGAAGCGAAACCCGACTGCTTTATTTGGTGCCGGACGGAAAAAGACCTCGTCACAGACAGATGAAGTTAGTTCTCATGGCAGACACAATAGTGAGTCATTACGACAATTGGAACACAAAAGTCCACAAATTCCCTCTTTCTCTCCTCCCCTCTATCTTTTGCTCTACCACACACACACACACACACACAAATACGCATGCATGGATATGTGTATATATCACTCTTTCTAGCCACCCCTCTCTGTGTCTGTATGATTGTCTCTCTTTACACATGCATACACACGTTTGCCTCACATCCATCTACACACACACACACACACAAACACACACACACACACACACACACACACACATATATATATATATATATATATATATATATATATGTAATTATGAATTGCGTTATATTACATAAAATATATATCCGATTCCCGCAGCAGTCCTCTTTTCTTTTATTGCTTGTTCTATGCATGTTGTCAAGGGTGAGTGTTACATTAACCATGTAATGACGGGAGATCATTTTTCGATTTATAATCATTCTGTAGGATTATATACATGTATTTCTTAATATATATATATATATATATATATATATATATATATATATATATATATATATATATGGTTAGATTAAATTCAATTTATGACACCGCTGGCATTTTCCATTGAAAAACGCCACCAAAAAGACAAAAAAAAAAGACATCTAGATTCTACAGAATCTGAATAATAATAACCTAACCACAATAAAGCCTCAAAATAGACAAAAAAAAATTTTCATCAAAAGAAAAAAATATTTTTAGAAGTCCAGTGGAGTACTGACACCATTTTCCAAGTCTGTAGACAAAATAGTATGACCAGGAGTGCTGGAACACACAAAAGCACAAACACATGCACACTCAAAAAAGATAGAACCCCTTCGCTGGTCGTTCAATGACTTTTTCTTTTATTTTGAAACTTTAGCCAAATAATCTCTTCTTCGTCGGTTGCAATGCTGTCAATTGAGACGTTTTTTTTTGTTGTTGTTTTTTATTGATTTCTTGAATTAGGGAGACAAGTGTGGCTAATGTCAGAGACCGTCAACCAAAACTGTCACCAAAACTTTCAAAATAGGTTTCTCCACTTTTCAAGTTGGTCTAGCTGGCTGGCTGGCTATATGTGTATGTATGTATCATGCTAACAGGCTGCACCCCTGGAGCTAGAGGGTTGACAATTTATACGTTTTCTCCTCATTATATAAAATAAAACATTTTTTCCCATTTTTCGAAACCCCATAGATGTGGGGGTCAATATAGAATGTGTGTTTATACTAAATTGATCTTTTAATTAGAGTCCACTTGTTGATTTTTTGTTTTTGCTTTTGTTTTTGTTTTCTGGTGAATTAAGACTTTTTAGTGTAGAGCAAAAGGAACTTGACTCATCGATCAGCTTTTTTTCACCAACTTTTTAATTGATCTCCTCAAGATTGTATTCTGACAAAAGACGTTGTTCATGTGACTGACCTGACATGTTGTGGGTTTGTTTTATTTTTTTAGAGTTTTAATTTTATTAGAACATTTGAGTCTAGCATTATGAATTAAGACTTTTTTTTTTTAATTTTTAATTTGGGAGTGAATTCAGAATTTCAAAAACTAAAACCACAAAACGAAAACAGTATCCAGATTGGGATCATCAGTAGGACAGGTATTTTGTTAGTATCACTAAAAGAGAACACCAGCAAAAGTCCAATTCCCTTTTTCTTTTTTGCCACGCCGTCCCAAAAAGAGAATGGTACAACACAATTATCCTTTTCACAAAAACTACACAAAACGAACCCATTTCTAAGTGTCTCCTTGAAAACCGAGTCTTTTCTATGACTTCCTTCCACCGAGGTCTAAATAACAGATCCCACTCTGGATTTGACATCGAGTGGGTCCCTGCCCTGAAAGAAAACTATTGCTATCTCTCTAAAGATTTATAGGAATCCGGAGAAGTTTAAAATACTTCAAGGTTGACGTCTTTACAATGAGAAAACGATGGAAAGGATTTGACTTGATAACAACAGATATTAGAGACCGTCAACAAAAACTGTCAACATGGGTTTCTTCACTTTTCAAGTTGGTTTGGCTGGCTGACTGGCTGGCTGGCTGGCTGGCTGGCTGGCTGGTCATTGTTGTATGGTGGTTTGTGCCACTGCTACGGATGCACCAGATCGCAAAAATATTTCAGTGTTTGTAAAAGCGACGAACTGTGCGAACCTTTTTCAGTACAATGTAGGGCCATTTTCTAATGATCGTTAGTCGAAAGAAGCTTCTATGGATTTATTTTAAAAATAAGTTAACTTTTCTCTATTCCTTTCGAATGTCCTACTATGCATCTGCTAAATACGGGAATTTTAGAATTTTGTAGCTCTGAATGACTTCTCATTAATTCTCTTATTTCGTTTTATTTGTTTGCCGTTCGTAACATCGCAGGAGCGTGAATGTGAAACTCACAATTTACAATTGAGACCACCCTCGATACGTGGTACCAAAAAGGCTTTTACTGTCCATCGCCTTTTACAGACAATTAGATATCTAGGCGCCCTTGTGCATCCGTAGGTATAAAGCACCATACACCACTGGTATGTATGGATATAGGTATGTGCACCCGCTGACAGGGGGATATATTTCCAGGAATCGGGGCAAAATATATATTCAGAATGTATTTTAGTAGCAACCCTGTTACTAGTAAAGAATAATATCATCATATGGATACGTTAAGTTAAGGTTACATAAAATTATTATACAGCACCAATATCATTTTTTGATTAAAAAGTTTTAACATTCAAACCCCCTCGCCATCGGTGAGAAAGCCCGATTCAGGGTGGGGGTACTCCCCCACTTGTCTCCCTACCGGACGCCCATGTATGCATGTATTACGCGCACAGACTGCTCTTATGGAGCTACAAGGATGAAAATCTGAACAATTACTCCTTATTGTGTCTACAAAATACTTTTTCTGTTGGAAATAAAACCAAAACAGATTTTGGTGGGAGGTTGAATATGCAATTTGAGATTACACTCAATTGATCCCATAGTTTGCGTCCAGCAGAATTCACCCTTGTCTTTTGTAAATTTAGACTATTTTTGGTCACTGCCCAACAGAAGGCAAGAGAAATAACTTCATTGATCATCCCTTTTCCTGTTTTTTTTTTCAATTGATCTATCCCAACATGGCATGCTACCAAAAGATGCTGGTCACGTGACGGCTCATATTGAGTATTTACCAGACTTGTTCGTATGAACTACTCAAAACCTGATGGAAACTATGTGGGCTCTTTCTCTTAAGTTACCCTCGTAATCAGCAAAATTTACAAGGTTACGCATTCTTTCATTATTAAGAATAATAAATAGATAGATAAATAAATGAATAAATAAATAAAACGAAGAGAAGTTTGGAAACGTTCACATATGTCTGAATTAGTGGTTCTCAACCTCTGGGTCGCGGACTGACACCGGACCGCACTGCATGTGCTGTCGATCCCAGGGAAACGGTATGATTTAGTGATAAATCTTTGTAAAATAAACTCATATTCATTTCTTTGGATCTTTAAGTTAAATTTGTTAGAAAAAGCCTTTAGGAACGAAATCGGGTTTATTAGCCACTTATAAATGATTTATGCTTGACTTACCAACTAAATTCCGGTCGCGATTAACACCTCCTCACGTCAGTCGGTCCTCAAGAATATTTTTTTTCATCAGACCGGTCTGCAATACGAAAAAAAAGGTTGGATAAACCCTGGTCTAAATCGTCTGTAAGCTAAAATCTAACAAAAACACGTGAACCATGTAGAGTGAAAAATGCGTGAGGTCTAAAATTTCCGGCTTTAAATTCAATCTCCTACCACCCATGCTTAGAGCAACTGCGTTATTTAAAAGATCAGCGTCTTTATCAGTCAGGTAATTCGATTCACTCGCGTCAAATGTTCCCGGATGGAAGAGAATTTAGTTTATTACAGATTTTCCCCCCCCCGATGCAGATATTGAAGGCTCTCGAAAAAAAATTATTTGTAAGCCGAAATAACATAAAACGATGAAGCATTTGCCACTAATTTATATCAGAAAATCTTTTGATGGTTCCTTGACTCAAAAAATGATGATCATTGAGTACACTATTTAGGCTTGGTGCCTTTCCTTAGCAGCTCAGCGAGTCGAAACAGTCAAGGCGGTTACCAAGCTGTAAGTTTTATGTCAGTGTACCCTTGCCGATCTCGTCCCTGTGAATACGAGAAACAACGGGAAGCAACGAGAAGTAGCGAGAAACCAAGGGAATGTAACTTGAAACGTTCTTATACAGAGATTTATCGTGATTAATTTTAAAAAAAATATACATGGTAATGAATATCTTTATTCCGCTTCTTGTTGCTTCCCTTAGCTTCTGGAGGAGCGAAATGAATGTTATTTTCATAAGTCTGGTTGCTGCTGGGTCAGATTCTTCTCCTGCTTCGATTCTGACAGAAGATTACGGCAACTTTTCTATTGTATATACAATGAATAGAAAATTATAAACAACATGTTTGTTTTTTTTTAGAATAAATGTATTTATTTAACGGAATGAAATAAACCCTTGTGTATTTATAACATACATTTTCGTAGGTATGTAAGACTTGCCTAAATAGCTCGGTCGTTTATTTCAAATCACGGTTGGAAATGTTAATTTTACATATCAGTTTGGTTTAACGTAATTGAACAGGCCAACAGTGAAGTGTTTATTCCTCTAAATTTAGCGGAAATTGTTCTTGTTCTTGTTATGGCAGAAAAAAAAGTCAACTCTAGACTTGGATTACAGTTTGGAAAACAAACAAAACAGAAAAACCCAAAAAAACAAAAAACAAAAAAACAAACAAACAAACTATTTCACAGAGGTTTATGGTGATTAATTTAATATTATTAAGGTTAGCAGTTGGGTTACAATTATTCATTGATTAGAACAATTGTTACTCATAATAAATTTTATTGAAATCAGTCAACATAGGTATCTTCAGTTTTAAGTTAGTCTGGCTGACTATGTGTGTGTGTGTGTGTGTGTGTGTTTCGCGTACAGGACACACCGATGGTACTGGAGGGCTGAAAATCTTTTAGAAAATGACTCCTTATCATGTCTTTTAAAAAGGTTTTGTTCATTTTTTCGAAAATTCCCCACTTAACAGGATTTTAGTGGGTGTTCAATTTGCAACGTAGGTTTATTCTAAATTGATTCCTTATTTTGTGTCTGGCAGTATTTATTCTCATTTGTTGTTCTTGTTTTAATTCAGATTTTTTTAGTGATAATTGCCCCCAAAAGGCAAGAGAATTAAAAATCCCCTATGATAGATTGTTTTTAGTGAGGGTCAATTTACGATGCAAGTTCACGCTAAATTAATCTCATTGTTTGCACCCGCTTGTTATTTGAAAACTCAGATTTTTTGTGATTATTGCCCAAACAAGAGGCAAGAGGATGAACTTAAACATTGATCACACTTTTTTCAATTTTGATTGATCACTCCCAACACTCCATGCTGTCTGAAGACACATGACGGTTTCTATTGGGTGATTAGCTAAACCTGTTTTTGTTTCGCTTCTCGATGCTTCCCGATGCTTCTTTTATTATACCATGACCTCTAATATTTTGTATGCATTGTTTGGAAGGCAAGAGTTCAGTTTTATTTACAACTGACAATTTCTGCTGATGTTTGTACCGGGTCGCGCCGACACCGTCTAGGGTGACTTCCCACACTGAAGAAGTGACAACAAGGGGCGGGGGAGAATCTACGACGAGCTCTGAGGGGAGGGTAAGCGAATAAGTTCTCAAGATTAATTACACCCGTTCGGAAGACAGAGGGCTGATTCAGAATCTGTACCCAAGAACAAAAACGACCATTTTTCAGTATTTCTGCTGTCAGCAATAATAAGCAGTTACATAGGCTGGGCACATGTTTCTTATTTTTCCGGGGGCCCTATCTTTGGATAAAAGGTATCCAATGCCAGGGGCAGCTGACAGTTATGGCGGTACCCAATAAAGTTGCGAGAAGCCGTCCACTGAGACTGTCAACAAAACTGTTAACATAGATTTCTCTAGTTTTCTAGTTGCTCCGGCTGGCTGGCTAGGTATGAATGAATTCCTAATTGCATTGGATACACCGGTTCGTAAGATCACCATCGAGCGATGACGAGCCTGGTCATTACGTCAGGTAATACCAGGTGCCGTATGTAGCAATCTGATATCGTCCTAGTCTGAGCACTGTCCCCGATGAACAGAACATCTTGCCCAACTAAGACCGGACTGTGCACTCGGTCCTTTATCAAACACCAGCTGCTCCAGCTGAACGACACATGACATGGTGGGCTGCTGAGAGTTGCCAGCGACCATATATGTATGTATGTATGTATGTATGTATGTATGTATGTATGTATGTAAGAATTTATGTATGTATGCATATATCTATGTATGTAAGTGTTTATGTATGTACGTATAAATTTATGCATGTACGTATCTATGTAAGTATTTATGAATGTATGTACGTATGTATGTCAGAATTTATGTATGTACGTATTTATTTATGTAAGTATTTATGTATATATGTATGTAAGTATTTATGTATGTATTTATGTATGTATGTATATATCATTGGTACAAACTGCAAACTGGAGCTAGGGACTGGAATTTTCAACATTCGCCCTTTATTATGAGTAGAAAAAAAAAGTTGTTTTTTCTTAATTGACCATCCCAAGGTTTTTATCAGGGTTGGATTCAATTTGTGTATTCATGCTAAATCGATCCTTAAGTTTATGATGTTCTTTGAAAAATTCAGCCATTTTTTTAGCGATCACCGACAAAGAGGCGAGAGGAGGAACATATTCATTGATCATACCGTAGCTCCATTTTTTGATTTATCACTACAACACGGTATGCTGCTAAAATACATTGGTCATGTGATGGTTTCTATTGAGTGACTAACCAGACCTGTTTATTCTTTTTATTTCCCCATACCCCAGGGAGTGGACTGACGTAGTAAGTGTAATTTTTGCTAGGTACAGCGTCGATGTGACTTCATGTTGTGGGCTCAGCCTGTCGGGTAACCCGATAAGATAGAGAATTTTCTGTTCGCACGCAACGTAATTGTTTTACGTAATGCGGGATTAAGATTTCGGTGCCTGTTGGGCTATAGGTACCGTAAGGCCCGGGCGATATTTTCAAAAAGAAACAAAGTTTAAAGATGAATGGAACAATCGTAGCCACCAAGGGTGGTAAAGTGTTTTATCCTTCTTATATATATATATATATATATATATATATATATATATATATATATATATATATATATTTGGGTATATATATATATATATATATATATATATATATATTTGGGTATATATATATATATATATCTTTGGGTATATATATATATATATATATATATACCCAAAGATATATATATACATATATATATATATATATATATATATATATATATATATATATATATATTTGGGTATATATATATATATATATCTTTGGGTATATAAATATATATATATATATATATATATATATATATATATATATGTGTGTGTGTATTTCTGTGTTTGAGCTCTTCAAGCCATACTATTTTGTCTATAGACTTGAAAATTGGCATCAGTACTCCCGTAGACCCCTTTTAGAATGTTCTTTCAGAATTTTTGGGAAAAAAGCTCTGATTTTTTTTTCCATAAGTTTATGTTTATTTCAATACTGCTGTAGTTCGGACAAATACTTAGCCCAATTTCTTGAAAAAACATTTTCCTAAAACATCAATAAACTAGCTGAAGTACCAGTCTACGCCAGGTCGAATATTTTAAGAGTAAAAAAAAGGACACCATTTCATATCACTTCACTTTATTTTGGGCTAAGGAGCGTTGTCTGCCCTGCTATTTCACTCATAACTGGGACGTTTTCTTGCAAGTTTGTTGCATGAATATTCGGTTTTATGGTATATTTGCACGAAAAGAGCCAGTCCGACCAAGTGCAAATGTGAAGAAAAATTAATTATCAGCGAAACTTCTTATAACAAGATGAAGCAAATGAAATGTATAACCAGGAAATGGAAGACTTTTGAATTTATTTTTCAGGGTGGGAATTAAAGAAGGATCAATTTTGAGGGGACAGCCTAAAAAGTGCGCAATAGTTGCCAAAACAACTGAGATTTTTACTGCATCTATATATTGAAATAGACTAATACTGTTTATGATTGTAAATATCGTAATTGCTTTGGAGGTGAAAAAATCTTGTGGCTGATTTTCCAATTGATTTTTAAAAAATGAACAATTTGATACTGTTAAGAGATTATTAAAAATCATCTTGCAAATTGATCAAAGAAAGAATCTTTTGAATGTAACATCTGGACATTGAGACTACGGAAATATTGATGTACCTAGGTATGTACACATGCATGTTCCTGTGTACTCAGAATTTAGGGTGGTCATTCAATATATATATATATATATATATATATATATATATATATACTAGAAAGTAAATTTGCTACCCAAACACGTTTATGTTTCTGCCCTGTTTGGGCCGCTTCAGGATTAGCCCGAAGAGGCCCAAACTAGGCAGAAATATAAACGTGTTTGTGTAGCGAATCCACTTTCTCCTATATTTCCATCTCTGTTCGAAACCAACTTGACTCATGGAATTTAAAGTTGAATGTACCGAGCTCTACGAAATATATCCATCACATGTCAGACATTGCTTTATATTATATCGTACGCTGTATTGCAAACCTAATTTGTAATATATATATATATATATATATATATATATATATATATATATATATATATATATATATATATATATATATATGTGGGGGGTGACCGTTTGTCTACATTTACATGCTTGTGTATGAATCGGCATGTGTGAAAGTTGATGGGGATATAATGTTATTTTTAGCAAACAAAAAGTATTTATTCTGAGTCTAACACTTACATGCATCATCATCATCATCATCAGCAGCAGCAGCAGCAGCAGCAGTAGCAGACTATTAGTGTCCATCGTTGGACATGGACCTTCCCAAAGATTCGTCAGACCTCTCTATCACACAGGTCGTGAAACCAATATTTTCTGAACTTGGCTACTTCGTCACGCCACCATATTTTTGTCGGCTACAATTTCGCATATGATCCACGTTGTGAGACGTGATGTTCAGTGGTTGTTTGACATTATTGCAATATGACCAGCCCATTACCATTTGAGTTTTTCAATGGATTCTATGATATCTCTGAGTCAGTTTTCCTCCAATATACTGTACTGTTTCAACGATCAGAATCGAAAAAGCAGAGTTAAGAAAAAGTAGACCACTGCATCTTCGTCGGATAACGAAATTCCTAAAAGCAAAGAATCACTCTAGGCTGGCAAGATTCCGGTAGAGCCAGCTCAACATTAAAGAACAAGAAAACCCCATTAGTCCTAGAAAGGTCTACAACCTATGTATCTTCCCGATAGTCATCTATGAAGCTGAAACATGGAACCTTGCCAAAAGATTGATCCCTAAAGTGAGAACCATGCAACATGCAAAGGGGAGAATCCTAGACATATTCATACAATGAGTTACAAATGTACCCGATACACGTTTGAAAAATTCATTGTATTCCTTATACAGTCTGAAATTTGACAAACTTTGGGACAAAGATTTCAATGTTCCATCTTGTTTAA
>OY735203.1:75810547-75973047 GCA_963457665.1 Thysanoteuthis rhombus | reverse complement strand
ATTTTGATGTCATTATTAAACCCATTGAGGTTAAGAAGAAGTTCCCTCCCTAAATCAACAAAAGCATTTTTAGAAAGAGTGTAGTGGAGGGCTGATGCTAATTTTCTAGTCTACAGACAAAACGGTATGGCGAGGAGTGCTGGAACAAACAAACAAACACATAAACATATACAAACACACGCACATATAAAAGAGGATAAGTTGTATCTTTGATGGCTACAGTTTTTCAATAAATATTTTTTGCATAAATTTATCCATTACAATGAAATACGTCCGTATATTTCGGTATGGTGAACTTTCGTTAATACATAAAACTTGTCAATTTTGCTCAGTCAGTAAGACAGCCTCTTGGCAATTGGTCAACACCCAGACTTTGTACTCGGGTTTCACAAAATCGGAATAAGAGAAGGAAGATTGAGAGAGAGAGAGAGAGAGAGAGAGAGAGAGAGAGAGAGAGAGAGAGAGAGAGAGAGAAAAGCTTGGCTGCTGCCAGGTCAAATCCAACACCTACGTCTATTCCGAGTGAAGATGCTTCCTCCAACTTTTTTATTGTAAATAAAATTTGAAAAAAAAATATTTATACATATTTTATATAGACGAATCATTTGCTCAGAATAAAATCAGCGAGTGCCTAACTGCCTGATATATTTTTGTTAATATTTATGTCTCGTTAATTCAGCTAAGTCAGTAAGGCAGCCTCCTAGCAATCAGTTGGTCGTGACTTCTTATCACAGTAGGGGAATGTAAATTTTTCATAACATTTCACACCCTTAATTTTGGTGAGAGAGACATAGAACGAACGTGTATGGCTTGCGTCCTGGTTAAGATAGGTCTTTATTTTGTACTAATGCAAGTTGAAGTGTTTATATGTTCAATACTGAAATTTCAGACAAATCGTTATTCCCACTTTCTTTTTTAAACTGGCTTCCAAAACCGTTACCAAAATTGTCAACGCAGGTTTTTCCAGTTGATATGACTGTCTGGCTGACCATGAATGTATCAGTGGCGTTGGTCGTTTTTGTATCTTGGCTGTGTCAGAGCAACTAAAAAGCAAAATTAAAATGTAATGAAATGTTTTTTTGTTTTTTTTTGACGAGTCATCCACTGATGAGTGTCAGTTGAAAGAAGCTTTCCGAAGCAAATTTAAAACCTTTTTATCTCCTCCCTTCTTTGTTCTACTATGCATCCACTAATCACGGCAATTTCAAAATTTTGTATCTCCAAGAGACTCAATTTATCCTTTTATTTCTTTTTATTTATTGGTCGTTGGTAACATCAAATGAGCGAGGGTGAGATACTTTACCATGTACAATCGGGATCACTTTCCCAAGACAGTATCGGAGAGGCTCTTATTGTCCACCGATTTTCACGGGTACTAAACTTTCTTTGCGTTTCCGAACATCCGTAACTCAGAACACACCGTAATACAAAGCACCATACACCACAGGTATGTATGTATGTTAGTATGTAAATGGCGTATAGGTCCAACCAACGGAGCTAGAAGACTAGAAATTTACTCTTTATTTGGCCTATTTTTTGTTTTTTCATTCCGAAACAGGATTTTAGTGGAAGGTTCAATTTAGAATGTAAGTTGATGCCGAATTGATCCCTCAATTTGTACCCTGCTGTGTTCACGTTAGCTTTTTTGAAAATTCGAATTTTTTTATTCATCACGGCGCAACAAATGGTGAGAGGAATATGTTATTAATTGATCATCCCCTTTAACACATTTTCAATCGATTGCTCCAAACGCGTCATGCTACCAAAAGATGTTGGTCACATGACGATTTCTATTGAGTGACTAACCAGCTTGTCTTTTCCTTATTTTTATTTGATTTCTTTCCAATCATATTTTCTTCTTCCTCTCCTTTTCTTCACCCTTTTCTTTCTATTCATATTTTCTTTTTCTCTCTCCCTCTCTTCGTTGTTCTTATCTTTCTAAACATACTTTCCTTCTCTCCCTCCTTCTCCTCATATTTTCTTCTCGCTCTCTTTCTCCCCATTCTTTTCTTTCTTCTCATTTATTCCCCCCTCTCTCTCCTCTCCTTTCTACTCATATTTTATTTCTTTCCCCTTCTTCGTATTTTTGAGCTGATTTTGTCCCCCCCGCAACAAGAAGAACAAGAACAATCCTCATCAAATTTAGGCAAGTAATCTCTTAACTGTTAATGTATCTCGTCACGTAAACAAAACCTATGTATGAAATTACGATTCCTCTAACGTGACTTGAAATCACGACAAAGTGATTACTAGGCAGTTCTCTTACCAACCGAGCCAAACGGACAAGTCTTTTGTGTTCATGAATCCATTTATCATACATCAAATACAAAAGTTTCGGTGATCATCTTCAGTCGGAATAGAAGTTGGACTGGAGTTTGACCTTGCTGCAACCAGGCTTGCTATCCCCCCCCTTTTTTGCCTATTTTATTGCATCTGCTTTCTCCACTTGAAACAAAATATTTCCCTCTACCCCAATCAGCCTTGTGCCACACTAAGCTAATTTCGGTAAATTGAGAGAATGAAAGAGCGGGAATCGAAAACGGTAGTTAAAGAGGAAGATAGTTACAAGCGAACAAAGAGGGTGGGGTAGAGAGTAAGAGAAAAACGAAAGGAGGATAGAGAGAGTAGGAGAGGGGGGTCAAGAGAAACAGATGGTATATGGTGACTAAGAGAGAAGGCTGTAGAGAACAATTAAATCAAAAGCGAAAAAGGAACAATTATTATTATTATTATTATTATTATTATTATTATTATTATTATTATTATTATTATTATTATTATTATTATTATTATTATTATTATTCATTTATTTACTTATTTGCTTATGGTCAGAGGTGAGAACAAAGTGGGCCAGACCGGAAGTCCGACCAACTCACCAACAAGGGCGTCGTTAATGGCGACATGCAGTCCAGGGGTGGGGGTTGCTGCCTTCTGTGACACTTGGAACCGAACTGCAGCCACTTTCCCACGGCTCTCTGGGTGCCCTACGTGTCCACTTTCTATGGTCCTCGTCTTGCTGCGGGAGACAGACACGAGAATACACTGCATGTACATATGTATTGGGTCGTACGCTGCTGGTCAACTCTGCAAATGGTTTTGCTGATATTTGACCACAAACACATTTTATAACCATACGAACTGACTGACCGGAGTGGGTTGGAGTGCAGGTAGCTTTACAGTTGACGGTACAGAGATTGGAATCAGCGAACCGAGTTCAAACTCCAGTTCGGACAGTTTGCATTCATTTGACACTAAAGGCATAAATCCATCTCTTCCCTTCCACATAGATATGGGGAAATGGCAAAACAGACTGTGCTCTCTAGCCAAAGCCGACAACCAGTCTAGGAAACGGCCAACACAGAATCAAAACCAGAAAGTGCCCCCATCTTGGGGTCAGCAACTGCACTTTCATCTCTCTACAGCCGTACTACGTCTTGTTGCTGGACCCAAGCAGACAGGGACGATAGAGTGAGACTGGTGGTACACGAATCTCTCTGTAATCTAACAGGCTCAAGTCATGGTTTCAGGCCTGGCACTGCCCAGCTGCTATTTCAACATTCAGAACTGAAACCATCGTCATCTTTGACCACAAAGAACGAACATGATGATAACAATGAGGACAATGATGTGCATGCGCGTGTCACTCTTGTAAAAGTCGAGTTTCGAATATTAGCTAAAAAAAAAGGTTCGTAATTTCCCATAAAGTGTGTAAAACTCGGTGTGGCTTTTCCACAATACTCAATAATCATAATTACAGGAATACAGAAGAGATTCTTCTTTGGTGATGAGATTTTCAGATCAACCCTCAAATAACGCGATTATATCGTCAAGTTCTCCAACTGGAAGTAGTTTAGGATTTGTGAATAAAACTAAAAACTGAACAGGTCTGATTAGTCATTGAATAAAAACCGCCCCTTGACTCAGAACTGAAGCCATGGTCATTTTCCAACACTAACAACGAACATGAGTGTATTTAGTTCTTCTTCTTTGGGGATAAAGACGTACTTGACTTACAATGTAGCCAATGAGAGATGCCTATTATCTTCTTTATTCATGATTTCCAAATTCTCATTCTTGGGTGAATTATGGCAACATTGTCATTATCAATAATTTTGACTAGTTTTCTCACCTTCATCCTAATTTTCAATTGATTTTTATCGCAACTTTGAATCGGTCTGTAATTCTACAGCATAATCGGGAACTAAGAACAAGCCCTCGGTAAGAAACGAACTCACATCCTCTTGCCAGAGAGTATCCTGTATAGGCCTGTCTGCTTTAATCAATCAGTTGAACAGGAGCTAATTTTACACCTAACTTCTCACAACTGATATTCCACACTGGTGATGTTCACGATTGAGACCTAGCAGTCATTAAATAAAAAGATATTGTTAATTTTTCAATTGATTTTTTTCGGATGAAGTTTTGCAACTGTTTAATCGTTGCCATAGAATGATGGTCCAATTCAATATTGTGACAAAAAGCATCTGAAAATAAGAATGAAGTTAAAAAAAACAAACTAGTCAAAATTAAGAATAATCTCATTATTTCATGTTCATCTAATGAAATAGCAGTGGTTTGACACCTCTAAAATGACTGTCGATGGGATTGTGATTTGTAAATTTGTTTTCCGAGATTGACATTGGTCGTTCATGAAAATCAACATTCTTTGATTCCATTCTCTCGTTTCTCGATTATCAGTTTTAAAGAAAAGAATTACCACTTTTACGAGTTTTAAAATTAGAACTTTTGGGGCATGTTGTGGTAACAAGCCTATCCGGGTCGATATGTAGGATAGAGACTCGGGTTTTTTTGCTCCTCGTCCTTTCGTTGTGTCATTTGATCCGGGCTTGGAAACAAGGATATTGACAACAATACCGGGAGAATATTGACGTCTGGCATGTTGTTAGTTTATTCCTCATTTGCAAGGATCAGGGGGAGATGATCCTTCTATTTTTGTCACACTCAAAGTTGGTTGTTGGGCCTCATCTGTGCAACACAGATCTTTCCGCAATTTATACAAGGCAATTTTTAGGCTGGAAGCCACACCAAATTTACTATTCAGGCTTGGTTCCTTTCCTCAGTAGCTCAGCGAGCCAAGACGATCAAGCTGTATTTATTCCCAAGAGTGGATTTGTCTTAGACGGAATGCCTCACAAGACTAAATGGCTCTCTTTGCTCTGCTAGTTCATCTAGGGTAATGGTAAGTGGAATGGTTCAAAGTGTTTACAAACTACCTCAGCAGGAATTCGAACTCGGTTCGTTGATTTCATTTTCTGTGTCGTTAACTATTACAATTAGTATTTATATGATTATTTGAGACATCGTTAGAAGGACTAGTCTATGTCAAGGATATTTTTTCTTCAGACCAAAAAGACAGTCTTCCACTTATTTTCAAATTGTCTTAGGATTTCTAATCCGAATTGGAAAAAAAAATTCCATGAGAGAAATGAATACTTTTGACCCAAACCAGTGATTTTGAATGTGATGAGCACACTTTACATGAAAGCATTTGAATGTATTGGAGGAGGAGATAATTTAGAATTTAGGTATGAAAAGCATTAGATTTTTCGCAGATCATAACTGTATCATGTAAAGGTTCAACTAATTAATTCCAAATGATACAATACAATTCCTTATTACACAGTACTATTTACTAATCCTACTACAGGTTCCATAGTAAGTAATGCGTACCACATGAATTTCGTGAGGTATAAAAGTGATGATTTGATTGCATTGTTACTAAATTTCACACAATAAAGAAATTGCATTAGAATTTGTTTCTTTACAGATATTTATTCACTCGTGTTAACAAAAGAAAGCTTTGCCGGTATTCAGAAGAGTGCTTGAGGTTTGGCTTTATACTTTGGAAAGCATTTGAGGTGTGGTCCTTTTTACCACGTCATCTATGATTAAACTACCTTTTTATTGCAAAGAGGACATCAAGGTTTTGGACCCGCTGAAGTGGGGCATGGGGTCAAATAGGTCAAAATATGCTGATCTGAACAGATTCTCTGCTTCTTCTATCTTCATTTCTTCCTTTCTGTAAAGCCACTGGAGAGACTGTAGCGTTATAAATTGACAAGATATACATAAATATTGAGACACGTAGATTTTTACTTGCAAAGTAATGTTCTTAAAATTTTCTATTCAATCAAATGATACGACAAATATGTCTGACATTTTAGTAATAGTACTATCCTGTTTTTGTTTTGATCTTTGAGCAGTGGCTATGACTCCAGTTTCAAATAATGCGCTATACACATATCACATAGATACCACTCTCCCATCAATTAATGTACTGAAATTTTAAAAAAAGCAGTAGATGACTATGATTGGTTAAATTAGCCAACATTAAATGCACAGTCGTCCATAAAAGTTGAAGGCTGTATAACACAATTGTAATAGTGCAAAATCACTGAATCGGAATTGATAGTCTGCAAGCATTCATCGCTGGGCCCTTGAAAATGCGGGGCCCGTAGCAAATGCTACTTCGGCTACATAGTTAATCTGGCATTGGTGCTAGTGTTTCGCATGCCACCCAGGTGTGAAACGGGTATTGCTGTGAGACAATACCAACATAAACGATGTAACGGAAAGGAAAACACAAGATTGGTTGCCCTTATTCGATATCTTCCAAGTTCTAACGGTGTGTGATAAACTTGCCTGCGGCATGATGAAGATATCCTGGATTTTATGTCATTTCTGGGGAAAGACACGTTGGTGGACACGCATATGGACGGACGGCATCATGGCCTCCTGGTAAGAAAAACAAGTGGAACCAAATGTCCCGCACTGTTCCGTCTGCTTCAGGGCAATAGACCACACCCTTTGAAATTCTTCTTCTTCTTTTTCTTCTTCTTCTTTTTTTTTTCTTCTTCTTCTTCTTCTTCTTCTTCTTCTTCTTCTTCTTCTTCTTCTTCTTCTTCTTCTTCTTCTTCTTCTCTCTTCCTTTTTCTTTTTCCTATCTCTTCCTCCGTCCCTCTCTCTTTCTTCCTTCTCCTCTTTGTCTCTTCTTTTTCTCTCATTTTCTTCCTCTTTTTCTTTTTTTCCCTCTTCATGTCTCCCCCCTTTTCTCTCTTTTCCTTTTTCTTCCCCCACCTCTTTATCTCTTCTTCCCCCTCTTTCTTTCTCTTTCTTCTTCCCAGTGACATGTTCCTTTCATGAGATCATAGAGCAGCCAGAGAGAAAGAATGAAAGAGGGGAGAGAGAGGGGGGGGAGAAAGAGAGAGAGAGAGAAATTCGAAAAAAAAAAAGTTAAAGAATGCAGAGCAGAAGAGAAATACAGTTTGAATAGAGCGCGAGAGGGGAAGAGCAAGAGGAGAGGAACAAGGAAAAGCATTGAATAGACAGAGGGGGGGGGAACACTCTAGAAAATATTAAGAAATGAGGAAGATATACAGTGTGTGATTATTTGTTGCTATAAATTCACGGTCCAATTCAAAGTTGTGATAAAAAGCAACTGGAAGTTCGGATGATGGTGAAAAGTAGTCAAAATTAATGATAACGTAACCAATACATTTCAAGATGTTTATTTCAACATCCTTATACAGCCTCAAAATTGGCCGAATCTGGATCAAAGATTTCTGGTTTGTGTTCGTAACTTTTCTAAGTTCAATCTTGATGCAATAGTTTTTTTGTATTTTTTAATCTTTGGTCCAAATTCTGTCAATATTGAAACTATATAAGGATGGCATAATGATCTTTTTGAAATGTATCAGATACCTTTTGCACACATTGTAAAGAGAAAAATACAAAAGAGCGAGAGAAAGAGAGAGAGACAGACGGACAGACAGACAGACGGACACACACACACAGAAAGACAGAGTTAGTGAGAGAGAAATGGAGAGAGATGGAATAAGAGTTAGGGGAGTTGGTTCATGGAATAAGACACTGATAAAGGAAGGAAGAAAGGGACGGCGTTAGGAAGAATGAAAGGAAGGGGGATAAAAAAAGAAGGAACGAACTAACAAAGGGAGGGAAGGAGGAAGGAAGAAAGGAATGAAAGAATGGGAGGAAGGGAAGAAAGGAAAGATGAATGTGAGGGAGGAAGGAAGGTGGTTGGAGGGACGGAGGAAGAAAAGAGGGAAGGAAGGAAGGGAAAGAGACAGGGACTAAGAAAGAACGAACGAAAGATAGAGGGGAGGAAGGAACAAAGAAAGGAAGGAAGGAAAAAAGGAAAGGAAAGGAAGGACCATAAAAAGAGTAAGAGAGGGCAGTTGGGGACAAATCAAATATAATAAGAAAGAGTCAAACTGAGTAAAGAAAGGATGTGGCTGTAAAAGGATCTCCGAAAGGGAAAACAATGAATTCATTTCTGTTGAGGTCAATGAAAATAAGATAAAGTTTATTATTAAAATAACTCACAAGTGTAGAAAAATAATGTCAGTATTCGCCTGCGGCTCGACTCAGATTACTTGGGATAAGTTTAAACTTTCGATGTCTACACAGGTTCCCACCCCTGACCCGCTATCTAAAAGTCGTACATCCCAATCAGAAAAAAAACTCTTTCGTAAGCCGAAATGACACCAAGCGAAAATGAAAAGTAAGTAACAAACTCCATGGAGTACGACAGCCGGTTTCTGTTGCATGCGTCAGTCTAGCGACATTTGCCAGTCTCAAATCTGGTTGAGACCAGGACTATATTTTTTTTATGATCATCCCCTTGAGCAAGATGCAAGTTCACCGAATCGATACCTCCACCCCAAACACACAGCTTAGAGTGTACTCATTTAGCTGCTGAGTACACAGGGACATTTGTCCCAATGAAGAGTTTTCCACACTCGTTGCTCATACCGGGATTCGAACCCAGTAAGGAAGACGTGCTAATCATTACACTATCCGAGTTGACAAGTAAAGCGAAGAATGAAATAAACATCAATTGATACGGGAAAAATTCTCGAGCGTTCCCAGACCAAAAAAAGTGGAATTCGTTTTCCAAGTTTCGGAAAATTTCCTAGAGCTCGTAGACGATGTATTATATAACACGGACAATAAGGTATTTGGTAAAGTTCAAAGCTGATTTTCAAGGCAAGAAGGCCCTCCCCACTTTGATAGAGCACAATATTCCTACCTGATGTCCTTTCATTTGGCTTTTTTGCTGTATCACACTGAACTGTAAGCTATATACGGTAGTTCCCCTCATCCACGGAATACTTGTTGCAAAACATCCAGCAGATGCCAGGAATTGTAGACAGAATTGAACCTTATATGTATTTTGTTTATACCAATCCACACCTATAATGCAGTTAAATTTATAAATCGGCTCAACAGATCGCAGAGAATAAGTTATGATAAAATTGAACAATCGCATTACAATTGAATATATATATATATATATATATATATATATATATATATATATATATATATATATGTGTGTGTGTATGTGTGTGTGTGTGTGTGTATGCTTGTTTGTGTGTGTGCGTGTGCGCGCACGACGATTACTCGACAACTGGCCATTGTGCTAACTTGATATCAGCTACATATATTATTCAACACTCAAGGCAGAGCAGTGTCGAGTCAAGTTTCCTATAAATTATCTCCCATGACTTCTGCTCTTTAGAATACACTTAGCCGAAATCGTAACTTACTGCAAATTACCAATTACTAGTATTGGTTACACACAGAGGTGGGTATATCTAACGAAAACTCTAAAATGTTAAATCGCAAAAAATTTAGTGGAAACAACGATAACCGCTAATCCATGAACTTAATTGAACGAATTTAGCTTGGGTTCATTTCTTTTTGCTCAAAAACCTTAGAAATAAAACCAGAGAGCCAAAATCTAATGTTGTAGCTTAGACGTAAAGCGCCAAAGAAATCATATGAATATAAATTAATGCTTAATTTCATTTGTTCATTTAATTATTTATGCACACCTTGATGATTATCATCATGTTATAACTGATTGCAAAGCTGTGCGTCAATACTGACACCTATTAAACATTCAGCTCTTTAGGTTGGTTTCCTAGGAATTCTAGCACAAGAAAAAAACTAACTGAATTAATAAATGATAATTGAATAATGATAAACGTTTGCATTATCTTTGCCTCTGATTCGAAAGTGATTTATCAGTTTAATGTTTTCGTTAGCTTTAACGGTTATGCAAAAGGATTTCATCAAATATATTTTACATAACAATTTTTACAGGCTGCTCCACACATCATAAACTACGACCCCTTCTAAATATGCACCTTTGAAACGGGCACTGCACTAGTTATAACAGTATTGTGTAATAAAAGTTATGTGACGTACAGAATATTTTTTCTTACCGTCGGTATAAGCAACCTCAGTATACGAGGTTTGTTTCTTTCCTTGTTCAGTCAAGAATTTTCACCTTTTCATTCAAAGGAAGCACTTTACGGCTTCTCTTGGTTTATCGTAATTGACAGCATCACTAGTTTTCCACTTTGGGAATGTTATTGAGTACAACCTCTGAATTGTTTATTTCTATAGTTCACCGCAGGTAGCTTAAACTGCAAAAAGTGAAACAGTAGATAAGAGGGACCACTGTAATATTTATACACACAGAAGGAAGCTCCAGAAGAAAACCTGCGACCTCAGGACCCCAGGACCTCATTCAATATACTGTTGTAAAAGTCAAGTTAGGGATAAAATATTTGTTCTTACCGTAGATCTTAGCCACCTCAGGATACGATGTTTTTTTTTCTTTCCTTGTTAAGTCAAGAATTTTCACCTTTTCACTTGAAGGAAGCACTTTACGGCTTCTCTTAGTCATATCCGAATTCTCAGCATGCAATTTGGCTCTGTTATTAAAAAAACTTATGAATTGTTTATTTTTGGGTTTGACCGCGGGTAACTGAAACCAAAGGAAGCGAAACCATGGATAAGAGGTGGGGCATTGTACACCCACGCAAATTACACTCGCTCACAGAAATATATAAGTAGTAGTAGTAGTAGTAGTAGTAGTAGGTGCCCTTACTTTTACCGCAACAACAGTTTTCCCTGCCCAGGATTCACATATCACAAGTTTTCGCCTGGTCTTGAAGTTCTTCCAGGCTTTTACGATATGTGAAATAGACTTGAAGCACCCGCTCTTCACCATGCGAAAATATATAAATACAAAATTTTTTTTTGCCTTGAACATCCATTATCTTTTGTTTAAAACCTTCAATTAAAACTGTCAATGTCGACATAGTTTTCTTCAGTTTTAAAGTTAGTCTGGCTGGTGGAGGGGCTGGCTGGAGGGCTGGCAGGAGGGCTGGCGGGGGGGGGCTATGCATGTATCATGCTTACAGGCTGCATCGATGGAGCTAAAGGCCAGCGAATCCCGACGTTAACTCCTTGCCATGTCTACCAAAAAAATGTTCTTCTTGTTTTTCAAAATCCCCCTAAATAAGGTGTTCAGTTTGCAATATAAGCTTTTGGTAAATAGGTCCCTCATTTTGCGCCCTGCAACACTTAGCTTTGTTTTTTGAAAATTCTTCTATTGATGAATAAAAGGCGAGAAGTAACTAATTCGTTAATCATCCCCTTCTCCAATGTTTGAATTGATTATCCCCAACACGACATTCTGCCTAAAGACGTTGGTCACCTAACAGTTTTTATTCAATGTGTAACCAGACCTGTGAGCACTTTTTTTTTTCTTTTGTTCGTTATCTTATTTGCTCGTTATATTTCTGCTAGAACGACAGAGTGTCTCCGCTCTGAGGTAGTGGTAGCGGAGGTGACGTTGGATTTATATTATAATGTAGTATACTATGTGTGTGTGTGTATGTGTGTGTGTGAAACGTGTGAAAAGTGTGAAAACAGAGGGCAGAAATTCTAATGTGCTGTAGATAAGACATAAAGCTTCAAGTAAACCAATGCTCAATTTCACTTGTTCATTCAATTATTTATATACACCTTGATCTTCATCATGCTATACTTTATTGCATAGCTTTGCGTCTGAACATATTTCAGCTCTTTAGGTCGGTTTCTAAGGAGTTTAAAGCAACAAAAAAAAAAAACAAAACAAACTGAAGCTAAATTCCTATCATAAAAGTTAACGGTTATCGGTGCCTCCTTGCCTCTTTTAAATTTTTAGCGGTCTATCAGTTTAGCATTAGCGTTAGCTGTGGTCGCCTTTGGTCACACTCAAGTATTTCATTATATATCATTCTACATGACAATTTTGGCAGGCTGCTCCATACACCATAAAGTCTGAACCCTTCAAGACATGCACCTTTGGAACGGTCATGGCACCAGTAATAACCATGTTTTGTAATATAAGTTATGTGACGGGTAGTTTTCTATCTGCGATGCGTAGTTATTGACTAATAAAAGACGAAAACTATGCATTACAGAGAGAAAACAGAGGCATATTCAAAATCAGCTGGTCTCAATTCACCTGTAGCACACATTTTTCGGTCGAATTTTGCAGAATGAATATTTTCTTCTCTCTCCTACCCAGTCTCTTGTACCTTCCATCAACCCAACCTCCAGTGAGTCACCTTAACCTACCATTATCACTATTTTTGAGGTCTGGGATTGCACAAAGATTTTTCCGATATTAATTATCGATATTTGCTTTCATCGCTTCTCGTTATTTCGGCTTAAGAAAGTTTTTTTTTCTATGTGAACGCTCTATTTTTGGATAATGGAAGAAAACGTGTATATCCCAAGGACATTTGTGGAGAATTACTGAAATTGGGGAGAACCGGACTGCTTCAAAAATCAGCATTCGAAATTCTGGTCTTTACCTGAGCTTGAACACCCTAAATATTTAGTATGTTATTATCTCATATACACAAACAATCCTTTTGACTGATCACCCCTCCAACACACAATCTCTTGTCAAACTCCAAAACTTTAATTTTCCATGATAACAAAAACAAGAAAAACAACAGCAATCCTTACTAATATTAAGGGTGTAAACCGATACGTAAAATTCATAACCCCCAACTGTGATTTGAACTCACGATTAACAGATTGCTAAGAGGCTGTCTTATTGATTAAGGAAATATCAAGTATTAGATATTAGATTATCATGGAGACACATAGGGGCTCATTTCATTCTAAATAGATACACTTTCACCAAAAAATACGTTTTTCAATTTTTATTTATTTATCCCACATATTTTTTTCATTTATTACAAATAATTTTCATTTATTTAACACCTATACATTACAAATGTTGCAGTAATAATCTCCAATCGGAATAGAAGTGGGAGTGGAGTTTGACCCCACGGCAACCAAGCTTGTCTCGCTCTAATTTTCGTAATTTTCAGTTTCTCTCTCTCTCTTTTCTAAATTGTCTTTCTCTCCTACCCCTCTTCCTTTCTCACTTCCAAATGTTTATGCAACATAGAAAAATGTTTATAAATTGCTATATAATGTAACATACGACCGGATAAAATTGACGCCCATAGAGGCTCTTAAGGGAACCCTAAAATTCTATTAGTCCTTCATTGTGTAATCATGAAATTAAGATATCCCATCAAATATGTATATATATATATATATATATATATATATATATATATATATATATATATATATATATATATATATATACACACACACACACAAGCGTCTTTTCTCTTTTCAGCAATACTTGAACTTCTTAGTTTTCACTTGTCGACTTGAAGTGACAAAGCTGCGTCCACTTCAAAACTTGCGACTGATTATCAAACAATTTGTTTTATGATTACGACCAGATTCTTGTTCTTTCTAAGGGACACAGAGCGCTCGGTAAATAGAAGTAAAAGTATGTCGAAGTGCATGTAAGTAAAAACGAAGAAGAGAACATAAAATAATCAGATAAATATTACTTACCTCTTCCGAAGAAGTTGCAAGAAGTATATGAATTTACTCCATGGTGGCCAAAAGGAATTTGCTGCACACAACTAAACTTGAATGGTTTTGGTCCAAACTTGTATGGTCTTGATACCGAATACGTATTGTGTTGGTACTGAATTTGTATGGTCTTGGTACCGAATTCGTATTGCCATGGTACTGAATTTGTACAGTTTTGGTACCGAATTCTTATGGTCTTGGGACCGAATTTTCATTGTATTCGAACAAATTTTGCATAGTCTTGGGACCAAATTTTCATCGTCTTTGTACCAAATTTTTATGGTCTTGGGACTGAATTAATATTTTCTTTGTACCAAATTTGTATGGTCTTTGGGATCAAATTAAGTTCAGTACCGAAATGATCAAATTATTCAAAAAATCCATCATCAGATTAAGCCTGCAGGAAGAATGGATTAAAAAATAGATTTCTTTTCATCAATTATCCATAGATATCTATGTTTTATCAAATCATTCATGCAATTGTCATTAGAAACCATCAACCAAAACTGTCACCAAAAATGTCAACGTGGGTTTCTCTCAGTTTTTAAGTTGGTTTAGCCGGCTGACTGACGGGCAATGTATGGATCACGTGTATAGGTCACACTGATGGAGCTAGAGGGCAGAACATTTTAATATTTGCACTTTATTACGTCATCAAAAACGATTTTTTTGGTTGACCCTATCCCCTGAATAGGATTTTTTGTGGGGGTGTTCAGTTTGAGATGCAAATTTTTGCCAAATGGGTCCCTAGATTGTGCTCGCTTAATTATGGAAAATTCAGACCTTTTAATGATCACTGTCCAACTAAAGGCAAGAAGCAGTAACTTATTCAGCGAACACCCATTCTCCAACCCGGCATGCTGTCAAAAGACGTTGGTCGTGTGAAGGTCTTTATTCAGTGAATTACCTAACTTTCAGTATCAAATCTTCATTTTCGGAACCAAATATCTTTGTTCAGTACCAAATTTGGTCCTGAAAAATACCAGCGGGCACTGGTGATCCACTCTTGCTGTGTCTCAGCAATATTTCCAAATTTCTTGACGAATTTCAGAGACATTTCGTCGACTGTCGACCATGGCGTAAGAAAAATGGGATTAGATTTGAGGACGGATCCTGGACATCTTCTCAATTAAGGGATTTTTTAAAGATTTTTTCCCGTACATTCATGTGTTTATTCGTGTTTGTCCACCCAATATCTCTGGCAGTTCTCAATGAATTCCAATGGCATTTGGTGGATGGTTGGGGTATAGTCTAAGAAAAAATTGATTGATTTGAGAGTTGGATCCAAGAATCTCTTACGTTTGAGAATTTTTATTTTCTTTTAATATAACAATAGTCCGAAAATTGAAAAATCGAAACTTATGGATATATGGATATGAACTGATTTTCATTCCATTTTTAATTAGTGCATGGCGTTGCCATAGGTCTCTAAGTGCTTCAGTACCCCTTTCCCGAGCTAATTAAAAAGTAAATTTCAAAACAATACGACAAACAAATCAAAACTACGACAACCATGTAAATTAAAAATTTTGCTTGGCGTATTTTTCACTTTGCATTGACTTATTTAAAAAAAATGTCTGTCTTATTAATTGATTTGCTGGCTTTAAAAGATGAAGTTTGGGATGATTTCAAGCAGAATATCCAGGCCGTTGTCTTTGGATCGCATTTTGATTGGTATATCCCAAAGAACAAGACAAGAAAAAGAATTGATACAATTGGCCAGCTTTCGGTAGAGCAAACCCAACGTTCAAGAACAAGATCCCATCAGTCCTAAAAAGGCCAATGCACCTTCCTGGTAGTCACCTATGGAGCTGAAATATGGAAACCAACCAAACCATTGACCATCAAACTGAAAACCATGCAGCATGCACATGAGAAAATCATGCTCAACATCACATAAAGAGACAACAAGACTGCAGAATACATTACAGAAAAATCAAATGGCAATGGGCTGGCCATGTTGCAAAAGGGTCAAACAACTGCTGGACGTCATGACTCACGATGCGTATCACAGATATCATTCACGAAATTGTGGCCGTCAGAAAATATGATGGTTCGACAAACTAGACATGTTCACGAAGTACATGATAGAAAGGTTTGTTGAATCTCAGAGACGGTCAATGTCCAACAAGGTACGCTAAAAGACTGATGATGATGATGATGATGATCACTTATGTAAAATACCCCTACGGCGTAAAGAGAACTTCTATAATGACAAGTGATTTTTAAGATAACAGAAAAATACTCATCAACTTACAACTACTGGGCGACCCTAGCCTGACCCAATCTATCTATTCACTACACAATCGTATCCACCGAAGATGGTGAAGGGTTATATTCCTTTTTAAATGTGGATGTGTTTATGTGTCTTTGTATATTAGCGCTCCTGCCCATACTGTTTTGTATTACAAACTTGGCATCAGTACTCTACTAGACTCCTAAGAATTTTTTTAATTTAAATTTTTTTTTTACCTGTGCTGGGCCCTATTTTGAACTCACTGTAGATGTTTTTGGATGTTTTCCAGTCTATCTTAGATGTTCTCAAGTGGAAAGCGCCAGTGATGCCATGAATAGAATTCGTGATGACCATATTTATTCTTCGATGGAGTTTTTTTTACATCATTCCAAATTTTGACGCTACAGTTGTTGAATTATCGATTGTGACGGCATCTCTCTCTCTCTCTCTCACTTTCTCTCTTTCCCTCTCTCTCTCTCTATTCCCCCCTTCTCTCTCTCTCTCTCTATTCCCCCCTTCTCTCTCTCTCTATTCCCCCTTCTCTCTCTCTCTCTCTCTCTCTCTCTCTCTCTCTCTCTCTCTTTATATATATATATATATATATATATATATATATATATATATATATGCATATTTCCTACCGGTACTTGTGGTCGGTATCATAACTCAGATAAAAGCCAGGATGATGAATGATGTAAGTGAGATTATATCTCTTCGAAATGGTTGTAATACAATCTTCCTACTTTCATAGTAGTCATTACATTTGTATTCTTGTAATATCTACAATAGCAACTTATATATACAGGAGGCACTACATAAGAGTTCGGGTAATTCAACAGAGCTGACACCAACCGAATGCAGTATCATCTGGGACCATAACCCTAGACGGACAGTACATTTACACCTTGCTCACTATAAAAATGAATGTAAAACTCGAAAGTTTGGTGCTGGGGGTTTGTTAATTCAAAATGTTATTTTACCTTTAAACTTCAATAAGAACGTTTTAGCTCGCGTTAAATAAATCAATAGATAAACATCTTGAAACGAGTCCAAGATAGAGCAGCTGATGATCCCTGCAATGAAATTAAGTGAATAACATCAGGATCTCATTTAAAACAAATCCTCGTATAAAAAACGTAAAACTCTGATCACAGCACACTAATAGCAATCGGAAATTGACTGACTTGCAAGACAAAACATCATAAGATAGTTCTGAACTGTACAAAATATTTACGATTTCTACAAGAAAAATTATTTCCCTGCGTTGACGAGCAAAATTTCAAAGACTCTGTATTTTCGATCACTTTTGAAGATCGTACGTTTGCGAGACAGGGTGTAGACATTGAGCACGCTAAAAAGATTTAGATGAAATCAAGTACACGGATCAATTTTACTTCATATATTTACATAGAAAGTGATAGACAGAGATAGAGAGAGTTTGAAGTCGAATGAGGATCGAACTTACCATACCAGCGAAGTGGTTGGCAGAATAGTTCTGCTAACCATCGCCCCAAGGTGGGAATCCTGTGTTGATTTTTTTTAATGTGTGTACGTATAATGCGTATACGAATATGCATATGTGTGTACGCATGTGTACATGCGCCTGTGTGTATGCGTCTGTGAGTGAACAATGTGAAATGGAGTTGGAATTTCTGGAAGGCAAGCGTAAACAAATCCGTCGAGCTCACAAAATGTCCTTCGACTTTTACTAGCCATAAATCCATGGAGAGCGCCATCTTCCAGCCACACGTGTTGTTCATCAAATCAATTTCAGTCAGTTTGTTTATATGCAAACCCCCTCTTTTTCCGAATTCGTGGCCCCTAGGCTGGAAAGGCCGGGCGTGGATTTTGACCACACACACATTTACTGCAAATGTACACACACGGAAGCAATGAAAGCCGTGTAAAACAGGAACGTAAGTATTGCACGCTCACGTCGAACAAAACAAAACACAACGTGCATGTACAGTAGACTCTCGTTCTAACGGCACTATTTAATGATATAAGCATTCTCACAAGATTATTGTCCAGGATAAATTTGCAGCATCTCTCTCCGTATATATGGAGCATCTATAAAGTAAATTGGTCGTATTAACATTTTAGACGTGTCCACGCATCTCTATAAGACGCTGTTCGATCGGTCGGTTCGGTTTACGAAAAATATAGAGAGAGGGAGAAGAAAGACCAAAACAACATCTATTATGATCAATAGATGACGTATCAAGCGTTTGTTTTTCCATAGTGTTGTCAAGTATCGTTTGTAATGAATAGCTAAAAGTATCTGCAAAGGTGGCTAAACTTTTGAATTTCCAGCTTACTTTATTGCTAAAAATGCCTCACACACTCATTTAGAGCCCACTTATAAAATGATAATAATAACCATACACTAAGACTCCGGAACAGATTATCGATAAAAAGTGTACATTTACCTCAATTTGAACTTACCAATTGATTTTTTTTGATAGCCATATTTTCGTTACTTTCTTCTCCCTGCTACTACTACCACAACTAAAAATGCTTCTTGTAATTCATTTAAAATCTCTTTGAAATAAAAAATCACAGATATGAACGTAAGGATGGTGGATGCATCAAGGAACTTATGGCTGTTGATTTGTTTATATATATATATATATATATATATATATATATATATATATATATATAAATATATATATGTATGTATATATATTATATATATATATATATATATATATATATATATATATATATATATATATATATATATATATATATACTGTTCCTTTATTTTTAGATAAAAATTTTGCCTCTCCGTGGTATTTTAAAAGAATTTATAGATATTGACAACAAATCAAATTGCATAATCAGAAACCGTCAACCAAAACTGTCACCTAAACTGCCAACATAGGTTTCTTCAGTTTTTAAACTGATCTGACTTGCTTGGAAGACACGTATGCATGTAAGTGTGTACGCATGTATGTGTGCATATATATATGCATGTGTCATGCGTACATGCCGCACCAATAAAGCTAGAGGGCTGAAAATTTCAACATGGACTCCTCATTATGTCTGCAAAAGAACCCCCTTCCCTAAGAAGGTTTCCAGTGTGGGGGGTTTCAATCTGCAATGAAACTTTATGCTGATTTTCTAAGTAAGCGGATCCTCCTCGCTTGTAATATGGGCGTTGAACAATATTCTCCCTGACACTTTCCCACACTGGGTTTTTACGTACTAGCTGAAATCCACCCTATCTAGTTGGTCTCCACCTATTTCCAGCGGAAGGCCAAAATGGGGACTATCGATATTTAATCAGGAAATTAAAAAAATACATACTTGAATTTTATATGACTAGCTTTGATTGTTTGGAAATTTTTATGGTTTTGCTCAATGCAATTCCATTTAACAACTCCATTAAAATATGATCTTATTCAGGACAGACTCCTGATACTGAAAGGGGGGAGGGGAGCGGGTATCTGAGTGTTCATGTTATTCTACTACTACTGCTACAATGGTTTCATTGACCAAGCGATATGCGACGAAAATCGTTATAAAAAGCAATTCTATGGAAGGAAATCCTTATGTCATTCGTCATTAGGATGATTGGAAGGGATGATGATATAAATTATTGGTTTTCTATGTTTAGAACCGGAAATTCGTTTGTTTTTAGTTGGCAAGCAAAAGAAAATGTGATCTAATCTTTTTTCGTTTTTTGGACTTCTGTACTTCAGAATTATGGAAGTTAGTTTTGGCTGCACAAAAAATCCCTTTTGTGCTTCCAGATTCTCAAATCTCCTCTGAAATATATTTTAAAGTTAAATATCTAGTTCAATGAAATATGCTTCGCATAGAACTGTTTTCTTGGAGAAATATGGATTTGACCACTTTGGGCATTTTTCTTATTTCTGTAAAATTAGTCTAAGTGAGTAAATATCGACATGGTTGTGTATTTTTTCGCTGGTTGGAATTGTCAGTGTTCAAGTCCTGGAAAAGGCCAGAATTTCGAATACAGATTTACAAGGCAGGTAGATCGTTCTCACGTGATTGATTATCGCAACAGATCTTCCTGTCACCATTCCCTCGTATCAACACCAGGCTAAAATTAACTCATGAATATTCTTGCTTGTTTTTTTGTTACTAGTTTTTTGATTTGTAGGTTTATTGTTACTTACAGAATAAACAAATTTTTAAAGTTTTTTATAAGCAACTCTGCGAAAGAAAATTTCGACTTTTAGTTGTACAGTTATACCCACAAAACACCCATTACCTTTTAGTCAAAAACATTCACTACAACTTTTATTATTATCTAATAGCCTTACCCCCGCTCCGATTTGGGAACTACTGGTCAAGATAATAGCGTATTTCCCATCAGTGCTACTGGTTTGTATTCTGACCGAGATAAAAGCCAAGATTTCTAAGGCATAACAAATCTCCACACTTCCAGTTGCCTTCCATTTATCCTTGTAATGCATTAAGAAAGCTTAGTAAATCTTACTATAATCCACCAAACGTCTGTCATTGCATAACGCAAGGACGATTAGAGCTCAATTTTTTTTTCAATTTTTCAGCAAGATGCCCAATTTACAATGTAAGTATAAAGCTAACCTGGACTCTTACTTTGTGTCCATCGGATTAGCAAAACCGAATTTTCATCTTTTTGAACCCGGACTGTGCACCCAGTCCTCTTTCATGCAAACTCTATTCCATGGAAGCCATGATGGTATGTTTTCCTAGTCGTAGAGCGTGGCAGCGATCATCATAAAGAAGACCTATAGCATAAAGTCGCTCCCGTAGGGTGATTTTTCAACTAGTGTAAGTAATAAGGAATTTGGAAAGAGAAAGTCTGTGCAAGGTATCATGCCCCCACCCCGAACGCATTCATCCCTGGGCGTCTCTTTATTTTGAAACTAACTTTTTATCACCGTTGACGGTTGACATAAGCAACAAACATGCATCATGCATACAATGTGTGTTTGATAATAGCCTCTCTGGTAGACAAAGACACAACGACCAAAATCAATAATGCAGAATTGGAAAAAGTTGACCACTACACTTAAAACAACGAGTCTCCATGAAATTTTCGAAAGAAGAATAAATCAAGCGAAGAATCACTCTAAGCTGTCAAGCGTTCGGTTGAGGAAGCTCAACCTCCAAGAACGAGAAAATTCCATTCGTCCTAAAGAGGAGGGTATATAAGCAATTCATCCGGCCGATAGTCACCTATGGAGTTGAAATATATACCCTAAGCAAAAGATTGAACCTCAAACTGAGAACTATGCTACATGCACATGAGAGAATCATGCTCAACATCACATGGAAAGATCACAAGGCAGCAGGGTATATCAAGGAAAAAACAGGAGTCAGAGATATTAGAAAATCCTGATGGCAATGAGCTTTGATATTGCAAGAATATCAGATGACCGATGGACATCATGACTCACAACATGGATCACCTGTGATCATATACGGCCGGCGAAGAATAAGATGGCATGACAAACTAAAAAAGTTCAAAAAGTACTGTCTCAGCGATACCCGTGATAGAGAGTTCTGGCTGATATTGAGGAAAGTCAATGTCCAACGACAGATGCTAGAAGGTCGCTGCTGGGGATGATTTACCGACTTACTTGTAGGTGTAACTTTAAATCAGTGGTCCCCAATCTTTTTATGTCTAACGCCCACTTTTCGATTTTTATGAGGGTCGAACTTCTGTACCACCCACTGATATTTCATATCCAGTCAGCCATTTGAATGGCAAAAGTGGTTTGATTTGTTAAAAATGGCTAAAATTTCATATATTTCATTTCCAGGTAACTAGACATTAGTAACTATATATGCCCCAAAAACTTGTACAAAGGCTCCGAAAAGTAACGTTCTTATCTCTTGGGATATTTGACAATAGACTGCCAAAGTGTCGAACGAGAGTGACAGGTATTAGGAGAGATAAGTGAAAATAGTGTCCTTACGCTGACTCCAGCTTCAGCCGTTATGGCTAGGGCTCCACATATTAAGTTACTACTTATCCGCTCCTCTTGCGATAGGTGCATTAAACTTAGAGTCGAAAAGCACCTGTGGTGGTGTCATTCACGTCATCTTGTGCTATTTTACTCATTGCTCGAAGGGAGAGATAGATTCATGCCTCAAATGCTAGTATATCATTATAATTTCCCAAGTATTCATAGAAAATGCATATACATATATGCCTACATATAAGTTATATGGTTTAACAAATTGGAAAAACTAATTATTGCGAATAACGCGTTTTTGTTCTCTTGCAACGTCATCAGATCGGTTTGTAAGTTGTTAGTCAACGGAATGCATTATTGGAAATAAATATATGGAAATAATTAGATTTTCCAATCCGTCAAATATAAATTGTCGGAAATAACGAACCACCTGTGATGATGCATACATATATATATATGAGTGAACATATACATTGTACATAGAAAATGTTCACACATTAGCACACTAAAATATTTCATATATGATGTACTTGCCGAAAGTTCGTTTGTAATCTTGTACAGAGTTTCAAGTGTCTCGGAGGCCATTTCACGCATGTGTTGTAACCACTCTATTAGGAAATAAAGAACCTCATTTGCTATCATTTTTTCCTCTCTCTTTGGGGATGCCATTTGAAGCCTTCAGTTTTCTCGTTTGGTTTTGTGTTTTGCCCGATTCCTGACATAACTAAAAACTTATAATTGATTAGTCCATGTAAAATAGATCGACAGAGCTATGAAAAACAACTTTGGGGTTCGGTTGTTGTGACATTATGGATAATACATCACATAATCGCCTGACGTTAAAAAAGGAGGAATAAATGGATGAGTAAGAGAATGAAAGAATTGTTCAATGTTCAGCTGAGACTTGAACCTTAAAATTAGAATGTTTATATATATATATATATATATATATATATATATATATATATATATATATATATATATATATATTTCAACATTTTTACATAGCTTCAAAATTGGCAGAATTTGGACCAAATATCTTAGTTTTTTGTTTATAACTTTTCAAGGTTGAATCTTGCTTCAATAATTTCTTTATTTATTTTATTTTTAATCTTTGTTCCAAATTCTGTCAATTTTGAACCGGTATAAGAATGTTGGAATGGACTTTTTGAAATACATTGGATACTTTTAGCACTCACTATATATACATATATATATATATGTATGTATGTGAGTATGAGTGTGTGTGTGTGTGTGTGTGTGTGTGTGTGTGTGTGTGTGTGTGTGTGTGTGTGTGTGTGCGCGCGTGTGGCGGAACTTGTAAATTGACAAACGCCCAAAGGCGTCACTGGGTTCATTTGAAAAGTGCACTGCCATCATAAATCGTATTTTAATAGATGTAACGACGCACTCTCCTTTGGCACATATCCGCCGATGGAGGTTCCGTGCATTTTGACGAGGGTGTGTAGTCGCTAGATATCTGTACCCGCCTTTACTGTGACGTACGTTTATACGTCTACGATGGGTCAGAACGATAAGCTGCTATTAACTGTGGCAGTTGTCGGATAAACCTGCGGGTCGGCCCGAGCACAGAATTCACATTTCACTCAATGTCAGGGGGAATTAACTCTGATGTCCTCTAATCAAGGCACCAGGAAAGATCGGTGTTTTAATATGTCCGTTCGTTCGCGTCTGTGGGTGAGAGTGTTCGTACATGAATATATTTGATAACTATCGCAGATTTTACAAGAATGCGAATGTAATGACTGCTATGAAAGTAGGAAGATCGTATTGCAACCATTTTCCAAGAGGTATAGTCTAATTTACATTGAAAAAAATATGATTTGTCACCCTGACTCTTATCTGCGCTATGATACCGACCACCGGTGTCAGTAGGAAATATGCAATGTATGCATAGATAGATAGATAGATAGATAGATAGATAGATAATTATTTAACTTTGATGGCCTCGAACCAACCACTCTGCCAGCAGTAAAAAGAATCTGTATTTGAATATGTTTGTGAATGTATATTTGCATGCTTACAGGTATGCGTATGTGTGGATACAAATATATCTTTAAGATGATTTCATTGAATAAGTTAGGTCAATCTTATTGATTAATTTTATTTCATTGACCTTGCAGGAATGGTTTGATTAGCTTACATGAAGGAATTTTGTGAACGTCGTGGACGCCCGTGTGCGTCAAGAAGAATCTGTTTATCGAACATTTCTGGATTCAGTTTGATATTGAAGCGTTGATCATTTTGATATTTAAAAAAAAAAACATTCTAGACGGTTTCACAAGGTTCATCTTCAAAATCCTCTTGACTCTCTGCAAAATTGCTTGTACCTCTGGAACCCAAGTGCATATGATGTACATTTTTTCTCATTAACTCCAGTTAGCATACGAAAAGATTTGGTAGCCCTTTCGTTCAATCTAACAAGATATATCAAACTGATACGTCATTCGAATTTTTCTTATCTGACTTTTTTGCAGTACGTCGGGAAAAATATGTCTACCTCAAGCAACGTGTAATCACGAACTCGAGATGTGCATGGATTGAAACTTTCGGGGGTTGTCTATGCTTGCCCATTGGTCACCCAATACGTGTATGAATGCTGTGGTTTGACTTACATAAGCTGAATCTAATTAATAGCCACAGCTCGTATTTAAATCTGACAGCGTGGCACAATGATAGAAGGCCTGGATTGTACACAGTTTGTTTTTGCAAGGGTTAAAATACAATATGAGGTTAGTTGATAGATAGATAGTTACCCACGTAGTTACTTGAAAATATCTGTTTGTATGCATAAGTATTTATGAAACTAGCAATGACAATATTGGAAGCCTTGTTGAAAATGAAATTTTTATTTCGACGTTTCGTTCGAGACTAAAGTTTCTCTAAGAAAGTGAAGGAAAATGAAGTGAGGAAACAAAGAAACGACTGTTTTTAAGTAAAATTTGAATTGTGGGTCGGTGAAATATTTAGCAAAATAATAATTAATCCTTTAGGTTTGTATATAAATATTTCTTGAGTGTGCATGGTATTTTGTAAGCATAAACAATTAAAAAAAGTTGGTGAATTTATACTAGGGACAACCACTCTTCCATAACTATTTGTCAAGGCAGGACAGTAGAGGCAAAATGGTTGCTACCGCCATTCTCATTTATGATAGGGACCAAATCAACAATATGTGAATGTTTCCTTGTACACACATGTATACAATGACGAATACGCATGTCTGTGCACAATCATGTTCACTCTTATACGAGTGAGCTTTTATGAAGGCGTTGAAGTTGGGGTAGAAAAGAATAAAGCGAAATGTTAATCCACACATGCACACTCACGAAAACAACTATGTATGTATTTGTACCTCTTATGAATGAATCACTGAAGCCCACGAGTCTACCAGAATTAATTGCTAAAAAAATCAAGGTTGTAAGTCCAACAATGTGACAAGGATACACACGCATACATACACACATACACACATAAATACGGACACTCAAAGAGAAGAAGCTGTTGCCCATTTAGCTTGTTGGTCGGGCAGGTCATTTGTGGGGCCATGGTGATTCAATATATATATAGTCTTGAAAGCTTTACAGTTTTAAACATTGAATATATATATATAAATAAAAAAACTTTTTCAAAAATTTATGTCATTTCAGTTACTTATTTCCCAATATATATATGTGTATATATATATATGTATGTGTGTGCGCGTGTGTATGTGAACAATGGATAATGAGACAGTCTCAGGAGTAAAAATAAAAGGAGACTGTATTTGTTAATTAATAATATGTTCATGAATCAGTTAGAATGTTATACATGTTCCGGGAAAGGTTCCCATCTTCGGTAGCATGTGTAAACCTTTTAGTGATTAAAAGGTTTCCGTAGAAAACCAATTTAGCATCAGATGTTTTGCTTCGAAAGCAATAATGGAAATCGAGAATGAGGATTCCTGGGAGGTCATGGTGGTGAGTCTAGACTGTTCCATGTTTGTGAAGAAATCGATGTTGATGATTTGACAATCGGGAAGTGAAAAAAAAATTAAGTGAAAAACGAGGGCTGCATCTCGAAAATTATCACGTGGACATGCTCGTATGCATTTCGTTGGTTCTGCCATCCTCTTCAAAACGCACATGCAGTGGTTGCAGAAAAAAAGCTGTCTGCTGTGTATATATTTGAGAGTGTCACTTGTAGAACCACCATCATCATTTTGCCAGATTGCACTCACATCCATAGAACAAATATTTGCATATATACACAGAAAGATTGATACACACACACACATACACACACACAAACACACATATACATATCTATACATATAAAGATACGATATATTCATATTATTATCATTATCATTTAAAAATGGGTATATAATGATACAGCAATAATTATAATATATAATATTCCATTATTTTGAAACTATATTAGAAATTATCTCAAGTTGATACACGATGAAACTACCATTTGGTCTAGACAGCCTAAATGGAACAATTACAGAAAATGGGACAGCTGCAAGAATTAAAACTGTGACCGATTAAGTTGCTGCTTTAATGTAGGGTTGCTGTTACCATTGAGCTAAAGAGCCTGACTGAGAGACAATTATTTATTCTATTGTTGTTTATTCTATTTATGCTATCTAAGCCAAGTGACACAACTCCATGTAATAATGCAAGGTCCTTTCAAATAGATTACCAAATATAATGCATTCATTTGATTTGATTGAATTGGATAATTTTAGAATAAAGTTGTGTTTTTGTATTATGTATATATGAATAGATACATATACGCGTATAAATATATATATATATGTGCGTGTATGTGTGCGTGGGGGTTTGTTTGTGTGCATGCGTGTGATGGAGAATACTTAGCCGTTGTAAACGTTGCCGAGGTAGAAGAGCCATATTAATTCCGCTCGTTAATCTTAATTATTGTGCGGAATGTTGAACGCTCAGTGTTTGTTGTTATCTCACCATTTCTCTTCTCTTCCGTGGGAATTTCGTTTTTTGTTTTGTTTCGTCATTCAAAATAGATTTTCTTTATTCTGGCAACGCAATACGTCAGATTCATTATCAGAATTGGCTGGAAAACCGTCATTAACCCCCACCTAAACAACCAAAAAACAAAAAGACAGGTCTGGGTAGTCACTCAATTGAAACTGTCATCTGACCAACGTCTTTTGGGAGCATCCCATGCTGGGGGTGACTGCCATATTTTACGGCATGTATGTATTTTTCTCTCAGTTCAGTCTTTAGAGGCGAACACTCTATCAGTTGTATATTAACGTTACTGTACTATGCAACTAATGTAAACATCCATCTTTGGAGGAGGCTTAATATAGATTTGAAAGGATAAACGGGTATCATGAGGTATTATTCATGAACTAATTCAACTCAATTGAAACTCTGTTGCTAAGAATATTTTTGTAGGTTATACTCATTTTTGGACGGCAGCATATTCATATTTTTGGCAACAGAGTTTCAATGCTGTAGAGCTTTGTGATAAATGATACCCGATGATATCCGTTTTCATTGTGTTCCACTCGAAATAATGAAATCCTGTTATGTTTGGTTTAGAAGAACATACAAAAAATTGGTAGGAGTGTACTCATTTATGGGCGATACTGAATAGGAAGAGTTGTTGGCTTCATGGCTGTAATACTTATTCATTTCCCAAAGGTCGGTGTTTGGGAGCAGCGAAAAAAAAAAAAAAAATTCAAATGCTGATTTTTTAGGCCGGCTCATTCTACTTGCAATTTTATTTATCATTGAAATCTAGCATGCGTACTCGGACGACCCAACAAGGGACATAACTTCATTGTAACGGTCACTGAGAATTGCCTATCTTTCCATCATTCAGGAACACTTAGCACAGTCCTTAACCCATTCATGCCCAAAGTACTATATATAGCAAGTGTTTTTAGAGATGCAATTATGTCATATTAAAATTATGTTAAATTTGAATTATTAGCCAATTGTACCTTGTATCTATCCAACGTGCTATATTTAGTAGGTACGAAGTAAATAAGAAACAATGACTCAAATAAGAGACAGGTCTGGTAAGTCACTCAATAAAACGACCTCAGACATTTTTCTATGATTTCTGCCCAACAAAAGGTGTGAGAAATAACTTATACAGTGATTGTTGTTATCGATGTTGTTGTTGTATCATTATCATAATAATAATAATAATAATAATAATAATAATAATAATAATAAGAAGAAGAAGAAGAAGAAGAAGAAGAAGAAGAAGAAATACAGTAAATAGTTCTCACCTCCATTGCACACATTATTAGAAAAAATGTCAAAGTTGATGTATGAACTAAACCCAGCATACATCACTTTATACGTAGAGGAATGTGTGAGAAAGGGTTGAGTCGTCTGTATATGTAAAAGCCCCCCTTCTCTCTCTGTCATAACTCAGAAAGTTGCTAGGCTTAGGTCTCTGGTTAAGACCCGGCTGGAGACTCACATAAAAAGGAATCAAATCTGATAACAACAACAACAACAACAACAACAACAACAACAACAATAATAATAATAATAATAATAATAATAATAATAATAATAATAATAATAATAATAATAATAATAATAGAATAAATCTGGCAGAGACAGTTTGCATTTAATTCGCACGAATACCCTTGGCAAAAGCATGAATCCTCTTCTATCCCTTGCTATGAGTAAACAGCAGGAAAGTTAGAGACGCTTAGCTATATAAGCTAGACGATCTTGGGGGTTTGGCTAGAACCCTGTTCCCGTAAAAACTCACAATTGCTGCAAAAACAATAATTGGATATCAATAGCTCAATTGAGATGAAAGAAATTAATAATGTCTGTCAATGTTCATCTAATAATATTCCTTGTTTAGCCCGATTCATTCAACGGCCTTCTTCATATGTAATATCTGAATGCAACGGTGGGGAACATAATACTCCAATTGTACGAAAAACTCTTTGAATCTTCATGACCCTTCCTAAAACAATTGACTGAATTCTTCTGATTCCTTTTATTCCACAAGGAAAGAAATATTCCTTTTTTTAGTTTATTCACTCACTGCCTTCACGATGGTGAATTAGGCCGAGTCTCTTTCAGCCGTTTTTTAAAACTTCCTCTATGAATTGAAACGTTCCTCGTTATCCTGTTAATCTTTCTCGATTATTCCTTCTTTGCTAGGGACCTAACAAACTATGTTCTAATCTTGATTTGCGTTTATTGATTGAACACACATTATTTCTGGGATTTGTTTCCGAGGATTTATTTTACGTCCAGGGCTGAAATCTCTGCCGACCCTATAATATCCTGTTACCAAGAAATATGAAGAAAAAAAAACAAAACATTTCTATTTTCCAGCTCTACTGCCATTCATCATCATCATCAGTCTTTTAACGTCTGTCGTCTGACATAGACCTTCCCCAGGATTTGCTACACCTCTCTATCGTGAGTGTCACGGATTTAATCGTTATCTCCATCTTGTATTCTGTCAGCCTTGGTTGCACTTGTGATCTGTGGGTATTCATGTTGTGAGTCATGATGTCCATCGATTTCTACTATTCTTGCAACATGACCAACCCATCGTCATTTGGGTTTTCTGATAGATTCTATGATATCTCGGACTCCTGCTTTCTCCCTGATATTTTGCATTGTTTTGTGATCTTTCCACGTGAGGTGGCGCATGATTCTTTCATGTACACGTTGTATGCTTCTCAGTTTACGGGTCAGTCTCTTGGTTAGGTTCCATGCTTCAGCTCCATAGGTGACTATCGGGAGGATGCATTGGTTGAATACTCTCTTTTTAGGATTATTGGGATCTTCTTGTTTTTGAAGGTTGTGCTTGCTCTGCCAAACGCTTGCCATCCTAGGGTGTAAAAACAATCAAAACTTACTGACCAATTTAATGTCAGAGCATTCTTTATTTATACAAAAAAATCATAGAAATTTCAGTCAATCAAGTCATTTATCTTTCATGCTTCATTCCCCGTTCACTTACCTTCTCTGGTTTCATTCACCCCTAAAATAATTTCATTCATCGTCGGGTGAGTCATTCGGCTGTTTTAGAATCCCAAGTGCAGGCTGCTAGAACCATTATCTGATTAGCGGAGAACCTTGACGCACGTGCCATTAACACGTACTCTTGTTCAGTGTTTTCAGTGGATTTAGGTTATCCGATTGCAAACTTAGAGAAGTGGTGTTATTCCACTTGGTAATGGACTGGGGGTGGGGGAGCAGCTAACTAAAACGCTAAACTGAGAGGCCGCTAAAAGTTCAGCGGAAGCAAAGATAACTGTTTACCGCTTAATTTTATTGAATTTAGATCATGTTCATTTTTTGGCGCTAAAATCTTTAAAACAAGGAGGAAATTTTTACTCCCCTAAATATAGTGAGTATTGTTTTTGTTCTGGGGGAATTAAACCCCGATTTGAACTGTGGGTTTTATTCAGAGCTCTATGTTGACAGAAAACAAACCTTAGCCACTTGTAGCTATAAAAAAGACTAAATTCAAAATGACTGTACCTCATGCGTTTGAGCAAGAATGGCCATCCTTGGTAACTGTACAGCATGCTCTTACTCAGATTCCTTAACCGACATTCAAATGGAAATTCTGCCAGCTTATACCACATCCTCGATAGAACCAAATTGATATGGGTATCACTGAAAATTTCAACACGTAGTAACGCACAAAACTGAATAACCAGAGGCTCGGAGTCAGTGGAGAAATGCTTTTGATGTTGTCAACTGCAAAAGAAGCCAGTGCAAAATTAAGCTATTTTAGAAACGATACGGGATTTAGCTGACTGTTGACGCAGTTTGAAAAGTAAGACAATCCAGAATTGTTTTGCCCATTGTGGCTTCAAAAGTTTAAATGGGAATGCTGAACCTGAAGATTCCAATATTCAAACGTTGTCACTGGTGCATAATGTCACCCTACGCAGACGAATTCCTGACTATTGATAAAAAATTGCAGTGTTCCTTTAAAAAATGATGAACGAAAAGATCTATCACTCAATAGAAACTGTCATGTGTCCCAAGTCTTTTAGCAGTATGCCATTGTAGGGATGATCAATTAAAAAAAATTGAAAAAGGGATGGTCCCTGAATAAGTTATTTCTCTCACCTTTACTAAATTATATCGATATTTGGGTCACCCTATATATGTTTTAAAAAAATGAATTATGGTAAAAGCTCCCAAGGAAAAATATCAACAGAAATACAGTTTATGGTTAGTAGTTTGAGACAATAAATTCAATTTCCTGAAGTTACACTTTGCAACGCTGCAACACTTACCTTTAAAGAGGGGAATTGATTCTGTTTAACGATTTCCGTTGAATGAATTTTAGTTAATAATCACTGTAAATCATTATGAACACAAAAGACATGCATCTTGGGTAAATTAATTCTATTCAAATTTTTCAAGTCCTCCAACCCCAGAAACTTTAGGTGGTCGCTGTTTGAAGTAGGCCAAATGTAGCCCCCACAACGGTAAACTACAAAGGAATGCCCTGGAGATTTGAGGATCAACTCTTTTAAAGGAAGGAATGAAAATAGTCCTTATTTTTCTCTTGATGTAGTGTACGATTATGTAAATTCTAAGTTTTAATTTTGACAGAGCAAACTGCATTACATACTTACGAATAACATCCCTGGCTGCTGCTGGGTCAAAATCCACTCCTTCTTCTGTTCAGACAGAAGATGATTACAGTAACTTTTGTATTGTATATATGATGAATAAGAAATTATAAAAATACATTTTTTACTATAAATAGATTTACTAACTAGAATGATAAAAAAAGCCCATGCGTATTTGTAAGATAAATCTCGTAGAAATCTAAGACTTGTGATTTGAATCAACAACAGGGAATGTTAAATTCATAAATGTATTTATTTATTAGAATGAAAGGAGCCTTTGTATATTTCCAGAATCTATTTTGGTGGATGTGTGAGACAGTTAGTTGTGATTTCAAATCACGTTGAGGGGTTGTTGATTTTTACTCTCCCAGATAATGAGGATTGCCCTTGTTGTTTTTGGTACGATAGAAAAACCCAGTTAACTCTAGGTTTGGTCAGAAGTTTCCCAATGAATTCATGAAGTTATTTAGTTCATTGAAAATATAAGCGTTATATTATTTATTGTTCATGGCATGAACAATACTGAGTCGATAATACTAGTCAATACACTTGAAAGAATTAATGGATTCACAGTTTTCCCGCGATTCGAAAGAAGACCATTCATATAAAAGCTTCCCGAAAGCAGAAATAACGTAAATCGATTAAGCTTTTACCATTGATCTATATGGGATTTTTTTCGAGCATCCCCACTTATTGATTAGGGTGGTATGTCAAGCAGAGACATCAGAAGTTGTGGTGGTGAGAGGTTCAGGTGCCTTTGGTGTAGTAGAGAGAAGAGGATTGCGCTGCCCCTATCATCGTTTGCTGCAATCCAAAAAGAAGCTGAATGCTATTTGGGCTTTTCTGCCTCTTTTAGAAAAAGCGAAAAAGTGGTCAAAAGCAAAATTTCGAAAAGCAACAACTAAATCTATTTGAATTCAATTAGATGATTTTTTTAGAAAAAAAAACTATAAAATATTTTCAGTGGAAGAGTCCATCGTTTGAAATGGGTAAGGTATTTAACAAAGTAGTTAACTTCAAGTGGACGAGTCTATGGTTATAAATGGAGAATCGAGAAAATCACATTGTTTATCATTTAAGTATTAGGTTGTCTCCCATAAAATGGCCGTTTACAAAAGGATATATAGAAACAAATTAAAGATATAATCAAGCCTACTTTGTTAATGAAAATAAGCTTTATTTTCTCCAATAACTTTTTTCCTCTTGGCTTCAAGTGTAAACATTCATTTTAATTTACAGAAATTAGTGTCTTTGACGCAAAAGATTGTTCAAATGCTGTCATTACCACTTCTCTGTTTTACTTCTTATGGCGAAAAAAGCTCAACCTGCTGGAATAGGCGATAATCTGCAGGAGACAAGTCTTGAGAATATGACGGATGAAAGAAGATTTCATAATTAGGTTGCAGCAACTTTGTTCTGGTCGGATTGCCAATGTAAGGTCTAACATTGTCAAGCAACAAAATTGGCCTATATGTCTACTGGATATTATCATTCACATTTTGCATTTCATCAATTTGTTGGAAGAATGGTTGAGTTTTCAAATGCAAAATTGATGTTTCTGAGAGCTTGAACAACATTTTTACCGAATTAGAACTCCTGCAAAAACAATAGTTCCTTAAGAACAGCATCTTCAAAAGTGATGGATTAACTTTTTAAAAGTTATATGATGACTCCTAAGTTGAAAATTGATAAGGAATCTTATGTCGTAAAATCAGTTAATAAGCATTTCTATATTTTCTGCTTCATAATTTTTCAGAATCATAATCACGAAGACAAATGCCTAGAGAAAAACCGGCCATTTCATGTGGGACAACTTGATAGGTTTCTTTGTTTCAATTCCGTTAATGAATGCAAATTTGTTTTCAAAAATCTGCCTTTCTAATGCAAATCCCTTGAGAAGGAACTACCGCTTTCAGGAACCAGAATTGGTGGTCCGGATGTGTTCTGCTCAAGCGGAATCCGTTGTATATATCAAGATCACCCCCACAATCCCTACCTGTGTATTCTGGCACGTGTTCTTTGTTAAACTATTACTCCGGACGTGACCTGCTATGTTTTTTTTCACGCCGGCACGCAACTCCACTTTACACCTCACTCTCAAGTAGCACAGACGCGCGCCCCGGGATTGAATCTCACCAAAAAGATTATTTCAAGGAAAGAAGTGTATTATCTACTACTTATCTGTAAACTTTCAGGAAAGGTTTAACGAGTTGACAATGGCGATTTGCAACAAGATAATTAAACAAGTTTCAGCTAGGAGAACTCATTTTCTTTTGTTTCGTGTTTGATTGCAACAACAGGGTTCTTTGCAATTTCAAACAGGGGGGTGGGGGGCTATTAGTAAACGTCTTCTGGGTCCCCAAATCAAGCGGGAACAAAAGCTTTATTGAAAGCAGTCAACTGATTATATAAAAACAAGGACGGGTCTGGTTAGTCACTGAATAGGAGCCGTCATGCTGTGTTGGGGGTGATCAATTGGAAAATTAGAGGAAGGGATGATTAATGAACAAGTTACTTCTTTCGCGGGGGCGGGGGGCAGTGATCACTAAAAAGTCTGAGCTCGGTTAGTTTAGTGACTAACCAAACACGTTTGTCACTTGAGTCATTCATATATATTTATATCGTACCTCCTATGTATAGCACGTTGGTCAGATACAAAGAAGTGTTGAGTAATGATTTAAATTTAACATAATTTAAATAAGGTTATTGCATCCTTTGAAAACACTTGCTATATATAGTTGCTTTGGATTGAATGAATGTCTTTAGGCACCATGCTGTGTTGGGGTGATCAATTGGAAAATTGGAAAAAAGGGTGATCAATGAAAAAGTTACTTCTCTCGCCTTTTGGGGACAGTAATCAATGAAAAGTTCTAATTAAAACAAACAGAAACAGGCATAGACAAACTAAAGGATGAATTTAGCCGTAACTTACATTGCAAATTGAACCCCCACTAAAAACCTGTTAGGTGGGGTTAAACCCGCCCCCCAAAAAACAACGTTTTTTCGAGACAAGGTGTGATGGTTTAAATTTTCAGCCTTCTCGCTCCATTGGTACGGCTTGTACGCGTGATACATATGAAGCCAGTCAGACTAGCTGAAAAACTGATAGAAACCTATGTTGACAATTTTGGCAATAGTTCGGAATGTATTTGTACATATATGATATATATATAAAAACTATAATTCAGCCTGGAGTTCACCAATCAAGTGATAATTCATGTCTGTTTACTGGAAATTTAACTTTTTCATCATCATCATCATCATCATCATCATCATCATCATCATCATCATCATCATCATCATCATCATCATCATCATCATCATCATCATCAGTCTTTTAATGTCTCTCTTTGGACATAAACTCTCCCTTGGATTCGCCACACCTCCCTATCGTGAGCGTCGCGGAACCAATACTTTCTGAATTTGTGTACTTCGTTTCTCCATCCTGTATTCTGTCGGCTTCGATTGCGCATGTGATCTCGGGGATCAATGTTGTGAGTCATGATGTCTATCGGTTATCTACCATTCTTACTACATGACCAGCCCACTGCCATTTGAATTTCCTAATGGGTTCTATGATGTCTCAGAGTCCTGTTTTTCCGCTGATATATTGTGCTGTCTAGCGATCTCTCCATGTGAGGTTGAGCATAATTCTTTCATGTGCACGTTGCATAGTTCTCAGTCAGCAGGTCAATCTCTTGGTTAATTTATCATATGAATTCATTTTGAGGAAATATTGAAGCAAAATAAGGAATAATTTGTGTTTTTTTACAAAAAAGATTCTCTGAGATATGCATTCTGTTGAATGACTTTTGTTTTATGCAACAAAATGAAAAATGAATCACTGTCCCGACTTGGAACTCTGATACTTTAGTAATGTTTTCTTTCAGTATACGCAACATAGCCTTTGTTTCAGTTTCTCCTTTAATCATAAGACTACTTGTCTGCACTCAGGCGTTCCCTGGTTCTTCACCGTGAACCTGGAAGCCTTCCCTTTGCAAATAGTAATAACCTGAAATAACGTAGACAACTTTTAATTTCTACCTGTTCGAATTCGATCTATAAACTTTCAATAAGCATTTCTAACTATAATTTTGGTATTTTATAGTCGTGGATACAGCTGCACATGGAATGACTAGTCTTGTAGATGCTCTGCAAAGGAATCGAAACCCAAGACTTTTAAGAGAATATCACCCACTTCGTCTTTGTTATAATCGTTACTGAGGAAGTCTTTCTGGTCACGAGGCGGCTTTGTACTTGAACGTTTCATTAGTAAGTTTGCACCACCACCTCTAGGCTTCCTTTCCATGGCTTTAATGGAATTCCCTGGTACATATCTGAGCAGAGAAGTACGTCACTCTTTCTTGGTATCATATTGAATACCTTCTTATAGACGTCTCTGGAGTTGGAATCTCTGTAAGGCTGTGGAACAAAGCATCACCATCAACGACAAGTAGAGTACTGACGACATCACGCTGTTTTGGATCGGTTGCAGTTTGTAAATTAGCTTTAAAAGTTACAGTAAATGTCTACATTACATTTGCTTCGCATGTGTTGTTCACATTCCACAAGCATTTCCTATACATACATACATATATATATATATATATATATATATATATATATATATATATATATTAAGAGATGGATAGATATGATCCTACAAAATGAATGATAAATTGCATTATATTATATGGAAACTTATTTGGACTGATCTCCCATCTCCTGTCATTACACGGTTAATGTATCACTCACACTAAGGAACGTAAATGAAAAAAGTAATTCAAGAAAATGGGGCTGCAGTAGGAATCGAACCTGCCACCGATAAGGTAGCCGCTCTTACGTAGCAAGGCTCTTACCATTGAGCTAAAATTGAAAGCAGTTATACGGGCCTTTGCATTACCAGCGGCTGTTTAACTCAATGGTAAGAGCATCGTTATGTATGTATATGTATAGCCTCTTTTCTGTCTCTTCAGACAGGGGGACAACACTGGAGTGACCCTCAAGGGCACACACCTAAGTGAAGCGTATGGAGATTTTGAGATGACCAGTCGTCAGAAGCCCACCACCCCCACGGCATCGATGATGCAATGCAGAGGGGGACGATAATTTTTTCTGTAGAGGCTTCCGAGAGGACATCTCATTGGGAGTCAAGCTGCCTTAAGGGGGCTAAACTCCCTTGTTTGGGATCAAAGTTGTTTTTCTCCTAGACTGGCTGCCTCCCCAAAGTTAGAGAACTCAATCTGCCCTGCAATTTTATGCATACCTACGAAGGGAAAAGATATGTCATTCGCGTTTCCCTATGGCATTAGAGCGAAGTGAACATAAAACTGTGGGCGAGACTTAAACTGCTTCGTCCAGTCATATATATATATATATATATATATATATATATATATACACACACAAACACACACAAAGCACACACGTGCACGCATGCGCGCACGCGCGCACGCCCCCCCCCCTATATATATATATATATATATATATATATATATATATATATATATATATATATATATATATATATATATATATATATATAATTTACAAGGATATATTCCCGGTGAATGTTAACTTATCAAGCCTAACACACATATCAGTAACTGGCAAGATGCTTTGTTTTGTAATGTCCTGTAATTAAGAAAACAAAAAGCCCATTTTCATTTGAATGGCGTATTTTTTATTATCCAATCAGGTTTCATTGTTTTCAAAAACTTAACGATTCTAACCAATAATCACTATGCATTTATACAGACGATTCTTCAGACTTAAGTCCCTATTCTCTGGAATACAAAAAATATATGCAATCTTTTTCCTGATTAAACTATCTTTCCTCTCACTTTATGTTTACCTTCAGTTTATTTTTCTTCATTTTCCACGTATTCTAAATCTTTTGCTATCTCTAAATAATTTAGAAAAGGTTTTTAAAAAAAAAAATTTATAAAGCTAAGTAGAAATTTGCTCACAGGAATCCTCAATCAATATTTAACAAACACATATATCAAGTAAATTATTAAATTCTAAAACAGCTAATCATTCAAGTAAAAGACTTTTCAAAAAATATATTGTAATTTAATCCTAGATTTAAAATTGAACAAATTTCAAAAAATTAGATAAATTTTCAGAAAATCCAAATCAAAAGAAAATTATTGGTAGTATCATTTCCTATATCATCAATTCATCATTTTATTTTAATTCTTAAAAATCTATAAAATCTAATAATGATGAGAATTAAGTCGGATATAAGATATATATGCGGGTACCTCTTGTGAGGCATTAAGTCTTAATTGAACTCTCCTCTGCTCAAAGTAAATTACATTAACAAAGTTTTGATATTATCTTGTTATTGGTAATTTGAACAAATTTTTAAAAAACATTTCTATCTTATTTTTTCTAATCTCATTTTCATTTCAATTTCTGATCGTATCATTTTTTTAAATTGTGAGTTTGTAGTTGTCTATTTGTAAATTGAATCGGAAAATACGTTATTCAAGTTTGAATGACTTGTTTTCATAATTACAAGAACAAAACATATCACTGGTTGCCGATGAGTGCCTTAGGCTCGAAATGTTAACATTCAACGGGGTATATCCTTGTAATTCTCATTTTTAAAAAATAAATATACGTAAAATATCCAGCACTGTGATCAAACATCAACAACGGATAAAATCTGTTTTCTCTTCCTTCTTGTATTTTTGCAAATTGGAAATTTATGGTAACTCAGAGTTTTATGCAACTGATGCAATCTCCAGACCATACAAAATTGTAATATCATGAGCTTTTATTGTAATATTTTCGATTGAGACCTCTTCCCAAAATAAAGAACCTTTGAATCAAAATCATATTTGAAATTAAGTATTTGTATTTAACATTTGATATTCGTCGACCAGATGATAATATATTATCATTCGAGATGGAATTAGTTGATTTCCTGGTTTCCTAGTTCGTTTATTCAGCCAGAGGGGAAAAAGGAGTTTAATATTTTCAGCAACCGTAGTTTCCCACTCGTTATACATCCACTTCCTTCTGTACAGCACACCCTCAACCAGAATGGCGACTCCCAACTCACCCAATGTTATGGATGGAAACGGGACAGTGGACACTTCTTAAAAGAGATTATTTTGTTTGAAAAGTAAGACTACTGTATTCGCTAAGATGGCGAGCCTTTGGCAGAGCAAACTCAACCTTCAAAAATAAGAAGATCCCATTATTCCTAAAAAGAAGGGTGTATAACCAATGCATCCTCCCAATAGTCACTTATGGAGCTGAAACATGGAACCTAACCAAAAGACAGATCCGCAAATTGAGAACCATGAAACGTGCACATGAAAGAATTATGCTGGGCCTCACAAGTACAGTACATCCAGGAAAAGCCAGGAGTCAGGGACATCGTAGAATCCATTAAAAATCTCAAATGGCAGCGGGCTGGCCATGTTGCCAGAATGGCGGACATTGTGACTCACGACATGGATCCCCCGAGATCACATGCGCAACCAAGGCCGGTATAATATTAGATGGAGAAACGAGCTGAACATGAGAAAGTAGAGGCTCAGCGAGGCCCATGATATGGAAGTGTGGCGAATCCTGGAGAAGGTCTATGTCCAACGACGGACGTTGAAGGACTGATGATGATGATATTTCGATGGATAAGGCTACCTTTTGATAAGACGAGGCCCTGATTTCAGTCTGAATTTAATGGTTTTAGTCCCTATTTTTGTATCTGGCCTATAAGGCGACCCATTTTTTGCGGGTGTGGGTATTTTTTCTATGCTCTGTGTGTCTTTTTATCCACCTGGATATACGGTACTTATGTCATTGATTAACTCAGTTAAAACCGTAAATTGAAATGCGATCTTTCGTTTTATGTTACCGGAAATCGTAGATCACTTTGACTTAGTGAAACAAATAACGGATGCATTGAAAGCATAAAATGGGCTACAATTACAACGTGTTTATTAATTTGATATTTAATTTCATTCATTTAGATATTTAATATTCATTATTATTTATTTATATCGTTATTTATGATTCATTACCCGTATAACTGTTTATCCTTATTGAATAACCGTAGCCACCAAAGGTGGTCAAGAGTTCTATCCCATTTTATATGTTTGTGTGCTTATTTGTTTATATGTTTGTGTGTTTGCATGTTCCAGCACTCCTGGCAATACCATTTTGTCTGTAGGCTTGAGAATTAGCATCAGTGTTCCACTACACACCTTGAATTCTTTATCCAAATAAACTTTTTTTTTTACCTTTTGGGAGCTTATCAATAACATCTAGATGTTTCTAGATGTTTTATGTTCTCTTTTAGATATATCCAGTGGAAATAACATCTAGATTCTCCAAAATTTCTAGACGCCTTTTTTACTCTATTTTAGATATTTTCCAATGGAAAACGCCAGTGATGTCATGAATAGAATTTATTCTGATCACATTTATTCTTTGATTGAACTTATTTCACATGACTTCAAAATCTAACGCTACGGCTGTTCAATTATGGACTATTTGTTAATACCATTATACTAGCATAGTACTGATCTAGTATAATACCCATCTAAAATAACGGGACCCGTCAGTTTTGATGGGTTCTATGCCTGCGAATAAACAAAAAACAAACGAAAAATACTTTACTACTAAGCCTGTGCAAAAAACGTCTCCGAGAATATCGGCGTCCCAAAAGATTCTTGAAAATGCATTCGCTGTTCGTGAACATGATACTAAGATCAAATAACATTGTAAATGTTTTGTAATTCAAGCTCCAAGCAGGACGTTCGCACAGCATGGCTCAAGAGTGAGCGCTTCTCTGGAACTGTATTCCAGCTGTGCAAAATAATAAAGCGTGTCTTTGTCAAGAGTGGTTGTATATTGACACTGACGCCGATGGTAAAGCCGTGGAATGGCAACCAGACATAATCTAAGACAAGAATTCGACAATGACTTGCTAAAGACTGCTTGCTATGGATAACCGAACTATTAGGTGTGTGCAAACGTTTCCAGCTTTTGAAAAAAAACTGTTCTGAAGCATATGTTCTGTCTGTGCTTTTTAAAAAAGAGCAATGGGAACTTTCGTACATGATTATAAAATTCATTGTCAGTAACTGTATTTACGGTTAAATCAACCTTAAAGAGGTGAGTGAATTGGCAAATCGATTTCTGATTATGTCTGAGGTAGTTTGTATTAACAGTTCATTAATGAGAAGGACAGGGATTACTCTCCACTACTGGTACCATGTAACCCGGTGCGACCTATCGCATATTACTTGGACGGATTTGAACTGCAAAGTACTCCCCTCCCTTTGCCTCGAGAGATGGCCTGAAAGACCCTGAATGTGTATCGAGCAAAGTTGACCCCTGACAGTCCGATTGTGAAATATCTGTTGGGTAATCGACCAATAAGGGGAAATTATTTGCAATCATTGAATGAACAAATTTGTGGCCAAAGAAGATGCCACCAAAGAAGACATTCTGAACGTCTTCTCGACGGCAAGAATCGCTGATAACGATAACTTACTATGTTTGCCAATAGATGATAATCGAGCAAATCGTTGAACAACTATAATTAATAAGCAACATGACGTTAATTGGTAATAATCGTTACCGAAATTTCACAAAGAGAAACGCTTTGCTTTTAAACCAGGACAACTTGCATTTTCTTCTGACTGTTTTTTATCCTAAAAAATCTACCTTACACCCCGATTATGAATACCTTTTATTTGAAAGAATGGAGATAGACATTGGGAAAAAACTTGAAGGATGCTTATAGAAATAAGAAGTTATAGAGAGAGAGGAAGAAAGATGGTAATTAAAGACAAAGTGATGGACAAGAAAGAAAAAGTGTAGGATGTTAGGTACTCCCACTAATACTGTGACGTCACCTTTTACCCCCTTCTCATTCAGCAGAGTTCCAGGTATCAAAATGGAGGAGTGTAATTGAGTTGACAATGGACCTTGAGTTTCAAGTCATGATTTTGTGCGAGATTGCGTTTTCAGAAGAGCCTCGTTCTGGAAGCAAAGATCAAAGTCGTTGTGAAGAAGAATTAGAGTGAAATTGTTCGTGAACAACACATTCAACTGGGAGTAATGTTCAAATAACCACAAGTTCTTTGTTATTTTGTGCAACCATGACGTCAATATCAGGTTGTATCTCAGAAAATGGCTGTTCCTTAGCATTTGTCTTTATCATTTTGATTTCGACAAATTCTGAAGCAGAAAATATAGTTTTACATATTTGACTGATTATACGACATTGGCTTTTTAATCGATTTCTAATTCACGATCCATCATATTAGTTTTAAGAAGATAACCCCTCACTCCTGAAGGTGCTGTCCTCAAAGGAAATCTGACTATTGATTTTGTAAGAGTTCAAAGTCAGTAAAAATACTGTTCAATCTATCCAGGACATCAATTTCGCATTTGGAATGGAAATTTGCACAGAACACTATGACGTTGGTTTCTCGATTTTCTAATCCGAGCCTGGAAAATGACTCTCGAGAACGCCCTCACTCAGTTGTTGACAATGAGAATTTAAAGTATGTTGTTGGAACTGATACAAGGAGAATTGTTCGAACTCCTGCTCAAAAATTACGGATTTTGAAAATAACAGCAGGACGCCGTCTAGCATAGTTTCCCTTTCATAAACCGCCATTTCATGTGGGACAACTTAATATAAAAAAGAATTGGTCAACCAGCATTGCGTCATTGAGAAGAAGTGACAGGAAAAACAGCCGATATACCGAAGGAAAAGCCAAAGAAAATTTTTTTTTAAAAAGGAGAGGAAGGGGAAATAGTTTCATAAAATAAGAAAAGATCAATAGAGCGGAACAACGAACAGACGACATCGACAGAGAGTGAAAAAAAGAGACCAGCACGGCGTAAAACTCAGAAGCACTTCGACAACTAACGAAGACAACGACAAAGAGACAAATCGTGCCTGTTTTTAGATGCTAGAGTAGAAAACGAAGGAGTTCCTCTGTGCTGGCGTCAAACCAAGTAATTTCCTGCCTCTATTTCAAAGTAATTCAAACTGGTCCGTAATGTGTTTGACATAAAGTCCCTCACCCCCATTTTTTTACGTTATCACCGGCCGTTTTACACATGTTTCGAATTAAGACATAAACCCCACATTCAATATGGATGCTGCAAGGCAGCTGTTATGGCCCCGGAGCTAATTAATCCACGGACTACATTCGGTGCAGTACATGCGCACAAGGACCGAACGTTTTGTTGCCTTTTCCCAAAATGGCCCCCGCAGAGCCGGAGAAGAAACTATTCCTATAAAAAAAAGTAAAAAAAGAAGATTGTTGAAGGGATATTAGGAAAGGAACTTCCTTATCAGATAACAAAAAACACATTAGTAGCTGAAAAATTAACAAGTCATGACTAAAGGGAAATAACTGCGTTTTCCTTATCCATCAGCAATTTTCTTTCGTTGTTGTATTCCGACATTTTTATTGTTCTATTTACTTCATATTTGTACCACGCACTAGATTTTACAAGCATGGAACGCTCCCTTCCAAAAAAATGAAATGAGTTCCCCTTCTTTTTCTAAGTGGAATACTAAAAGAAAAACAGTCAACTTGAATCATGACATTTCCTGGGTTTTTTTATCCATCATCCAAACCTATTATTATTAACCAAACCAAAACAAAAATACACGCACCCCCCGTACACACACACATATACACACACTGTATCTAACCCTCTCTCTATCACCCTTCACCCAAACACCCACCCACTCATATGTGTGTGTCTGTGTGTGAGAGAGAGAGAGTCGAAATTGGATATAGAATCCGACAAGATTAGTTATTCAAGACAATAAGGAAATTCTATTTGTCATGTTTCGCCTTTCAGCTTACTTGGGAATAATGAAAAAACAATTGGAAACGAAGTGCCAAAATCACGTTCAGCGTATGTTTTGCAGCTAGTCGTTAAAAACATGGCAGGTGCCTAGGGTGCAGCCGTCTCTGTCAGATTTTAAATAATGCCCGAATTGACCTGACCATAGATTGACTCGTGGGAGGTGAATAGAAATCATCACCCCCTTTCTCATATTGGGGTCAAGGTCTCTTGGCACACACATTTGCTGCCTTTAGCGTACATCTGTCTCTGTTGGATTTGCAAATGCCAAAATTGACCTGACTATAAATTGACTCATAGGAGGTGAATAGAAGTCATCACCACCTATCCTATGTTTGGGTGAAGGTCTCATTGGTTGAGTCATCTTCCTATTACGACATAACAAAAAGATGACGTTATAGACACTTTTATGTCTATGAAAATACAAAATCATGACTTTATGTCTAAGAGAATGCAGAATGGAGAAGAAAATGTGCTTTTCTTATTAGGATGATCTCATTGGTTAATTTACCTTCTTATTATAACATAACAATGAAGATTATGTCATAGAAACCCTTTATGATTTATGTCTAAGAGAATGCAGAATGGAGAAGAAAATGTGCCTTCCTTATTGGGATGATCTCATTGGTTAATTTACCTTCTTATTATAACATAACAATGAAGATTATGTCATAGAAACCCTTTATGACTTTATGTCTAAGAGAATACAGAATGGAGAAGAAAATGTGCTTTCCTTATTGGGATGATCTCATTGGTTAATTTACCTTCTTATTATAACATAACAATGAAGATTATGTCATAGAAACCCTTTATGATTTATGTCTAAGAAAATACAGAATGGAGAAGAAAATGTGCTTTTCTTATTAGGATGATCTCATTGGTTAATTTACCTTCTTATTATAACATAACAATGAAGATTATGTCATAGAAACCCTTTATGACTTTATGTCTAAGAGAATACGGAATGGAGAAGAAAATGTGCCTTCCTTATTGGGATGATCTCATTGGTTAATTCACCTTCTTATTATAACATAACAAAAAAGATTATGTCATAGAAAACCTTTATGACTTAATGTCTAAGAGAATGCAGAATGGAGGGGAAAATGTGCTTTTCTTATTGGGATGATCTCATTGGTTAATTTACCTTCTTATTATAACAAAACAATGACGATTGTGTCATAGAAACCCTTCATGACTTTATGTCTAACAGAATACAGAATGGAGAAGAAAATGTGCCTTCCTTATTGGGATGATCTCATTGGTTAATTTACCTTCTTATTATAACATAACAATGAAGATTATGTCATAGAAACCCTTCATGACTTTATGTCTAAGAGAATACAGAATGGAGAAGAAAATGTGCCTTCCTTATTGGGATGATCTCATTGGTTAATTTACCTTCTTATTATAACATAACAATGAAGATTATGTCATAGGAACCCTTTATGACTTTATGTCTAAGAGAATGCAGAATGGAGAAGAAAATGTGCTTTCCTTATTGGGATGATCTCATTGGTTAATTTACCTTCTTATAATAACAAAACAATGGAGATTATGTCATAGAAACCCTTTATGATTTATGTCTAAGAGAATACAGAATGGAGAAGAAAATGTGCTTTCCTTATTGGGATGATCTCATTGGTTAATTTACCTTCTTATTATAACATAACAAAGAAGATTATGTCATAGAAAACCTTTATGACTTAATGTCTAAGAGAATGCAGAATGGAGAGGAAAATGTGCTTTTCTTATTGGGATGATCTCATTGGTTAATTTACCTTCTTATTATAACAAAACAATGACGATTGTGTCATAGAAACCCTTCATGACTTTATGTCTAAGAGAATACAGAATGGAGAAGAAAATGTGCCTTCCTTATTGGGATGATCTCATTGGTTAATTTACCTTCTTATTATAACATAACAATGAAGATTATGTCATAGAAACCCTTCATGACTTTATGTCTAAGAGAATACAGAATGGAGAAGAAAATGTGCCTTCCTTATTGGGATGATCCCATTGGTTAATTTACCTTCTTATTATAACAAAACAATGACGATTGTGTCATAGAAACCCTTCATGACTTTATGTCTAAGAGAATACAGAATGGAGAAGAAAATGTGCCTTCCTTATTGGGATGATCTCATTGGTTAATTTACCTTCTTATTATAACATAACAATGAAGATTATGTCATAGAAACCCTTTATGACTTTATGTCTAAGAGAATACACAATGGAGAAGAAAATGTGCTTTCCTTATTGGGATGATCTCATTGGTTAATTTACCTTCTTATTATAACAAAACAATGGAGATTATGTCATAGAAACCCTTTATGATTTATGTCTAAGAGAATACAGAATGGAGAAGAAAATGTGCCTTCCTTATTGGGATGATCTCATTGGTTAATTTACCTTCTTATTATAACATAACAATGAAGATTATGTCATAGAAACCCTTTATGACTTTATGTCTAAGAGAATGCAGAATGGAGAAGAAAATGTGCTTTTCTTATTGGGATGATCTCATTGGTTAATTTACCTTCTTATTATAACATAACAATGAAGATTATGTCATAGAAACCCTTTATGACTTTATGTCTAAGAGAATACAGAATGGAGAAGAAAATGTGCTTCTCTTATTGGGATGATCTCATTGGTTAATTTACCTTCTTATTATAACAAAACAATGAAGATTATGTCATAGAAACCCTTTATGATTTATGTCTAAGAGAATACAGAATGGAGAAGAAAATGTGCTTTTCTTATTGGGATGATCTCATTGGTTAATTTACCTTCTTATTATAACATAACAATGGAGATTATGTCATAGAAACCCTTTATGATTTATGTCTAAGAGAATACAGAATGGAGAAGAAAATGTGCCTTCCTTATTGGGATGATCTCATTGGTTAATTTACCTTCTTATTATAACATAACAATGGAAATTATGTCATAGAAACCCTTTATGACTTTATGTCTAAGAGAATACGGAATGGAGAAGAAAATGTGCCTTCCTTATTGGGATGATCTCATTGGTTAATTTACCTTCTTATTATAACAAAACAATGGAGATTATGTCATAGAAACCCTTCATGACTTTATGTCTAAGAGAATACAGAATGGAGAAGAAAATGTGCTTTTCTTATTGGGATGATCTCATTGGTTAATTTACCTTCTTATTATAACATAACAATGAAGATTATGTCATAGAAACCCTTTATGATTTATGTCAAATGAATACAGAATGGAGAAGAAAATGTGCTTTTCTTATTAGGATGATCTCATTGGTTAATTTACCTTCTTGTTATAACATAACAATGAAGATTATGTCATAGAAAACCTTTATGACTTTATGTCTAAGAGAATGCAGAATGGAGAAGAAAATGTGCCTTCCTTATTGGGATGATCTCATTGGTTAATTTACCTTCTTATTATAACAAAGCAATGGAGATTATGTCATAGAAACCCTTTATGACTTTATGTCTAAGAGATTACAGAATGGAGAAAAAATATGCTTTTCTTATTGGGATGATCTCATTGGTTAATTTACCTTCTTATTATAACAAAACAATGAAGATTATGTCATAGAAACCCTTTATGACTTTATGTCTAAGAGAATACAGAATGGAGAAGAAAATGTGCTTTCCTTATTGGGATGATCTCATTGGTTAATTTACCTTCTTATTAAAACATAACAATGAAGATTATGTCATAGAAACCCTTTATGACTTTATGTCTAAGAGAATGCAGAATGGAGAAGAAAATGTGCTTTTCTTATTGGGATGATCTCATTGGTTAATTTACCTTCTTATTATAACATAACAATGAAGATTATGTCATAAAAATCCTTTATGACTTTATGTCTAAGAGAATACAGAATGGAGAAGAAAATGTGCCTTCCTTATTGGGATGATCTCATTGGTTAATTTACCTTCTTATTATAACATAACAATGAAGATTATGTCATAGAAACCCTTTATGACTTTATGTCTAAGAGAATGCAGAATGGAGAAGAAAATGTGCTTTTCTTATTGGGATGATCTCATTGGTTAATTTACCTTCTTTTTATAACATAACAATGAAGATTATGTCATAGAAACCCTTTATGACTTTATGTCTAAGAGAATACAGAATGGAGAAGAAAATGTGCTTTTCTTATTGGGGTGATCTCATTGGTTAATTTACTTTCTTATTATAACATAACAATTAAGATTATGTCATAGAAACCCTTTATGACTTTATGTCTAAGAGAATGCAGAATGGAGAAGAAAATGTGCCTTCCTTATTGGGATGATCTCATTGGTTAATTCACCTTCTTATTATAACATAACAATGAAGATTATGTCATAGAAACCCTTTATGACTTTATGTCTAAGAGAATACAGAATGGAGAAGAAAATGTGCCTTCCTTATTGGGATGATCTCATTGGTTAATTTACCTTCTTATTATAACATAACAATGGAAATTATGTCATAGAAACCCTTTATGACTTTATGTCTAAGAGAATACGGAATGGAGAAGAAAATGTGCCTTCCTTATTGGGATGATCTCATTGGTTAATTTACCTTCTTATTATAACAAAACAATGGAGATTATGTCATAGAAACCCTTTATGACTTTATGTCTAAGAGAATACAGAATGGAGAAGAAAATGTGCTTTTCTTATTGGGATGATCTCATTGGTTAATTTACCTTCTTATTATAACATAACAATGAAGATTATGTCATAGAAACCCTTTATGATTTATGTCTAAGAGAATACAGAATGGAGAAGAAAATGTGCTTTTCTTATTAGGATGATCTCATTGGTTAATTTACCTTCTTGTTATAACATAACAATGAAGATTATGTCATAGAAAGCCTTTATGACTTTATGTCTAAGAGAATGCAGAATGGAGAAGAAAATGTGCCTTCCTTATTGGGATGATCTCATTGGTTAATTTACCTTCTTATTATAACAAAGCAATGGAGATTATGTCATAGAAACCCTTTATGACTTTATGTCTAAGAGATTACAGAATGGAGAAAAAATATGCTTTTCTTATTGGGATGATCTCATTGGTTAATTTACCTTCTTATTATAACAAAACAATGAAGATTATGTCATAGAAACCCTTTATGACTTTATGTCTAAGAGAATACAGAATGGAGAAGAAAATGTGCTTTCCTTATTGGGATGATCTCATTGGTTAATTTACCTTCTTATTAAAACATAACAATGAAGATTATGTCATAGAAACCCTTTATGACTTTATGTCTAAGAGAATGCAGAATGGAGAAGAAAATGTGCTTTTCTTATTGGGATGATCTCATTGGTTAATTTACCTTCTTATTATAACATAACAATGAAGATTATGTCATAAAAATCCTTTATGACTTTATGTCTAAGAGAATACAGAATGGAGAAGAAAATGTGCCTTCCTTATTGGGATGATCTCATTGGTTAATTTACCTTCTTATTATAACATAACAATGAAGATTATGTCATAGAAACCCTTTATGACTTTATGTCTAAGAGAATGCAGAATGGAGAAGAAAATGTGCTTTTCTTATTGGGATGATCTCATTGGTTAATTTACCTTCTTTTTATAACATAACAATGAAGATTATGTCATAGAAACCCTTTATGACTTTATGTCTAAGAGAATACAGAATGGAGAAGAAAATGTGCTTTTCTTATTGGGGTGATCTCATTGGTTAATTTACTTTCTTATTATAACATAACAATTAAGATTATGTCATAGAAACCCTTTATGACTTTATGTCTAAGAGAATGCAGAATGGAGAAGAAAATGTGCCTTCCTTTTTGGGATGATCTCATTGGTTAATTCACCTTCTTATTATAACATAACAATGAAGATTATGTCATAGAAACCCTTTATGACTTTATGTCTAAGAGAATACAGAATGGAGAAGAAAATGTGCCTTCCTTATTGGGATGATCTCATTGGTTAATTTACCTTCTTATTATAACATAACAATGAAGATCATGTCATAGAAACCCTTCATGACTTTATGTCTAAGAGAATACAGAATGGAGAAGAAAATGTGCTTTCCTTATTGGGATGATCTCATTGGTTAATTTACCTTCTTATTATGACAAAACAATGGAGATTAAGTCATAGAAACCCTTTATGACTTTATGTCTAAGAGAATGCAGAATGGAGAAGAAAATGTGCCTTCCTTATTGGGATGATCTCATTGGTTAATTTACCTTCTTATTATAACATAACAATGAAGATTATGTCATAGAAACCCTTTATGACTTTATGTCTAAGAGAATACAAAATGGAGAAGAAAATGTGCCTTCCTTATTGGGATGATCTCATTGGTTAATTTACCTTCTTATTATAACATAACAATGAAGATTATGTCATAGAAAGCCTTTATGACTTTATGTCTAAGAAAATGCAGAATGGAGAAGAAAATGTGCTTTCCTTATTGGGATGATCTCATTGGTTAATTTACCTTCTTATTATAACAAAACAATGGAGATTATGTCATAGAAACCCTTTATGACTTTATGTCTAAGAGAATGCAGAATGGAGAAGAAAATGTGCCTTCCTTATTGGGATGATCTCATTGGTTAATTTACCTTTTTTTTATAACATAACAATGAAGATTATGTCACAGAAACCCTTCATGACTTTATGTCTAAGAGAATACAGAATGGAGAAGAAAATGTGCTTTTCTTATTGGGGTGATCTCATTGGTTAATTTACCTTCTTATTATAACATAACAATGAAGATTATGTCATAGAAACTCTTTATGACTTTATGTCTAAGAGAATGCAGAATGGAGAAGAAAATGTGCCTTCCTTATTGGGATGATCTCATTGATTAATTTACCTTCTTATTATAACATAACAATTAAGATTATGTCATAGAAACCCTTTATGACTTTATGTCTAAAAGAATGCAGAATGGAGAAGAAAATGTGCCTTCCTTATTGGGATGATCTCATTGGTTAATTTACCTTCTTATTATAACATAACAATGAAGATCATGTCATAGAAACCCTTCATGACTTTATGTCTAAGAGAATACAGAATGGAGAAGAAAATGTGCTTTCCTTATTGGGATGATCTCATTGGTTAATTTACCTTCTTATTATAACAAAACAATGGAGATTATGTCATAGAAACCCTTTATGACTTTATGTCTAAGAGAATACACAATGGAGAAGAAAATGTGCCTTCCTTATTGGGATGATCTCATTGGTTAATTTACCTTCTTATTATAACATAACAATGAAAATTATGTCATAGAAACCCTTTATGACTTTATGTCTAAGAGAATACAGAATGGAGAAGAAAATGTGCCTTCCTTATTGGGATGATCTCATTGGTTAATTTACCTTCTTATTATAACATAACAATGAAGATCATGTCATAGAAACCCTTCATGACTTTATGTCTAAGAGAATACAGAATGGAGAAGAAAATGTGCTCTTCTTATTGGGATGATCTCATTGGTTAATTTACCTTCTTATTATAACAAAACAATGGAGATTATGTCATAGAAACCCTTCATGACTTTATGTCTAAGAGAATGCAGAATGGAGAAGAAAATGTGCCTTCCTTATTGGGATGATCTCATTGGTTAATTTACCTTCTTATTATAACATAACAATGAAGATTATGTCATAGAAACCCTTTATGACTTTATGTCTAAGAGAATACAAAATGGAGAAGAAAATGTGCCTTCCTTATTGGGATGATCTCATTGGTTAATTTACCTTCTTATTATAACATAACAATGAAGATCATGTCATAGAAACCCTTCATGACTTTATGTCTAAGAGAATACAGAATGGAGAAGAAAATGTGCTTTCCTTATTGGGATGATCTCATTGGTTAATTTACCTTCTTATTATAACAAAACAATGGAGATTATGTCATAGAAACCCTTTATGACTTTATGTCTAAGAGAATACACAATGGAGAAGAAAATGTGCCTTCCTTATTGGGATGATCTCATTGGTTAATTTACCTTCTTATTATAACATAACAATGAAAATTATGTCATAGAAACCCTTTATGACTTTATGTCTAAGAGAATACAGAATGGAGAAGAAAATGTGCCTTCCTTATTGGGATGATCTCATTGGTTAATTTACCTTCTTATTATAACATAACAATGAAGATCATGTCATAGAAACCCTTCATGACTTTATGTCTAAGAGAATACAGAATGGAGAAGAAAATGTGCTCTTCTTATTGGGATGATCTCATTGGTTAATTTACCTTCTTATTATAACAAAACAATGGAGATTATGTCATAGAAACCCTTCATGACTTTATGTCTAAGAGAATGCAGAATGGAGAAGAAAATGTGCCTTCCTTATTGGGATGATCTCATTGGTTAATTTACCTTCTTATTATAACATAACAATGAAGATTATGTCATAGAAACCCTTTATGACTTTATGTCTAAGAGAATACAAAATGGAGAAGAAAATGTGCCTTCCTTATTGGGATGATCTCATTGGTTAATTTACCTTCTTATTATAACATAACAATGAAGATTATGTCATAGAAACCCTTCATGACTTTATGTCTAAGAAAATGCAGAATGGAGAAGAAAATGTGCTTTCCTTATTGGGATGATCTCATTGGTTAATTTACTTTCTTATTATAACAGAACAATGGAGATTATGTCATAGAAACCCTTTATGACTTTATGTCTAAGAGAATGCAGAATGGAGAAGAAAATGTGCTTTCCTTATTGGGATGATCTCATTGGTTAATTTACTTTCTTATTATAACAGAACAATGGAGATTATGTCATAGAAACCCTTTATGACTTTATGTCTAAGAAAATGCAGAATGGAGAAGAAAATGTGCTTTCCTTATTGGGATGATCTCATTGGTTAATTTACTTTCTTATTATAACCGAACAATGGAGATTATGTCATAGAAACCCTTTATGACTTTATGTCTAAGAGAATGCAGAATGGAGAAGAAAATGTGCTTTTCTTATTGGGATGATCTCATTGGTTAATTTACCTTCTTATTATAACATAACAATGAAAATTATGTCATAGAAACCCTTTATGACTTTATGTTTAAGGGAATACAGAATGGAGAAGAAAATGTGCCTTCCTTATTGGGATGATCTCATTGGTTAATTTACCTTTTTTTTATAACATAACAATGAAGATTATGTCATAGAAACCCTTCATGACTTTATGTCTAAGAGAATACAGAATGGAGAAGAAAATGTGCCTTCCTTATTAGGATGATCTCATTGGTTAATTTACCTTCTTATTATAACATAACAATGAAGATTATGTCATAGAAACCCTTCATGACTTTATGTCTAAGAGAATACAGAATGGAGAAGAAAATGTGCTTTTCTGATTGGGATGATCTCATTGGTTAATTTACCTTCTTATTATAACATAACAATTAAGATTATGTCATAGAAACCCTTTATGACTTTATGTCTAAGAGAATGCAGAATGGAGAAGAAAATGTGCTTTTCTTATTGGGATGATCTCATTGGTTAATTTACCTTCTTATTATAACATAACAATGAAGATTATGTCATAGAAACCCTTCATGACTTTATGTTTAAGGGAATACAAAATGGAAAAGAAAATGTGCCTTCCTTATTGGGATGATCTCATTGGTTAATTTACCTTCTTATTATAACATAACAATGAAGATTATGTCATAGAAACCCTTTATGACTTTATGTCTAAGAGAATGCAGAATGGAGAAGAAAATGTGCCTTCCTTATTGGGATGATCTCATTGGTTAATTTACCTTCTTATTATAACATAACAATGAAAATTATGTCATAGAAACCCTTTATGACTTTATGTCTAAGAGAATACAGAATGGAGAAGAAAATGTGCCTTCCTTATTGGGATGATCTCATTGGTTAATTTACCTTCTTATTATAACATAACAATGAAGATCATGTCATAGAAACCCTTCATGACTTTATGTCTAAGAGAATACAGAATGGAGAAGAAAATGTGCTTTTCTTATTGGGATGATCTCATTGGTTAATTTACCTTCTTATTATAACAAAACAATGGAGATTATGTCATAGAAACCCTTCATGACTTTATGTCTAAGAGAATGCAGAATGGAGAAGAAAATGTGCCTCTCTTATTGGGATGATCTCATTGGTTAATTAACATTCTTATTATAACGTAACAATGAGGATTATGTCATAGAAACCCTTTATGACTTTATGTCTAAGAGAATACAGGATGGAGAAGAAAATGTGCCTTCCTTATTGGGATGATCTCATTGGTTAATTTACCTTCTTGTTATAACATAACAATGAAGATTATGTCATAGAAACCCTTCATGACTTTATGTCTAAGAAAATGCAGAATGGAGAAGAAAATGTGCTTTCCTTATTGGGATGATCTCATTGGTTAATTTACTTTCTTATTATAACAGAACAATGGAGATTATGTCATAGAAACCCTTTATGACTTTATGTCTAAGAGAATGCAGAATGGAGAAGAAAATGTGCTTTCCTTATTGGGATGATCTCATTGGTTAATTTACTTTCTTATTATAACAGAACAATGGAGATTATGTCATAGAAACCCTTTATGACTTTATGTCTAAGAAAATGCAGAATGGAGAAGAAAATGTGCTTTCCTTATTTGGATGATCTCATTGGTTAATTTACTTTCTTATTATAACCGAACAATGGAGATTATGTCATAGAAACCCTTTATGACTTTATGTCTAAGAGAATGCAGAATGGAGAAGAAAATGTGCTTTTCTTATTGGGATGATCTCATTGGTTAATTTACCTTCTTATTATAACATAACAATGAAGATTATGTCATAGAAACCCTTTATGACTTTATGTTTAAGGGAATACAGAATGGAGAAGAAAATGTGCCTTCCTTATTGGGATGATCTCATTGGTTAATTTACCTTTTTTTTATAACATAACAATGAAGATTATGTCATAGAAACCCTTCATGACTTTATGTCTAAGAGAATACAGAATGGAGAAGATAATGTGCCTTCCTTATTAGGATGATCTCATTGGTTAATTTACCTTCTTATTATAACATAACAATGAAGATTATGTCATAGAAACCCTTCATGACTTTATGTCTAAGAGAATACAGAATGGAGAAGAAAATGTGCTTTTCTTATTGGGATGATCTCATTGGTTAATTTACCTTCTTATTATAACAAAAAAAATGGAGATTATGTCATAGAAACCCTTTATGACTTTATGTCTAAGAGAATGCAGAATGGAGAAGAAAATGTGCTTTTCTTATTGGGATGATCTCATTGGTTAATTTACCTTCTTATTATAACATAACAATGAAGATTATGTCATAGAAACCCTTTATGACTTTATGTTTAAGGGAATACAGAATGGAAAAGAAAATGTGCCTTCCTTATTGGGATGATCTCATTGGTTAATTTACCTTCTTATTATAACATAACAATGAAGATTATGTCATAGAAACCCTTTATGACTTTATGTCTAAGAGAATGCAGAATGGAGAAGAAAATGTGCCTCTCTTATTAGGATGATCTCATTGGTTAATTTACCTTCTTATTATAACAAAACAATGGAGATTATGTCATAGAAACCCTTCATGACTTTATGTCTAAGAGAATGCAGAATGGAGAAGAGAATGTGCTTTTCTTATTGGGATGATCTCATTGGTTAATTTACCTCCTTATTATAACATAACAATAAAGATTATGTCATAGAAACCCTTTATGACTTTATGTCTAAGAGAATGCAGAATGGAGAAGAAAATGAGCTTTTCTTATTGGGATGATCTCATTGGTTAATTTACCTTCTTATTATAACATAACAATGAAGATCATGTCATAGAAACCCTTCATGACTTTATGTCTAAGAGAATACAGAATGGAGAAGAAAATGTGCTTCTCTTATTGGGATGATCTCATTGGTTAATTAACATTCTTATTATAACGTAACAATGAGGATTATGTCATAGAAACCCTTTATGATTTATGTCTAAGAGAATACAGAATGGAGAAGAAAATGTGCTTTTCTTATTGGGATGATCTCATTGGTTAATTTACCTTCTTATTATAACATAACAATGAAGATTATGTCATAGAAACCCTTTATGACTTTATGTCTAAGAGAATACAGAATGGAGAAGAAAATGTGCCTCTCTTATTAGGATGATCTCATTGGTTAATTTACCTTCTTATTATAACAAAACACTGGAGATTATGTCATAGAAACCCTTTATGATTTATGTCTAAGAGAATGCAGAATGGAGAAGAAAATGTGCCTTCCTTATTGGGATGATCTCATTGATTAATTTACCTTCTTATTATAACATAACAATGAAGATCATGTCATAGAAACCCTTTATGACTTTATGTCTAAGAGAATGCAGAATGGAGAAGAAAATGAGCTTTTCTTATTGGGATGATCTCATTGGTTAATTTACCTTCTTATTATAACATAACAATGAAGATCATGTCATAGAAACCCTTCATGACTTTATGTCTAAGAGAATACAGAATGGAAAAGAAAATGTGCTTTTCTTATTGGGATGATCTCATTGGTTAATTTACCTTCTTATTATAACATAACAATGAAGATCATGTCATAGAAACCCTTTATGACTTTATGTCTAAGAGAATGCAGAATGGAGAAGAAAATGAGCTTTTCTTATTGGGATGATCTCATTGGTTAATTTACCTCCTTATTATAACATAACAATGAAGATCATGTCATAGAAACCCTTCATGACTTTATGTCTAAGAGAATGCAGAATGGAGAAGAAAATGTGCTTTTCTTATTGGGATGATCTCATTGGTTAATTTACCTTCTTATTATAACATAACAATGAAGATTATGTCATAGAAACCCCTTATGACTTTATGTCTAAGAGAATGCAGAATGGAGAAGAAAATGTGCTTTTCTTATTGGGATGATCTCATTGGTTAATTTACCTTCTTATTATAACATAACAATGAAGATTATGTCATAGAAACCCTTCATGACTTTATGTCTAAGAAAATGCAGAATGGAGAAGAAAATGTGCTTTCCTTATTGGGATGATCTCATTGGTTAATTTACTTTCTTATTATAACAGAACAATGGAGATTATGTCATAGAAACCCTTTATGACTTTATGTCTAAGAGAATGCAGAATGGAGAAGAAAATGTGCTTTCCTTATTGGGATGATCTCATTGGTTAATTTACTTTCTTATTATAACAGAACAATGGAGATTATGTCATAGAAACCCTTTATGACTTTATGTCTAAGAAAATGCAGAATGGAGAAGAAAATGTGCTTTCCTTATTGGGATGATCTCATTGGTTAATTTACTTTCTTATTATAACCGAACAATGGAGATTATGTCATAGAAACCCTTTATGACTTTATGTCTAAGAGAATACAGAATGGAGAAGAAAATGTGCTTTTCTTATTGGGATGATCTCATTGGTTAATTTACCTTCTTATTATAACATAACAATGAAAATTATGTCATAGAAACCCTTTATGACTTTATGTTTAAGGGAATACAGAATGGAGAAGAAAATGTGCCTTCCTTATTGGGATGATCTCATTGGTTAATTTACCTTTTTTTTATAACATAACAATGAAGATTATGTCATAGAAACCCTTCATGACTTTATGTCTAAGAGAATACAGAATGGAGAAGAAAATGTGCCTTCCTTATTAGGATGATCTCATTGGTTAATTTACCTTCTTATTATAACATAACAATGAAGATTATGTCATAGAAACCCTTCATGACTTTATGTCTAAGAGAATACAGAATGCAGAAGAAAATGTGCTTTTCTGATTGGGATGATCTCATTGGTTAATTTACCTTCTTATTATAACATAACAATTAAGATTATGTCATAGAAACCCTTTATGACTTTATGTCTAAGAGAATGCAGAATGGAGAAGAAAATGTGCTTTTCTTATTGGGATGATCTCATTGGTTAATTTACCTTCTTATTATAACATAACAATGAAGATTATGTCATAGAAACCCTTTATGACTTTATGTTTAAGGGAATACAAAATGGAAAAGAAAATGTGCCTTCCTTATTGGGATGATCTCATTGGTTAATTTACCTTCTTATTATAACATAACAATGAAGATTATGTCATAGAAACCCTTTATGACTTTATGTCTAAGAGAATGCAGAATGGAGAAGAAAATGTGCCTTCCTTATTGGGATGATCTCATTGGTTAATTTACCTTCTTATTATAACATAACAATGAAAATTATGTCATAGAAACCCTTTATGACTTTATGTCTAAGAGAATACAGAATGGAGAAGAAAATGTGCCTTCCTTATTGGGATGATCTCATTGGTTAATTTACCTTCTTATTATAACATAACAATGAAGATCATGTCATAGAAACCCTTCATGACTTTATGTCTAAGAGAATACAGAATGGAGAAGAAAATGTGCTTTTCTTATTGGGATGATCTCATTGGTTAATTTACCTTCTTATTATAACAAAACAATGGAGATTATGTCATAGAAACCCTTCATGACTTTATGTCTAAGAGAATGCAGAATGGAGAAGAAAATGTGCCTCTCTTATTGGGATGATCTCATTGGTTAATTAATATTCTTATTATAACGTAACAATGAGGATTATGTCATAGAAACCCTTTATGACTTTATGTCTAAGAGAATACAGAATGGAGAAGAAAATGTGCCTTCCTTATTGGGATGATCTCATTGGTTAATTTACCTTCTTATTATAACATAACAGTGAAGATTATGTCATAGAAACCCTTCATGACTTTATGTCTAAGAAAATGCAGAATGGAGAAGAAAATGTGCTTTCCTTATTGGGATGATCTCATTGGTTAATTTACTTTCTTATTATAACAGAACAATGGAGATTATGTCATAGAAACCCTTTATGACTTTATGTCTAAGAGAATGCAGAATGGAGAAGAAAATGTGCTTTCCTTATTGGGATGATCTCATTGGTTAATTTACTTTCTTATTATAACAGAACAATGGAGATTATGTCATAGAAACCCTTTATGACTTTATGTCTAAGAAAATGCAGAATGGAGAAGAAAATGTGCTTTCCTTATTGGGATGATCTCATTGGTTAATTTACTTTCTTATTATAACCGAACAATGGAGATTATGTCATAGAAACCCTTTATGACTTTATGTCTAAGAGAATGCAGAATGGAGAAGAAAATGTGCTTTTCTTATTGGGATGATCTCATTGGTTAATTTACCTTCTTATTATAACATAACAATGAAGATTATGTCATAGAAACCCTTTATGACTTTATGTTTAAGGGAATACAGAATGGAGAAGAAAATGTGCCTTCCTTATTGGGATGATCTCATTGGTTAATTTACCTTTTTTTTATAACATAACAATGAAGATTATGTCATAGAAACCCTTCATGACTTTATGTCTAAGAGAATACAGAATGGAGAAGAAAATGTGCCTTCCTTATTAGGATGATCTCATTGGTTAATTTACCTTCTTATTATAACATAACAATGAAGATTATGTCATAGAAACCCTTCATGACTTTATGTCTAAGAGAATACAGAATGGAGAAGAAAATGTGCTTTTCTTATTGGGATGATCTCATTGGTTAATTTACCTTCTTATTATAACAAAAAAAATGGAGATTATGTCATAGAAACCCTTTATGACTTTATGTCTAAGAGAATGCAGAATGGAGAAGAAAATGTGCTTTTCTTATTGGGATGATCTCATTGGTTAATTTACCTTCTTATTATAACATAACAATGAAGATTATGTCATAGAAACCCTTTATGACTTTATGTTTAAGGGAATACAGAATGGAAAAGAAAATGTGCCTTCCTTATTGGGATGATCTCATTGGTTAATTTACCTTCTTATTATAACATAACAATGAAGATTATGTCATAGAAACCCTTTATGACTTTATGTCTAAGAGAATGCAGAATGGAGAAGAAAATGTGCCTCTCTTATTAGGATGATCTCATTGGTTAATTTACCTTCTTATTATAACAAAACAATGGAGATTATGTCATAGAAACCCTTCATGACTTTATGTGTAAGAGAATGCAGAATGGAGAAGAGAATGTGCTTTTCTTATTGGGATGATCTCATTGGTTAATTTACCTCCTTATTATAACATAACAATAAAGATTATGTCATAGAAACCCTTTATGACTTTATGTCTAAGAGAATGCAGAATGGAGAAGAAAATGAGCTTTTCTTATTGGGATGATCTCATTGGTTAATTTACCTTCTTATTATAACATAACAATGAAGATCATGTCATAGAAACCCTTCATGACTTTATGTCTAAGAGAATACAGAATGGAGAAGAAAATGTGCTTCTCTTATTGGGATGATCTCATTGGTTAATTAACATTCTTATTATAACGTAACAATGAGGATTATGTCATAGAAACCCTTTATGACTTTATGTCTAAGAGAATACAGAATGGAGAAGAAAATGTGCTTTTCTTATTGGGATGATCTCATTGGTTAATTTACCTTCTTATTATAACATAACAATGAAGATTATGTCATAGAAACCCTTTATGACTTTATGTCTAAGAGAATACAGAATGGAGAAGAAAATGTGCCTCTCTTATTAGGATGATCTCATTGGTTAATTTACCTTCTTATTATAACAAAACACTGGAGATTATGTCATAGAAACCCTTTATGATTTATGTCTAAGAGAATGCAGAATGGAGAAGAAAATGTGCCTTCCTTATTGGGATGATCTCATTGATTAATTTACCTTCTTATTATAACATAACAATGAAGATCATGTCATAGAAACCCTTTATGACTTTATGTCTAAGAGAATGCAGAATGGAGAAGAAAATGAGCTTTTCTTATTGGGATGATCTCATTGGTTAATTTACCTTCTTATTATAACATAACAATGAAGATCATGTCATAGAAACCCTTCATGACTTTATGTCTAAGAGAATACAGAATGGAAAAGAAAATGTGCTTTTCTTATTGGGATGATCTCATTGGTTAATTTACCTTCTTATTATAACATAACAATGAAGATCATGTCATAGAAACCCTTTATGACTTTATGTCTAAGAGAATGCAGAATGGAGAAGAAAATGAGCTTTTCTTATTGGGATGATCTCATTGGTTAATTTACCTCCTTATTATAACATAACAATGAAGATCATGTCATAGAAACCCTTCATGACTTTATGTCTAAGAGAATGCAGAATGGAGAAGAAAATGTGCTTTTCTTATTGGGATGATCTCATTGGTTAATTTACCTTCTTATTATAACATAACAATGAAGATTATGTCATAGAAACCCCTTATGACTTTATGTCTAAGAGAATGCAGAATGGAGAAGAAAATGTGCTTTTCTTATTGGGATGATCTCATTGGTTAATTTACCTTCTTGTTATAACATAACAATGAAGATTATGTCATAGAAACCCTTTATGACTTTATGTCTAAGAGAATGCAGAATGGAGAAGAAAATGTGCTTTCCTTATTGGGATGATCTCATTGATTAATTTACCTTCTTATTATAACATAACAATGAAGATTATGTCATAGAAACCCTTTATGACTTTATGTCTAAGAGAATACAGAATGGAGAAGAAAATGTGCTTTTCTTATTAGGATGATCTCATTGGTTAATTTACCTTCTTATTATAACATAACAATGAAGATTATGTCATAGAAACCCTTTATGACTTTATGTCTAAGAGAATGCAGAATCAAGAAGAAAATGTGCTTTTCTTATTAGGATGATCTCATTGGTTAATTTACCTTCTTATTATAACATAACAATGAAGATTATGTCATAGAAACTCTTTATGACTTTATGTCTAAGAGAATACAGAATGGAGAAGAAAATGTGCCTTCCTTATTGGGATGATCTCATTGGTTAATTTACCTTCTTATTATAACATAACAATGAAAATCATGTCATAGAAACCCTTTATGACTTTATGTCTAAGAGAATGCAGAATGGAGAAGAAAATGTGCTTCTCTTATTGGGATGATCTAATTGGTTAATTTACATTCTTATTATAACATAACAATGAAGATTATGTCATAAAAACTCTTTATGACTTTATGTCTAAGAGAATGCAGAATGGAGAAGAAAATGTGCTTTTCTTATTGGGATGATCTCATTGGTTAATTTACCATCTTATTATAACATAACAATGAAGATTATGTCATAGAAACCCTTTATGACTTTATGTCTAAGAGAATGCAGAATGGAGAGGAAATGTGCTTTTCTTATTGGGATGATCTCATTGGTTAATTTACCTTCTTATTATAACATAACAATGAAGATTATGTCATAGAAGCCCTTTATGACTTTATGTCTAAGAGAATGCAGAATGGAGAGGAAATGTGCCTTTCTTATTGGGATGATCTCATTGATTAATTTACCCTCTTATTATAACATAACAATGAAGATTATGTCATAGAAACCCTTCATGACTTTGTGTCTAGGAGAATGCAGAATGGAGAGGAAATGTGCTTTTCTTATAAGAATGATCTCATTGGTTAATTTACCTTCTTATTATAACATAACAATGAAGATTATGTCATAGAAACCCTTTATGACTTTATGTCTAAGAGAATGCAGAATGGAGAAGAAAATGTGCTTTTCTTATTGGGATGATCTCATTGGTTAATTTACCTTCTTATTATAACATAACTATGAAGATTATGTCATAGAAACTCTTTATGACTTTATGTCTAAGAGAATGCAGAATGGAGAAGAAAATGTGCTTTTCTTATTAGGATGATCTCATTGGTTAATTTACCTTCTTATTATAACATAACAATGAAGATTATGTCATAGAAACCCTTTATGACTTTATGTCTAAGAGAATGCAGAATGGAGAAGAAAATGTGCTTTTCTTATTAGGATGATCTCATTGGTTAATTTACCTTCTTATTATAACATAACAATGAAGATTATGTCATAGAAACTCTTTATGACTTTATGTCTAAGAGAATACAGAATGGAGAAGAAAATGTGCTTTTCTTATTGGGATGATCTCATTGGTTAATTTACCTTCTTATTATAACATAACAATGAAGATTATGTCATAGAAACCCTTTATGACTTTATGTCTAAGAGAATGCAGAATGGAGAAGAAAATGTGCTTCTCTTATTGGGATGATCTAATTGGTTAATTCACATTCTTATTATAACATAACAATGAAGATTATGTCATAGAAACTCTTTATGACTTTATGTCTAAGAGAATGCAGAATGGAGAAGAAAATGTGCTTTTCTTATTGGGATGATCTCATTGGTTAATTTACCATCTTATTATAACATAACAATGAAGATTATGTCATAGAAACCCCTTATGACTTTATGTCTAAGAGAATGCAGAATGGAGAGGAAATGTGCTTTTCTTATTGGGATGATCTAATTGGTTAATTTACCTTCTTATTATAACATAACAATGAAGATTATGTCATAGAAACCCTTCATGACTTTGTGTCTAGGAGAATGCAGAATGGAGAGGAAATGTGCTTTTCTTATAAGAATGATCTCATCGGTTAATTTACCTTCTTATTATAACATAACAATGAAGATTATGTCATAGAAACCCTTTATGACTTTATGTCTAAGAGAATGCAGAATGGAGAAGAAAATGTGCTTTTCTTATTAGGATGATCTCATTGGTTAATTTACCTTCTTATTATAACATAACAATGAAGATTATGTCATTGAAACTCTTAAGACTTTATGTCTGATCACTCATTAAAACAGCTTGAGTCAAGTTGAGACATGAAAAAAATTAGGATATTTGAATTATTAAAAATAAATAACCAATTAAAATCGCTTCAGGCTCCTCAATGCCTATAAATAATAATAACGATAATTAACCCCGTCATTTTGTACAGGTATATTCTAGTGACAAATAAATCATTCATCTTACACAAAAAATATTTATTTTTCAACATAATCTCTTTCCTTGACAATGCACTTAATTCAGTGGTGAATATCAATCCCTTCAGATCGAGTGCTGTACACTTGGGCTGCGGACTTGGTCATCCATGGGAGAATACTACGAGTATGCGCTCCTCCTACAAAGCACTTATAAGCGCACACACATATGCATATATGTATATATGTATCTATTTCTGTATGCACATATGATTTATTCCTACTTTTTAGATGTGTCCTCACATGACGCATTTTAGTCGGTCAGTCCGTCCCAGTGACATTAAACAATAGAAATTGGAAGGAAAGAAGTGATGTGATGTTCTTAAAGGTGTGATGTAATCAAGAAACGAACACATATGATGTCATAGTAGAATATACGAGTTCTGCACAATTGTATTTTTTTTTAATCCGAAAATGGCCCCCAAAAAATGCACAAAGTAGCCATTTACGAATTCTATTGGAAATATTACTCCCAGAATATTTCCATATCGCAATATCGTACAAATATGAGAAACAATTGACTAAAAAAAACTACTTGCTCCCCCCCCCCTGCGATTACTATCAAGGATTGTGGACGCATCGTTGAACTTATGGTTCTTGTTCATAAAAGAGAACCTTATCAATGTATTAATCAAGATATTGAAAATGAATAAACAGAAAATATCGGCAGGGGAACTCCCATTAAATGTTTTTTATTGTTCTGTTCAATGAAATACAAAAAGGCCATGAATAGAATAAAAATGAAGACTCCATTCATCCATTTAGTGACAACCACTCCCCAATGACTCCGACTCAATTAATCTCTGCAGGTTCCTTTCTAATTCCGTTTACCGTTTTTTTGTTTTTTTTTTTTTTTGTCTGATACAAGATCTTACAGCGGACAGCGATCTGAATACCATGATAATGAACCGAATATACGAGTGGAAAGCTCATTTCAATTGCCCACTTACAATTCTCTCTCACGGCTTATCTCTCCCTGTTCTTGTTATTAATAAAGAGTTTACTTATCTGTGCTTACCTCCTGCCTGAAGCCAAAAACAAAAATAATGACTGTTGTCTAGAGTTGACTTGGTTTCTCCCCCGTGGCAAGAACAAGAAAAAGAATAAGCTTATGGAATGGGGGGGGGGTCAATTAGAAAAATCTCAAAACAGGGTGATCAATGAATAAGCTACATCTCTCGCCCTTTGTTGTGTTGTGATAACTGAAAAAACAAGGAAAAATCGGACACGGACCAAAGTATCAATTTAGTATGAACTTGTATTAAACTCCTCACTAAAAACTATTTAAGGTTAGTTTAAAAAAATGCTGTGAAAAATGATTAAATGTTGGAAATTTCAGTCTTCTTTAGAACAGTATGTATGTGTGGTTCATGCATAAATTGCTAGCCAGCGGGATCAACTTGAAACCTTTCTAATTAAAATACACCAACCGTGATTTAAAATCACCATCAAGTGATGGTTAGATGAGTTTTTCTTTTTTTAATTTTCAAGGTTTTAAGAAATATGTAAAGGCTTATTTCATTCTGATAAATGAATATATACATGCTAGGGTTTCCAATTACCATGTATGGAATAAAAAAAAAGTTGCAGTAATGATCTTCAGTCAGAATTGGAATAAGAGTGAAATTTGACCCTGCAGCAGCCCGACCTGTTATGCTTACTTACACTCATCATCGAGATTGTTATTCTATATTCGTGTTCTCCTGTTTCTCGGTTATTAGTGCCCCCAGCTGGCCCTAGGCATCGGCGACACGTGCAGTAGCCAAGGCCAGGAGTTCTAGGGAGTGCATGTTATGGGTCTGAGACTGCATTACTTCCCGAATATAAAAAGAAAAAATGAGAAAATGAATAAATAAATACTCTGATTTTTCAGGAATATCTGATAGTTAAATACTTCCTTTTGGGATGAAAGTAAGAGACGCATCATATATTTTTTTAACTGTAAAATACGAATAAATAAATTTGACAATTATATATTTCGATGTTCGGAAAATAATGTCTGATTCTAGAAACGAACTTTTCGTGTTGTTACAACACTACTGTAGTATAAAGTATCAATATATATATAGTTCGTTTTCATGAATAAAATGTGCTGTTTTCACTAATATCCACCATTTGGTTCCAGAATCATTTGTAGCTGGTGTAAACCTTCCAGATCGAAGATGAAAAAAGGAAGAGATGTGCATAATCCACTTGCACAAGTATAAAATTGGTCACAATGCACCACAGACAGCTTCCATTATTAACCTAACATGGGTGGAAGGAACCACTTTCGATTGTACAGTACGGTGTTGGTTTTAAGATACCCTTGGTGGAGATTTGAGCCTCGAAAATCAAGAGGGTAGAGGATGTCCATCTGCAATTGAAAATGAACAACTGAAGATATTGGTTGAACAAAATCCAAAATTAAGTGTAGAAACCCGATAAGTGGGTTCAAAATGAACTGAACGACAACCATTAACAAAAGAAAAAAAAAATTCGGGGATTATTTCCCGTATAACCTAATACTTCAAAGAGCTCCGAAGTTCAGCCTGCCGGTGGCGCCAGGAACCAAAGGGCCGGCCCCGATTACTACTACTATTATTATAGAGGTGCAAGCTTATCATCATTGATATCGGCGCGGAAAAAGGAGTCGGCGAACCTCATTCGAATTCCAGCCAAGTTTGTCTACGCTCCCTTCGCACTTACTAACCTTGGTTAAAACCATTAATCCACTTATCCATGCACCCTATCTCGTCACTTGACACCTTTGTCTCGTTACTGGTATGTCACGGTATTTGAGGGAAAAATAACGAGTTCGTTAGTTTTGAGATAAACCACTCTCCCATGAGTACCTAACCAGATATGGCAGTAGCAGCACAAAACTGTTACTCTCATAGTCAACCTTGACAGGAACCAATCGGCTGGGACTATTTATAAACCGTCAACGAAAACTGTCACCAAAACCGACAACAAAGGTTTCTCTAGTTTTTAAAGCTGGTCCGCGTCTGGCTTGCTATGTATCTGTGTATCACAAGTACAAGCCGCACCAATGGAGAACGAGACTAAAAAAAAATATTTTCAATCCCCTGCCCCTAAAGTTTTTAATGAGAATTCAATTTGTAATGTAAGTTTATGCTAAATTGGTCATTATATAATGTCTGCTTGTTTTTTTGAAAATCAAAACTTTTCAGTGATTCAACAAAAAGCAAGAGAAGTGACTTAATCATTGATCATCCTATTGTTTTCCATTCTTTATTGATCACCCCAACACAGCATACTGCCAAAAGCCATCGGTCAGGTGACGGTTTCTATTTGTATGACCAACTGGACGTGTTACTATTTCTTTCATATTTCATTTTATTGGGATTCTAACGAAAGTTTTCTATTTGAAACAAATAAAGTATCGATTAAAGATACTCTTAATCATTAATATACTCTACTTCGCTTTAGATAACATTATTCCATCTATCAATAATTTTTCAGATTTGTAAAATTCCTTTGATTTTGATCTTAAAAAAAAGAGTAACCTTATTCCATCTTCTCTTGAAGTCTTTGTCCATCAAAACAGTTTTGGAAAATATGAAACAGATGATGGTCAATTGGAGAAAGGTGTGGAGAATATGGTAGATTTTCTTTGCTTCTCTGACATTTTGGGTCACTGGAGCCGTACGAGGACATGCATGGTCTTGACGAGAACTGATCTCTCTTCTGGTCACTAAACATTCACGTTGTCTGTCCTAAGCTGTTTACAAACCCCGAAGTTCTTATCAGTAAACCTCACTGAAGACTGTTCGGTTATCGTTCAAAGGTTCGTATACTTCTACTTACATCGAACCTGAAAAAATGCGATTACATAAGTAAATCTTTCATTTTATCATTCCTCTCACTGGTGTAATAAAAACTACATTCCATGCAAATCGTAATTTTGACTAATTCCGGACGCTTTTCGTTGATTTTATTGTCTTTGGTCGGTCTAATTGGGAGCAATACTTGATCGAATCAATCGTTTGGTTTTCTGCAAAAAAGCTCATGATAGTTTTTTCTCGCTTAACAAGCGTAAAAGCTACATATCAAACTGACTAACACAACCAAATGGGCGGGAATGATTTTCAAAAGTTGATTTTAATATTTTCGAGTATGTTGGCTTTCTCCCACGACTATCGTATAATCTTGATTAACCTCATGTGGTGTCATGATTTGATTGCTATCAACTTCGACTGGTTTAATCGACCGTCAGCGAGAGATCTCTTGCAAAAAACTTTATGAATCGCTATGATACATTTGATCATTCACCGTAACTTGTTTATAAACCATACAAATCTTTTCTTTTTCTGCACACGAGAAAGGAAGAAGGAGACACAAACAAGATATTTTCAGCATATCATAACTTTTTAACAAAGGTTAAGATGCAAATCGTACGCGAAAAAACATATATATGATAATAGAGAGAGACCAAATGGAAATCAATTTTCAAAGGAAGCCTTTATTCCCGTGATATGTTTCGCTTTAAAACCATCAAATTCTCAGTTTGAGAATGTTTGTCAAAAGCGAAATATGTCACGGGATTAGAGGCTTACTTGATAAAGGAAATGGTTTCCATATTATCTCTCCCTATTTCTCTGATGTCGGATGACTCCTATCGAATCGTACACCGTACATATATATATAGTCTAGAAAGCTTTACAGCTTTAGACACTAAACATTAAAAACTTTTTCAATGGTGTCTTTTTTGTCACTTCAGTCACTAATTTCCCAATATCTGTCAATAAAACTGATTAAATTTCCCTCGGTGTTTTCCTGTTTCATATATACTTTGTAATTATGATACAATCTATGAATAGTCTCTTGTTGAGATCATCATGAATGGAGAGATGAAGTAGACAAATTCAGAAAATACTGGCCTCGCGACGCCCATGACAGAGAATTGTGCCAGATTCTGGGGGAGGTCTATGTCCAACGACAGACATTAAAAGACTAATGATGATATCATTTTAAACTAGATATTTATCTTTTGAAACAGGACTATCTTTCGTAGGTTTACCAAAAAAAGTTTTTAATGATGAGGGATCAGTAAGTATAATAATAGACATGACTCGCTCTTCGTGTCATTTTTATTGAATATTCTCCCATGCGAAAGTAAAATCCATTCTGTCAGTTTTAATTTCAGAATGCTTACAAACCAACTTATGATGTCATCTTTAAGAATACTAATTACGCAGAAAAAACAAGAACTTGACAATTTTTCCCCCACTAACCTTAAAGTAAATTTTTTCACGTCGTATAATATCAAGCTTCCATCAAATGTTTTTTAATACTTTAATTATCAAATAAAGTATTCTTATATGTATATATATATATATATATATATATGTATATATATATATATATATGTATATAGTAACTTCATATTATTTTGAAATTCTATCTGAAAGGACCCCCTGTTAATACAAGGTAAAAGTAGTTTTTGGTCAGGGTAAATTGAATAAACAATTGAAGAAAATGGGTAGTCACAGAAATCGAACCTGCACTGTATCAACAGGAGATCATTTCACATAGAATTTCAAGTTAACGCAATTCATCTATAATTATTTATGTTGGATTATACATCGATTTTCTTGAATATAGCATTTACATATATATATATATAAATGCAATGGTCCAAATAACTTATAATATATATATATATATATATATATATATATATATATATATATATATATATATATATATATATATATATATATATATATATATATATATATATATATATATATATATATATTATAAGTTATTTGGACCATTGCATTTCTGGCAGCTGTTAAGCTCATTCGGAAGAGCATTGCTACATAGAAGTAGCTATCCTATCAGAGGCAGGTTCGATTCTTGCAGCAGTTCCATTCTCTCTAATTGTTTATTCTATTCACGTTGTCCCGGGTGAGTGATAAATTAACCATATAATGGCAGAAGATCATTTCAAATTAGAGTTACTATAGAATATGGTACAATTCATTATCATTCTGTCGGATCACACATATCCTTTTCTCAATTCTTATTCAATATTCACCTTCGTAACCTTGCCCTAGAAGTAAAGCTTAGAACATTCATACATAAATGTGTGTGTGTGTGTGTGTGTGTGTGTGTGTGTGTTTGCAGACACACTCTCTCCACCCTGGAATCACTCTCCATTTCTGTACCCATGGGTATAACTAGATATGAGATAACAAGTCCATAGATGCTTTATGTAACTGGCATCCGCCCTCTAGCCCCTGATTATTACCCTGGATATTATCAGCACAAAACCTTTTCACCCTACTGCGTAGTTATAATTGTGTTTTGTCCCCTTCTCTCGAATCCTTATACCATCTGACGCATACATATCTGAAAATATATATGTATATAACAAACTACATTCATTATGACACGGTGCTAAAAATTAACTGTTGAAATCATAGCGTAAGGGGAAAAGGTCTTTGATCAACAATGCTGGAAAGCCGTGTTAATATAACAGGGTCTTTTTTAAATACCCGAAACGGTTACATGACAAACAGGTGATTATCCCCAAAAGAAAAATCCATACGTTGTACTAATATCTAATTCTGTGTAAAATATGAAGCCCATTGAAAAATTAAATAAATTACATGAACAGATATTGGGGAAATAATGAACTAAAATGATATATTCTTTTACTAAAAAGTTTGTTAAGAATTTTAATGTGTGAAGATGTAAAGCTTTCTAGACAACATATATATATATATATATATATATATATATATATATATATATATATATATATAAGAAATTCAATGTTCATACTGATTTTCAATGCTGGCTGACGACAAACCGTACAAAACTAAGCCCAGTAAATAACATTATATATACCTGTAGATTTATACGATCATATATATGTGCATATGGCCTTGTACATTGGAAGTTTTATCAAGGAATTAGAGGCAGACTATACACAATCACACGCGCACATGCTCACACACACTCACACTTACATATATGTGACTGCACGTATACATTTATACACACTCACGCACGTGTGTGTGTGTGCGTAAATGTACACGTACTCTCATTTTTTTTAGGGTTAAGTTATTTATGGGTTAAGAATGTTATCAGGGATAGAGTATATGTAAATGTAAACAGAGAAATCAACAATACTTCTTGGTGATTCCACGCTCTGAAGATCGTAGCTGCGTGGATCTCGGAGTCACCATTAAGCATTAATTTCTTTGTATGCATCTATCCATCTATTTATATCTATATCTATATCTATATCTATCTATCTCTATATATATATATCTATCTATATCTATCTATCTATCTATATATATATATATATATATATATATATGAGATGCCACCTACAATGTTTCAATATGTAAACACAAACATAAATATTTGTGCATGTATTTATGTACAAGATTCTACCCAAATGATCGGGTAATTCTACCATAGAAACATCTCACCTAAGCAACTAACTCACACTGCCCCCCTTTCTAACCCCCACCCCATACGGCATGTGTACGATGATCTCGCCAGGAGTACTCCTCGCGAAGGGTAGCGACAAAAACATCCGTACCACATTCGGTTCGCCCGTACTGTTCAAATTCCCCAAAATGTTTTGTTGTACTGTATCGTTGTGTACGTGTATGTACGTGTATATACATGAATATGTAAACACACACACACACACATACACACACGAATATAGTCTAGAAATATATATATATATATATATATATATATATATATATATATATATATATATATATATATATATATATATATATATATATGAAAGGGGGCTCGCCGTATTGGTAGCTCGACTGCCGCCATTATCCGACAAAGTATGTCTTGCAAGGTCTGCCGTCCTTCGGATGTGGAGCTCTGATATGCCTGGGGCGCCACAGGAGGTCTACAAGAGGGCATTCGTAGCAAACAGTTCAAGGCGGAAATGAAGATGAGTTAAGAGTAACAGATGCCACACAAGAGATACGATACTGTTTTAACAGAGCTTCACATTGCTTCTCTACATATCTTTCTTTCTTTCTCTCTGTCTTTATCAGCATCTTTCTCTTTCTCGTCTCTTTATCTCTCTTCCTCTCTTTCTTTCTTTCTCTCTTTCTCTCTGTCTTTATCAGTATCTTTTTCTTTCTCATCTTTTCATCTCTCTTTCTTTTTTAAACTGTCAATCAAAACTGTCAACATCAACAAAAGCAAAATCAATACAGGTTTCTTAAGTTTTTAATTACGTCTGGCTGGTTGGCTGGTTGGCTATGTAAGTAATATTCATGTATGTCTATGTCGTGCCATAGAGTTACAGAGCTGAAAATTCTAGCATTTATTCATTATTATGTATACAAAATAAAGTTGTTTTGATTTTTACCCACCCCACGGGTTTTTTCGGTGGGGTTCGATTTATAAAGTAAGTTTAAGTTGAATTGGTCCCTTTGTGACCGATAGTGTTTTGTTTTTTGTTTTTCTAACTTATTCAATAATTGCACCACTTTTCCAATTGTTTGATTGATCATCCCGAACATGACAGGCTGCAAAAAGACGTTGGTCACGTGTACGGTTTCTATTGAGTGGCCAATCAGACTTGTCTCTATCTTTCTTTCTCTAAGTTTTTTCTCTTTCTTTCACATCTCTCTATCTCATCTTATTCTTTCTTCCTTCCTTTCTTTTTTCCAAGTTCAAAATTCATTTCTCTCTCCCACTACCCCCCCTCTCTCTCTCCTTCTCTCTTCCTCGTCTTTTTCTCTCTTTCTCATTTTCATTTCTTCCAGTCATCTTTTTCCACCAGCTACTCTGATGGTGTTGACAGTGATCAATTATATTGTATCAGGCCAACTCGTGTTTCGAAAGGCAGTATCTTCCATTGTCAGTTTTACCGACTGTTAACTTTCTTGTTATTGTTCTCTGTAAGTTCTACTGAAACTAAGAGAATTATAACGGGTTGGCCTAAAAGCACTGCTTTTGACGTTAGAAGGCATTTGGAGCGTTTAGTTTTAACTAAATTCCTTAAAGAAAGATCGCTTTCGATTGTACGCTGGAGCTAATATATCAGTGTGTCCATAACAAAAATATCAAAATCTACCTATTTCTGTTCTTTCTTTGAAGATGGGAGAAAATAAGCAACATTTTAAGCAGATTGTGCTTTTTAGTAAAGATAAATGCAACTCGGAAGTAAAATATGTGCAGTTTCTAGATAAGGTAGCCTGAAAGATCGAACGTGTCTAAAGTAGTTTGCGAATGTCTGCGCCAGAGATTTTTCGTTGAAGAATGCTCCATTGCTTGGTAAATCAGTTAGGCTCGACAACAATCAAATTAGGCCATTAACAGGAAATAACCAACATCGTACGACGTGGGAAATAGCTAACCCAATCAAAATACTCAAATTAAGCGTTGAAAATATTCAACACCCGCTTGGTTATGTAAGTCACTTTGATGTGTGACATCCATACAAGTTATGAAAAAAAAAAACGCCCCTACTAGACGATATTCAAGTGTTCAGCTTTTAAAATAAATTGTGACGGCCTTTGAATAAGGAAAACTTTACAATATTTCTCTACTATGAGCTCTTTCCAGAAAAGTAAACGACTGGTTCGAACAAGTACTGTTCCTAATTAGGCCTGTTGAAGACAGTAATTAATGCTAGCCGCGACATCAGCCGTCTGTCCCTGCCCAAGCATCACAAATCACAAGTATCCCTGTCTTGGCTATTTTTTCGAGGTTTACAATTTGTGAAATAGATGTAGAGGCGACAAGCACCCGAAGTGGCATCGCTCATTCCAGAATTCGTTAACAGAAAAGGCGTAATATTCCACCAGGATATCGCTAGACCCCTTGTTTCTTGGCTGACCAGGTAAAATTTGTTACTAATCGGCCTGAAGGTTTGGATGTTAGTTTGTGATATTTTTTCACGTGTGTTGCATCAAAACAAAAAGATTTTTTTCGATCTTAAGACCTTCCATAATAAAACATAAGGGTCGACAGCGTCGGTATGGAGAGGAATCCCTATGGTAGATTCTAACTTTGAATGAAGTTGTTAAAAGGAGAAAAAAAAACAAGTTCTGGTGAGTCGGGTTAAATGATTAACATTTTCTTTCTCTTATTCCACTAATCCTCTCTAAACCTCTTTCTTTTTCCCCCCTTCTCTCTGTTTGACCTTTTGTGCTTCTTTTTCCTCTAATTCAACTACTTCATCACTCTCCCTACCTTTCTCTCCCGTCCCAGTCTTTTGCTAACTCTCAACTTAAATACCCCCTCTCTATTTCACTCTAACAGCCTCTCTCTCCATTCTCACATTCTTTCGCCATGCTTCTCCTTCATTTTCTCTTTCCATCTCTTCCTCTTCCCTTCTCCATCTTTTTCTTTACTTTTCTCTCTTTCGATTTCTTTTCAAATCGGTCCAGCTGACTATACACACACACATATACATATATATATGTGTGTGTGTGTGTGTAAAGAAATGGATATATATGATCCGACTGAATGATTATAAATTGCGTTATATAATATAGAAACATTCATTTGGAATGATATCCCGTCGTTAAATGGTCAATACATCACTTAGACTAGACAACTTGAAGAGAATTAATATTTAAAGAAAATAAGGCTGCTGCAGTAATCGAACCTGTAAACGCTAGGGTAACTGTTTTGATGTAGCGAAGCTCTTACCATTGAGCTAAACAACCACCGGTATTGCAAAGCCCCCCCCCCCAACCTTCCACCGCAAATTCTCATCTCTTTTATCATCGGTCAATTATTCAGACCTTTGCATTACCGGTGGCTGTTTAGCTCAATGGTAAGCGCATCACTATGTTGGAGCGGTTACTCGTTGGTTCAATTCCTGCAGCAGTCCCATTTTCTTTAATTGTTTATTCTACTTACGTTTTCTAGGTCAAGTGATACATTAAGCGTGTAATGTTTCCATATAATATAATGCAATTTATAATTATAAATGTGTATATATATATATATGTATATTTTTTACGCACACCAAATACTTTCTTTTAGATTAGGGCTAAGTTTGCTGTATAAGTTTATGCTAAATTGATCCCTTATTTTGTATACGCCAGTTCTTTTGAGAATCAAGAATTTTCTAGTGATCACTGCCCAACAAAAAACAACAGACGTAACCTATCCAATTCCCCCTTTTTCTTATTTTTAAATTGATCACCCTTAATACAGCATGATGTCTAAAGACATTGGTCGCATGCCGGTTTCTATTGAGGGACTAACCTAACCTATTTCTTTCCTTTTTATTTGTTTCTCTCTTATCTTCCTCTGCTCTTTTTTCTTTCTTTTTTCTTCTCTTTTTTTCTTTCTTCTTTTCTTCCTTCCTTTTTCTTTCTTCCTTCCTTTTTTCTTCCTTCCTTTCTTTCTCTTCTCATTTCTCTCGTAATTAAAGTTCGCCACAGGGCACTTCCCAGCAGAATTCCAAATATAATCAGGTCGTTAAAAGCGCCGTCAGTTGAACTTGAAGGAATCGTGGATCCATTGTGTTGGTATGATTCCTTTTCGTCAGGAATTATTTTCATCTCTCTAATGAAGAGACTGGCGGCCGATATTACCGAAATATGTGTGAGTCCAGAGAAAAACAAATGCCCCCACCCTCTCCCGCCATCTGTTATTTGCTTATAATACATTCATGTATGCCAACTCTTTCAGCTTTTATTCGCTTCCAGCGAATAAATAATCTAGAGAGAACACTCAGAGAGCGCATACTTCTGAAAACACCATTGTCAGTGGGTGGTAATTGTGCATGGATCCGCCACAAGATTTCATCAGATCGCCCATAGCTTATTGTCCAATAAATTTTTTTAAAATTTAAGAAAATTAGAAATTGTGAACAAACAGGAAATTTTGTTTATAATTTGGGAATTCAGCTACGAAGTAGGGGAGATAATTGAGCTTGGATCTGCTCCGAAATTGTATCAGTTCTTCTGCAGCCCATTTTCTACTCCTCCAAAAAATTAGTGTAAATGTAATTGAAAACAAAACAAAACAAAAAAAAAAACACGAAACATATGTCTGAATCAGAGGAGAATTCCTGGATCTGCCCCCAAATTTACCTTCTTTTTCGTACCCCATTGCTAACCCTTCAAAAAATTTTCATTGGAATTTATTTAGTAATTTCGGAGATATCGTGTGGACAGACAAACAAACAAACAGACGAACAGATGCGACCGAATACCTATGTCGTTTTTTAACTTCGTTGACAGAGGTAAATAAACAGGCCTGGTTTGTCACTGAAGCCGTCATGTGACGAAAGTCTTTTGGCAGCATGCTGTGTTTGGGGTGATCAATTAAAAAATTGGAAAAAGGGGTGATCATTGAATAAGTTACTTCTCTTGACTAAAAAAAGTCTGAATTAAAAGGAAACAATCGAAAATACTGCTGGACGCAAACAAGGAATCAAATCAGCATAACCTTACATTACAAATTGAACCCCCGTCCCAAATAAAACTATCTACGCTGAATTTTTGATAAACAAAATCTGTTTTTTTTCTCGTCATAAGTAGTAAATATTTCAATTTTCAACCTTATAGCTCCATTGGTGCAGCCTGTACGCGTGTAACATAGCCAGCCAGTCAGCCATACTAACTTAAAAACCGAAGAAGCTTACGTTTTTGCAAGTGTTAGTTGACAGTTCTAACATAATTAACCCATACAAATATAAGTTTGATATAAAAGAATTTGCAGCAATATTGTGACAAATTGCAAATGTTATTGTTCTAGACATACCTTTATATAATGAATTATTTTAGGTTATTACATAGGAATAATCATGAATGAAATAGTTCGATGAATGGTTATATAAAGAACAAAATGGTAAACATCTGATAAAAGTATGATCAATTTGAGAAACGAATTTTTTGCAACCACTCTCTAATGATATTATGCCAACTTAATATAATTCTTTTGGTTTAGTGGGAACAAATTCAGTAAAAGCGCGAATTATGACTTCCCTATATCATAAATTCGTGGAGTTCCATTGACTTTATGACGCTTTTCATATAAATTGTGTATTCCATCATGAAATAATGATTCTGGTTTCAATTCGATGAATTCTACAGGGGATCTTTCGGTTGGAATCGCTGACGAGGCAAAGGATTGTTGCATGGAGCGAAATGAGTGATAGTTTGAAGGTGATAGGTGTGTATGTGGAAGAACCTCCTAATCAAATTCCTTGAACTTTTGCTGCATTTCATTTGCAACACTAGTTGGCAGAATCTCCGATTTTCTTGCCGTATGTAAATGCACCATTCCCACAAGCCAATTGCTCGCTGTAGTGTTGAGTGGTAACAGCTCGCCCTGGTTCCAGCTATTCGTAAGAAAGAATCCCACTGAACAAAGAGAAACATTTTGTCTCCCAGTAGACTTTGTCTTGCTGAAAGTGGTGAAGGTTCGTTTGGATCTAAACACGATTTCCTCCCTTTGGATTTTTGTAATACAATGGTAACATTCATAGCGAAGGACTCTTATAATGAAATTTCACTTGGCGAGGGGTCCAAAAAATCTCTTAGCGAAATATCTTTTAATTTGATTGAAATAAAAGCTACAAAATTTCATAAAATTATCCGGATTTAATCTGGTGAATTATAATGAGATTATTCATTCATTTATCACATTATCAATATGTTTATTTATATCTATAATTTTTTTTAAGTAATTAAAACATCGTACATTGTTCACAAGGTTATCATAAAAGTTTCAAAGGACCGATATTTATTTATTTTGAACGAATTACTGAAATCCCACCGTTTTTCTGATTCACTTAGCGAATTTCTATCAAATAAGTCGTTTTGTGGGACAGATTGTCTTCGTTTAAGGAAATGCCTCTGTAAATCAATTTCTTATCGCCAGTAATTATCCCTTCCCGATCGGAGAGTTTTCATCCACATAAATATATAATGGTATAATGAAAATAGTTTATGATCTGGAGTTTTTCATATTTCAAATGAATAAATTCTTGAAAATGACACATACATATATATATATATATATATATATATATATATATATATATATATATATATATATATATATATGTGTGTGTGTGTGTGTGTGTGTGTGTGTGTGTGTTCAAATAAAATATCCTCCGATAATATTTGGGTAGATTAGTCACCATGATGGTGGTAATTTGAAAATGCGGAAAATGAAAAAATTGAGAAACATATTTCAGAAACATTTATAATCACAAAGATAGGCTTGATGCATTTCGCTCGAGTTGCGCCAACCTTTCCAAAAGTATTTAATTGACGCAAAAACTGTAGCAATAAAATGTGTAGTTGCTGACATGTTTAAGTGTGGTTATGGTTTTCTTTCAGGATAGGCAACGTGTTTGAATTCCATATGTTATGTGTTCTGTTGAAGTATTAACTATGTATAATCATGCAATGAATAAAAATGTCGCTGGAAAACCAACTCCAGACGAAATTTGAAAAAAATAAAAGAAACACCGAAGTCGTATAGAAGTTGATTTCATCATCAAAATCTTTGTTTTACTAGTAACGAACCGTTTACTCTTTCAAGGGGAATAGATGATAAAAAGGAGTAATTGTAGTGATCTACATATGAAAGTAAGTCAAACACAGTTGAACAACCGTAGCCATCAAAGATGGCGAAGGATTCTATCCATCATATATGAGTGTTTCGTGTGTTCTAGTTCCACTGGCCATGTCGTTTTGTCTACAGACTTGAGATTGGCTTCAATACTCCTCTGGAACCCCTTTAAAAAATGTCGAATGATTTTTTTTTACCCTATTTTCGATGTTTTCCTATAGAAATAACATCTAGAATCTGAATACTTTTAGATGTTTTCTCCGCTCTGTTTTAGATGTTCTTCAGTGGAAAATGCCTGTGATGTCACAAATAGATTCTATCCTGACCATATTTATTTTACGATGGAATTTATTTTACACAACTTAGCTTTGCCATTGTTCAGTTATTCACTATGATGGCGAGTTTTATTTCTATTTAAAATTGATATTTTCATAATCTGTGCTCATTTCTTTCGAATCAGTTTTTTCTTTTTTTTTTTCATATCAATGGCTGCCCTGGTTTAAATGCAGACTTGCATATAAACTTACTCACCATATTTGGATCCCAGAGACGAGCAACTAAGTTAGTGTCAGAATTAAAAATGGGTGTTACGGAGATAGCTTCAAGGTGTTGAGGATGGTATTATCATTTTTTTTTTCAAGGAAAGAATGGTATGGAATAAATAGATCCGAAAGTATTTCTTTTACCAGAAGTGAGAACAAGGGACTGAGAGGCCATGCATCCTTTATATAAATGAATAGAAGTAGATTGGATATTATATTTTTTTTTATAGCAATACAGTGTTGGGACTGTGAAATATATTACCTGAATGTTTAGTGACTCAGATATTGTGTAAATATGATTACTTGATGTATACTTTTATATACAGATTGGATACTTTCCTTCACACAACAATAAATGTTTCAAATGTTTCAATGTTTGATGATCGTTTCGGTTAGTCTATCTGAATTCCATTTCTGTAGCTTCTGAATATTAATCAAGGCTTGTAAATGAATTACAACAGTCGATCGATTGCACAAGCATTAAAGTGTTGGGTAAATTCTAATGACACTTCTAATATATCCCAAGTTTCGTGCAAAAAAGGCACTGATGACTTTTACATCAATGTAATATGTTTACATGTAGATTGAAATGCTTCAATACAAGTTTATACATAGAAATTACAAAGAATAAGGAAATCTGCCGGATAATGGTGTTGGTATGAAAATCATCATAATGATGGTGACGATATGAAAACTATGATAATTATTTCAGTGGTGATGTATATATATATATATATATATATATATATATATATATATATATATATATATATATATATATATATATATATATGTATATATATGTATGTATGTATGTATGTATGTATAGTAATGTTGGTGGTGTTGGAATGAAAATGGTGAGAATGGTGGTGGTTGGGGTGGTATGAATACGATGTTAATGGTGGGGTTGGTTTAATAGCCATGATGATGGTGGTGGTGTTATTAATATGATGATGATGATGATGATGATGATGATGATGATGATGATGATGATGATGAATGTATTTGCAGAGAAAAGACGTCTATGTCCCAGAAGAATACATTTTGGTGTGAGAAACACGAACGCTAGTCATTTTCTATCGAAGGTATTTCGAAAAGAGAGCTACATGTGTGTGTTTGAGAGAGAGAGAGAGAGAGACAGGCAGACAGAGTGAGAGACTGAGAGACAGACAGAGAGAGTGGGGAAGACGGTGGAAAGAAAGGGACAAAGAATAAAATGAGAGAAGGCAGAAAAGAGAAAGAGACACGGAAAGTGAAAAATGAGAGAAGGCCGAAGAAGGAAAGTGACAGAAACAGACTAATTGAAAAAGTGAGAGTACACAGAAGAGAAAGACACACATATATATATATATATATATATATATATATATATATATATATATATATATATATATATATATATATATATATATATATATACAAAGAGATAGAGAAAATTAGAGATGAGAGCGTGAATGCGTGTGAGAGAGGGAATGGAAAAAGAGAGTAAGTAGAAGAGAGAAAGTGACAGGTACAGAGGAAAAAGCGAGAGAATACAGAAGACAGAGAGAGGGAGAGAAAGAAAATGAGAGAAGGAAAGAGATGGAAGAGGGTTAAAAGAGAAAGAAACAGATAGAGAATAAGCTGGAAAAAGAGGAAGAAAGAAAAAGAGAAATGGAAAAAGTTGAGAAGGAAGATACTGATGAGAGAGAGGAAGTGAAAAAAGGTGGAAGAGGGAAAGATACAAAGAGATAGATTGAGAAAGTAAGAGATGTGTGCGTGTGTGTGAGAGAAGGGGAGGGGGAGAATGAGAGTAGTCAGAATAGAAAGAGAGGTAAGCAAAGACAGAAAAAGTGAGAGAACGTGGAAGAGAGAAAGAGAAAGAGACGGAGTGAATGTGAGAAGGAAAGAGTGAGAGAGAGAGAGCTACGTTCTGTTCTATTCCATTTTTTTCCTTTCCTATCTTTCCTTTTTTTTCTTGCTTATTATTCACAGAACTTCCTGCCTAACTACAGCTTGGAGGTCTCTACAGCTAAGGGGTTAATCCGGCTTTAGATACTGGCAATTATAACTTAAGCATGAAAGAGCGCGGCGGATGAGGGACCTTTTCAGGTCAGTCAATTTTGACCGGAGTCTTTGAGTTAACTGACCAATTTCCCGTAGCCAACAACAAAGAGAACACACTGAAATAAACAGGATCTTCTTTTTCTCTTATGTGTGTAAGGGTAGGTTGTTAGGATACAACTGACCGTTCAGTATCAACATACTGTTTGAACCACATTGCAAATGCTTCTCTAAACACGTGTTTCGCAAACATTTTCGGACTGCCACTTTAAAGAATATATTTCATCAGCGCCTCCATCACCGTTAAGTCGGTTAAAATGATACACCGAAACCTTTTTAATAATGTTTGATACGCTGTGAAAAGATTGGCTTAGAGATACACCAAAAATCCTATGTCGTTCTCACTTCCATGTTTGTCTGTTGATACGAAACGCCTTTCGCTGTAGGCCTCGTCATGACGATGTCAAAATCGATGGATGTCTACAGATTAGGATAAGGTGATTTTTGTTTCATCAGATCAGAGTAAAGTTTGCACAGGGAAATAAGAATAATTAAACATATTGGAACAGCGTGTTGTGGTTAGATGATACAAAAATCAATCTATTTGGGTCATATTGCATTCAGGTGTCGTCTTGGCAGAGTGTACAATGGAAAGGTGTTTAGTATAAACAGTTAATCATAGTGATGGAAACGTCAAGATCTGAGGTCGAGGGAGATCCAATGACTCTGATGAGCTGAATTTCATTGATTGAATTATGAACGCTAAAGGTTACATCAATATATTGACAGAAAATAAAGTTGCCTTCACTCAAACGCCTGAAAAGAAGAGCTGTGTTTCAGCATGAAAAGATCTAAAACACTCCGTTGAAAGCAACAGTTATCTGATGAAGTAAAACGTGAAGATGTTCTATTGGCCTTGCATGTGACCAGATTTAAATCAATTTGAGTTTTAAACGGAAAGTAGGGAAAACGACGACCACCCAACATGACAGAATTGAAAAAAGCTGCATAAAATCAGAGAGGAAGGATATTTAAGTGGCTGTTTGAGCAAATCTAGTGATACTACAGGTGGAACCAACGGCCATTAAACCATGTTATGATTCTCCGAGATGTTACTCCAGTGTTTATGATATATATCGAGTACATATTAGAATTACGCCTGTTGATGACTGGGTATAGTAGGAGGGGTTCTAGGGAAATATGTTTCTGAAAAATTGGTCTTATAAAATTTTGATCGTTAAGAAATTGAACAGTTAGTACTTAGAGAACGACCTTTATATTGTTGAGTTTTACAGAAATTAGTGATTTGAAAATATAAGAATGAGGTCCAGAATGTTTGGTCTTACGCGTTATCTGAGACCAAACTTTTAAAAACCAATCTTTTTAAAAACCGAATTTTCTAAAACTGGATCTCAAAAGACTGAATTTATAAGACCGAATTTGATTCGACTGGATCTTATAAGACAGGATTTTATAAGTCTGAATTTCATAAGACCTGATTTTAAAAGACCAAATTTTATGACCTAGCACATTTTCATTGAAATATCATGCGTAAACTTTAAACATAGGCTTTATTTGAATTGGAAGGTCCTCTGCAAAAAATGATAACTTTATTGTTATATTTTAAATAGAGCCCCACTCCCTGAACCTGAAAAAATGCTATATGATAATTTCAACTTGAAAACTCACGATAACAATAACCGAAATACTCCTTTCGAAAAAAATTGTTCATATTTTTTTAGAAACGGACCTTTGAAACAAAGTCGAGTGCATAAAACTATTCAAGTTTGATTTTATTGGTTTAAAATGAAAATTTCTCAAGAAAGCAATTGAAAACGACATAAAACATGTTATTGGTAGCTTAATTTTTTCAAAGAAAAACAATTTTTATAAGAAAAGAGAAAAAAAATACTTTATCATGAGAATTAATTCATAATTGATTATTGTTATATTCTTTATTATGACTGGTTTTTACCTTCTTCCTAATTTTCTGCTCTTTTTTATCAAAAGCGTAATTCTATGGCAACGATTAAACAATGTAATCAGAAAATAAAGAAAAAGCCGACGGTGAGAATTGAACTCACACCCTCTTGCCTTGCTACTTTTAAACATTCATCTACGGGATATTATAGTTGAAAGGAAGCTAAAAAGAAACTGAAAATTAGGATGAAGGTGAAAACTTCCCAAAATTAATAATAATGTTGAAATACTTCATCAAAGAATAAAATTTGAAAAATTAACAATATCATTGTTTTATTCTCATATGGTTTACAAAGTGAATGTAAACAAAAAATGAATAGAAATTTCATCTTGTTTATTCATACGCCCTCAGGAATTTCAGTCATGTGAACAGAGAAAAACGATAGATGTTCGAGCCTTTAAAACGTTACTTTTTGGTTAGCTTTTTTTTCTGCGTTTCTCAGCGTTTTTCTGCTTCCGAAATCCCGGGATTCTTTGGGAATTATCATCAAAAACTTCCTAGTGGGGAAACATCTAAAGCCTACAACCGTTTGAAGGGTAAAATGCAATTATTGGAGAGAATCATAAAGGTTTAAGAAATCCTTATTATATATAAGATATAGGCAGTGAGATAGCTAGATAGATAGAACTCAAGTCCTAAAATGGAGGTGATAGCAAATACAGACCTCCAAACTAATACTATTCATTCGCAAATTACCCGGACCGTTTTGTATTCTTCAGGTTAACGCATTGGGGGGTATCTGAATTTTAATACATCAGGCTGCAAAGCTCCGTTTCGGATATTTATATGTCACATGTAGATAATGAAATTGAACTTTTAATATTGAGGAGAAACAAATTGAAATCAGTTCAGTATAAACGGGATAGTCGCGATCACAGATCCCGCAAGATTTTTTCCAAGAATCCAAAGTATTTTGCTTTAAAACATATTGAGTGTGTGTACCAAATCTGCTTGAGCTGCAACCATCTTTACAGGCTTTCTTTATCGTGACAGACAAACAAACACATATATGGACACAATCGAACTATACCATAAAATGAGAGAAATTACTTTGTGGAGTTGTACTCGCAAATATATTTTATGTATTTGCATAAATATAGAGAGAGTAAACTGAAGAGAGACGAAGCAAAAACTTATTGGCGTGGGTGTTTTATTGGCCACATTAATAAATTCATAAAACTATGTTAATAAAAAAATTTCCTCAAAGAATTTCTTCAGGTGACCGACCATATGTTTGTCGACTGTTATAGATGTCTTAGTATGTCCCCCGGAGAAGTAATGGCGTGTGACGACGATTCATAAGGGTAAGAGGCTCAATTCTTGTAACTTTTTTTTTCCTCCATCGAGAAGAGCTCAGAGAACATATGGAAACAATCACTTGTCGGATGGTGGTTGGGATGAGCAATAGCTGTGTTAGGTTTAAAGTTGAGGTAAAAATGTCGAGGTGGTCGAAAGGAAGGAGAGAAAGGGAGAGTGAAGTGAATGTCTGCTTGAGAGAGAGAGAGAGAGAGACGAAATGAGAGAAGGAGAGAGAGAAAGAGTTTGTGAACAGAAGCGATTTCGAGTAGTAGTCTAATATAGACCCAGCCTGCTGATAAAGGTTGCGCGTAGAAAGTTCGCCAAAGTTTACGTTCGATTCCCAAGTAAGTGTATTCACTTCTTCCGGTAGCCTAGATTTTACAAGCACGTGGAAGTATTCCTCGCAGTCAGCGGAATAGATTCAGAGGCGTACAGAAATTTTAAAACGAATTTTACGAGTGCAAAGCGTACTCGACTTATGTTTACTCATTACCCTTCTTTAAAACATTTCAATGGTTTATGATACGATGCCTGTCCAAAATCAGTCCAGCCAATTTAAAATGTATGGAAAACCGGTTTTGTGCCCTTTATGTAACTTTGCGACCAATCAGAAAGAGCCTAACTATGCATGCATGAACTGGTACTCTGGCGTAGGGTTACTCAGTCGATAGAGAGATACCATTAGATTAGCTTGCATACTGTGTGATGGTTGCATACATCATGACCGAACCTTCTCATTCTCCATGCCCCATACAGGTTTTTGGGGAATAACATCGTACCACCCCCTGGTCAGTCAACACACTCCCACAATCTAGATTCGGCTCCCTACAACTTCTGTCCTTTTCAAATTACACCCTTTAAGAACTACCACATTTATTCCAATATTGTTTCCAAACAGTTTGCAGGGTCCTCCTTCGAGATAGCCATCAGCTGCCTCTTTCAGCGACCCCCAGGGTCTTGTCCATGGTCTGATATTTCCTCCCATTCAAGGTCTAACGACCAGAAACAAGTCTTGGAAATAAGGAAACGTTTCAGACTTGGATCATAAAAAAACATACTCGTTTGCAAAATCGCTGAATACTTTATGAAGATTTCAGAGTCTTTGTAATAAAAGCGCAATTCGCAGTACGACAAAGAATAATGTAGAATTTATCCCCAAAGACAAAAATGATAATCAACAATAAAGTCCAGGAAAAGACCACAAGAATAGACGCTGAAGCTTTTGAAAAGGTCAAAGAATACATTCACCTAGTCCAGGAGACAAAGTTAGAGCACAAAAACGGCGCATAACGTTTGGTTGGAAATAATTTGGTATAAATAGAGACATACTGAAAAGAAAATTGCAATATGCTGAAAAGCATAACGTATACAACCAATGCATAGTACCAGCTACGACGCGTGGGTGCAAAACCAGAAAACTTCAAACACCCTCGAAGCCAAATTCAGAATAGCATTGAGAGCAATGGAAAGAGCAATGTTAGGAATAACATGGGTCTGGCAGAGGATCGGGGTGAAAGATATCGTACAACTGAGCAAATGGAGATGGGCAAGACACATAGCAAGCAGAAGGGATAACAAATAGAGAAAAAGTAATCGATTGGTGTTCGTATGATACAAGATGGAGGGACGAGATGGAAAAGTCTGCCGGTAAAACACGGCAGAGATTAGCGCAATCATGCTCGTCATGGAAGGAGATGAAAAAGGCCTTTGTCCAGCGGTAAACTAAGAAGCTGCTTGGGCTCTGGGATAGGTTAAATCACTTGTTTCCACCTCTTCATGGCACACATCGTTTCTTTCTGAGTCATATATGTTGTGAGAACGAAAGATTCTGCTTGAAAAGCGTTTTTTTTCCACCCTGGTAAGTAATTTTCCTACTTTGACAAACGAGTGCCTTGTTCGTTCTGTATTGTGTAGTTGATGCTAGCATGGCCTATGTTTGAGAGAAGTAGCAATAAACAGTATTTATACTACATTTCAAGCAGCTTCTGTCAGAACCTTTCCTTGGAATAGAATATAAAAAAATATATATGTTTGGGGCTGGTTAGTAAATGGTAAGTGGGGCTACTTGGTCCTCTATAATTGTATGGAATTGAGTCTGTATGAAAACAAAAGCCTGCAAAATAACAAAGCATACCCCAAAGAAATCATTGGTTTTGTTATTCATTTCTTATCATTCTTTTTTCCATCTTCCACCTTATAACAATGCATCATTGAAATCCATTCACATCTGATTCCACTTGTCTTACCAGGTGGTCTTAAAATCTTACTTTTTACTCAAATACATTCTTCTGTAGGGATAAAAATTTTATACTTCTCAATTATGATTATATATCAATCACGTCCGTACCTACCAGCAAGAGAATTAACCTGCCCAATCAGATTGTAACAACTATCTCCACTGGTGGGATAGCTTTGTACACTTTTCCCCCCAAATGTTCAAATGATGATACAAGAAACTTGACAAATGTTTCAGATTTAAACGATTCACTCAAAAGAAGTCTCCTTCCGTTGTAACTTTTGATCTTATTGGCGTTCTAATTAATTTCACGGAAAGTCACAGCCATCAGCTTGCCCCAGTCTCTCCCATCACGGCTAATGATGATAGGATCCAATTAATACTGTACTTCACTCATTTTCAATTTCCATTGCACTCATCTCAGTAACTGACATTTTTAATTAACTTCTGAAGGTACCTTGCCGGGGCATCTTCTTGGGTGTTTGTTTCTTCAGCAAGCACAGTATCTATTACAACTGTAGTCATACCTAAGCGTAGCAGGAGAGTGTTTCGTGGTGTTTTCGGGCCAGGTCAATGGTAGATATTTTCGTACGTAATCAGCATGCTTGAATGCTATCAGCCATTAACTCTTAACATTGACGCAACACTATCTTCCAAAAAAGCAGGACTTTGTGCCTGAAAATTGTTCATTTCAAGTTCAGAAAGTTTTGGCACACTCGAAAGAGTCTTTCGAACAATTGAAACCACTTCTTGTTGCTTCTGTTGTTAACACAACGCTTCGGCCGATCCATTCTACGACCTTATTCGAGATTGGATTCAATCACCAGTGAATTCTTTCTCAAAACTATAGATCACATATTGGCACGTGTTCAAAAGATATCAGCACCACGAATTCCGCGATCGAGAGATCAGGTAATTTTTTGTCAAGTTCGATGTCCAACGACGGTCGTTAAAAAACTGCTTCTGTTACTGCTTCTGCTGCTGCTACTGCAGCTGCTGCTACTGATCGTCGTGGTGATTGATCACTTGCTCTCTCCCCAACCCCACCTCCGCCAAAATGAAAAACAAAAATCTGTCAATATATCAGGTTGATTCAAAAATAATTATAATTTTTCACTATCAACTTTAAAGCAGTATATCCCAACTTGAAATGGATGCTATCAATCGAAATAAAACTTGTCAGAATCTACTCATTTTTACCAACCAGAAACAAGTGCCTATATTCCGTAAACATAAAATTCTGGATCCCAGGAACCAATGAATTCTTCGAAGGCGTTTTAAGCTGCTGCCTGATTGTGAAGACTCTCCCTTTCGGGATCAGGTCGAAATGCTTGAAAAGGTGATAGTCGGTCGGAGAGAGGTCTGGTGAGTAAGTTGTTTGAGAGGAAGTTTCATAACCTAATTCGCTCAATTTCCACAGGGTTTCACGCAACATCATTTTTTGCTTCCCATTTAGAGTCATTTGCGCGACATGTCGAGCTTTATTGCTCTCCCAATTTGGTGCTAATGTCGAACAACTGTTGAATGGTCAACATTTATCTCTTCTGCACCCTCTCAAGTGATTTTGTGCAGGCTCACCTTAATAACGGCGCTCGACTGGATGTCCAGAAGGACGTCCACATCTTCATGGATCTTGTCTCCTTTTTTTAAATTTTTGAAACCCATGTTGAGCTGAACATTTGTTGACTGTTCCCTGGCCAAATACTTGGTTGATATTGCGAGTAGTTTCTGCTGTTTAATGTTGTCATTTTGAACTCATTCAACAAAATTTTTCGAAATTGCTTTTTCTCATATTTGATTTGACAGCCTCAAATAAGTCAGAATAAATAATGGAAAGAAAATGTTTAGCTTGGTTAAATAAAGCAAAATTCACGCTTTAAAACACTGTATGAACAGAGTCGAATAATTGCAAATTCCAAAAATAGGCATCAAAGTTCGAAATTTAAAAAAAAGCGCGATTATTTTTACACCATCCGGCTGCAGTTCCATTGATCTGCTGTGCGTGTAGTATGCAGATATGTGCGAATGTCTACGCGCGCGCATGTTTGTGTGAGTGTGAAATCTGTTCAATCCTTTAGCGCGCGTGCCTTTGTTTGCCTACGCGCATGCGCACGCGTGCCTATCAACCGGACGTATATGACGGCGATAATCGCCTATCTGAAAGACTCAGCTTCACGGCGTAAACACCCTGACTCTCTCAGACAAAGGACGACATATGATATCTTGAAACATTCTTGTAGATGCTTTGTTTGTTCACTGAGTGTCATACTGGGTTGCCAAACAAGCCATATTTTCAGCTAGATATGGCTAATTTTCACATTTCACTATTAGAGTTGCATAATTAGGAATTACCGAATATTCTTTAAAACGAGATTGTTTACACCAAAAATGGCATAAAATCTACATTTTTACTTATACTCTGGTCAGTCAAAAGTAGTCTATACTTTTGTCTAAATCAATGTAGCGTTGATTGGTACAAAGCTTATGAACAAGCCATAATGCCCGTTGTTTAAACTCAATTCTTTACCATGGTTTTTGTAGTTAGTACATGGTGTGTATTGGGTGACATCCATTTTGAATAATGTTTCCAGATGGATTTATGATTACCAATGAGAATTTCACTTTTACCATCTGAAAACAACGATCGGTGTGTTGAAGATGAGAGAATTTCATGTTTTAGTGATAGCTTGATAAGTGTCACGAACGGGTGTATTCATGAGAATGGGATATTTCTCATGACGATGTTATGGAAAAAAAAACGGACTCGGCTCATATTCAGTGAAAATTTACAATCGATTCGGACCGTCTCATATTCATGATCGACTTATATTTCAAAGATATGATGATCAGTTGAGTCTAAACGTGACTCAATTCTGAGACCTAGAGTGCTTTTAGCTCTTTACCCCCAGATGTCCCTCTATATATTCAAATGCTCTCTTGCTGGGCGTGCATCCAACATTTAGAATTGCTGCTTTGAAGGAGGAAAAATTTTAGTCCTGGAATTCGGCATTTGAGATTTACTCCATTTTTAAAATCCAACTATTCACGCCATACATAACTCACATTTTCTACGCACATGCATATATATATATATATATATATATATATATATATATATATATATATATATATATATATATATATATGTATATATATAATGCCCATGTAGCAATGAAAGTACATTGTTTTAAACTTTCATCTTTCATATCTCAGTATACATCGATCCAAACACACACTTACACACATACATTTGTAGAAATATCAGAAACATTTGTTCCCAAATTTGTCAATTTTGAAGATGTCTAAGGATGTTAAAATAAACATTTTGGAATATTACACTCTCTGAATATACATAATATATATAAATATATATATCAGTGTATATATGCTGTACAAGGGGGCTTGAAAGGGGACGAGGAAGTCAGTTACTAGGGTTTCGTGTTTCTATGGTCGAAGTTCCTAAAGATTTAAATATACTTGTATGCATACATATATTACATTTAAGTGTGTGCGTGTGTGTGCACATGTATAGATATTTAAGGTGGCATCACATATATATGTGTACATATATGTATATATATATATATATATATATATATATATATATATATATATGTATGTATTATAGATTGCGATATATTATGTAGAGACTTATTTGAAATGATCTTCCGTTGTTACACGGTTAATATATCACACAATTTAGACGACGTAAACAGAATAAACTATTAAAGAAAATTGTGTGATAAATCAATCGTGTAACGACGGCAGATCTTTTCAAATAAGAGTTTCTATATGATTCATAATTGATTCTGTCGGACCGAATATATCCATTTCTTAGACACACGCACACACGCACACATACACATATATACATATGTATATATATATAAATCATAGCTAATGGGGAGGTAGCGTTTGATCAACACTACCAGCCATGTTTAAATGATTATTTTAATATCAAATTCCCGTGACAGTTCCATGGAACTGATGGTCCCAACAAGGAAAAGTCTTACACAGTAGAAAAGTATATAACACTATGTAAAACCCCACGAAAATTTTCATATTACCTCAACAGATATTTGGAAATGATTGATTGAAATGACATGAATTCTTTGAAGACTTTTTCACATATTTGATGTTTAAGGCTGTGAATCTTCCCAGACTACACACACACACACACACACACACACACGCATATATATATATATATATATATATATATATATATATATATATATATATATATATATATGTAAGCTTAAGCCATTGTAAGCTTATGCAATGCTCTTTCATAGGAATAGAGTATCCTGGTGGATGGGGAATTTATCCGTAAATAAATATATCGCTTAAATCCAGTCTTACTGACCGTCCAGTTCCGTAGTTCAGAAGCACAATATCTAACTAAGGGTTCAATCCTGCCTGGTGGTACTGGATGGGATATTGGAAAGTCTATAGCCAAACTGAAGAGATGTAATACATCGAAACGGCAGTCTGTGGACGAGATAATATATATATATATATATATATATATATATATATATATATATATATATATATATATATATATGATCAATCAATTGCCAGAAGAGATGTGTAAGACATCGAAATACTACATCGAGATTTGTTGTCATTGTTTCTTCTGTTTTCTTTGCTGTATTTACTCTGCCGAAATCAATCTTGAAACTCGGCTTTATTATAAAAGGTCACGAGGACTATTACAGATGTTTTTGGTAGAAAACTATCTCTACCAAAATGATATATAGCTGTTTACGCAGGGAAACAAACACTTCTCAGATTTAACAGTTACTCTTCCGAATTACATACAAGTTCTTAATAAACATGAAAATAAGAATTACAAAGATGAATATCTGGTGAATGTGATAGGCTCGAGTATTTATCTTTGAAATTCTTACATATACATAAATACTTGAGAATCACAAGGATAGATACGAAATAACGAGTATTTATCCTTGCAATTCTTATATATATATATATATATATATATATATATATATATATATATATATATATATATATATATATATATATGTGTGTGTGTGTGTGTGTGTGTAAGAATTACAAGGATAGGCGCGATATGACGAACACTAATCCTTGCAATTCTTATACACACACACACACACACACACACACATATATATATATATATATATATATATATATATATATATATATATATATATATATATATATATACATATATATATATGTATATATATATATATATATATATATATATATATATATATATATATATATATATATATATATATATATATATATATATATATATACATACTTGTTATTTCATTGCATTCGCCAAAATCTTCCTTGTAACTCTTATTTTTTCTTATATTGAACACCTCAATATTCCACGTTGAATATTGAGCACAGTGACTGGACATCTATAACGAAGGAAATCTGTTTTCTATCTCTTCCTTCTTGTATTTTCACTAATTGATGATATATTATTAACTTTCTCCCCCCCCTCTCTCTCTTATATATATATATATATATATATATATATATATATATATATATATATACACACGTATAAATGTGTGTGTGCGTGTGTGGAAGAGAGAGAGTGTGTGAAAGAGAGAGAGAGAGAGAGAGAGTGTGTGTGTGTTTCTGTGTGTTTGTATACGTTTCTGTTCATGTGTGTGCGTGCTCACCCGTCATTGTTGACTCCCCACTAAACGAGTGAAACATCTGTGAAAAGTTAGTGCTACAAAGAAATTAATTTTTCTTAAAAAAAGCTGAGCAAATATTTCGTTTTCTGGTCAGATCAAAGTCCTTTCATTTTCTTCTGACAAAATCTATCAAAACACGCAGGATAATTTTTTTAATAAATCGCTCATCCACGTGGGAAAAAATATCACAGATGTATAGGTTTCCCCCGCTATCCGAATGTGGAGCATTCCTTTAAAAGCCTTTCGTAAGTCAAAATGACGTAAAACGAGATAGCAATTACCGTTATCTTATTCAAGTATTATCTTTGAGAGTCCCCTGATCCCCCAAATAAATAGAATGGTAAGTCAGTCTGATTCATTGGAATTCGTGACAGTGCGATATACAGGAGATTGGGGCGTAGAGGAAAGAGAGGAAGAGAGTTTGCACTGCCTCTATAATAACCGAAAACTACTTTTGCTTTTCGTTTTTTGCTTGTTTTTGTTTTTATGGTAAAACGAAAACATGCCGTGAAGTGCACTTTCGAAAAACAGGGACCGCCAGTAATTGAATTTTGATGATACATTTCTAGAAAAAAAAAATTGAAAAAAAACTCTCCTCAGAGGAAATGTCCATTGTTAAAAAATGGCGAGTAAAAGATATTTTCATCGGCAAATTTTTTACCGTCAAGTGGAAGAGTCCATTGTTACGGACAGATAACCAAGAAAAGAATCACACCGTTCTTTTTATAAGTAGATTGTTCAGAGAAGAATGCTGTTCCAGCATGCTTGCAAGTTTTGGTAGGTGCACACGTATCGGACGGTGTAAGAAACAGGTCTGGTTAGTCACTTAATAGAAACCGTCATGTGACTAGCATATTTTGGAACAAGCCGTGTTGGGGTTGATCAATTAAAATATTGGGAAAATGGCCAAGTTATTACTTTCGCCTTTGGTTGCGCAGTGATCACTAAAAAGGGCGAATTTTCAAAACAAAAGCGTAACACACAGCTGGGCAGACATAAGAGAACACTTCAGCATAAACTTACATTGCAAAGCGACCCCCCCCACACACACACACGAAAAAAACAAAAGAAAAACATCTTGGGGAGGGAATGTTTAAATTTTTCAACTCTCCAGCTCCGTTGGTGTGGCCTGTAGGCGTCAGACATCCATAGACAGCTAACCAACTAAAAAAACTGAGAAAAAAAAGCTATGATGTTGACAGATGAAGTTGATGGTTTCTAACTGAGATCTTACAACTATAAATAAACACAGCATCTATGAAGACGTTCCCAAACATTAGGACTGTTTTCAAGTGCACTCTTTCGGGTTGAGTGCCTGTAATGAGAAAGAGAAGAAACAGCTGAAAAATGACAAATGAGTTGGGAAAAGTTCGCATATTACGGAGTCAGTTGAGAAACCATCCAGCCAAACTGGATACATCGAGAACCGGCTGCGTGGCTTCGATGTAACCCACAAATAGATCGGGCGGGGGGGGCTTTACTGCGCATGCTTAGACGGACACTCTCGCATGGGGTAACTCAGTCGGCAGTGAGACGCCATCGACTGAACTGGTGCCACCGTTGCATTCGAAATGACAGATCATTTCCATTTTTTTCGTTTCATACTGGGGGGGGGGACATCACTTAACCCAGGTCTGTCAGTCCTTACAGTCTACAATCGTCTCATCAGCCTTTCTCAGAGATTTCAGACCGTGGGCGAGTTCAAAGGGAATGTAACGAGGTCTTTGATGGCAGTCCCGACAGAAGACTTTTCAGTTTTGAAAATCGTAAGGAGCACTGGGATGAGTGTGTAAGGTCCCCAAGGGAACACTGTGAAGAGGACTAAGGTGCCTTTGCGCTAGCTCGGCTATTTTTCCGTTGATATCAAACAGCTGGATTCTTTCCGGTTAGATTGGGTACATGGCTATGTATCGAATATACTCGTTTATAAATCGATTTAATGCATAGGGCAAACGTTATTCTATGGTCATTAATTTATTGAATGCTTTTTGTATTGGTTGACCCCGGTTCCAAAGTATAATTATCCCCAGTAAGACAACATTCATTCTAGATCTCTACTTACTTAGCTCAAACCAACATTGAGGATCACGTGCTACATGATAACACTGTAATGGGACATTATAGCGTGAGTTGATAATTTCCGTATAAACTCCAGCAACTACATTATATGAGAAGCTTCATGAGTTTATTTATTGAAGGCATAACACGTCTCCTCTTAATATCTGGTATATCAATCGCTGCTACCCACAAAAAACTGGCTTAATCATTGTTGCTAGGTTCTGGTTCTATCTATCTATCTATCTATCTATCTATCTATCTATCCGGATGTCACCCAGCCCTAGCTGTTCATAGTAGTAACTTGCCCACACATGTTCAATGAACTTGTTTGTTGTCCAACATTCCCCGCCTTAATAGATTTTCTATAGGGGGTTCAATTTGCTATGAAAATTCATGCCAAATCGGTCCCTTTGTTTATGCCCGACTGCATGCACGCTTGTTTTATCGAGTAACCTACTGGACTTGGTTTCTGTTTCTTTAAAATAATCCAAACCATAATGGTAGTATTTTCTTCAATGTAACTTGATTTTACCATCATGACTGCTTAATTTGAGAGGTAAAAAGAAGTATTTATTGTCGGTGGTGATACATGATTTCCCTTGGAATGCTAGTATTTTATATGTTTATCATTAACTGGTAGTAACCATTGAAAATATTTTTCCTTTTTGAAGTCGAGGGTTGCTTAGAATCCTTCCTATCATGGGCGAATTCAAACTATACAAAATTATTACTCATCAATTGGTCGACCTCCAGTTTTTGGTATAAAACTTGGTCTTCAAAATTCGACCAATACACGCTATGCACACGACAGAAAGACTAGGATTGGAAAACCTCTCCCCGAAGCTAAGGGTCACAGCAAAATCAAGTTGGATACACCTGTACTCGTTGAGATCATCGAAGTTAAGCAGCGTCGAGCCTGGTCAGTACTGATATATATATATATATATATATATATATATATATATATATAGAGAGAGAGAGAGAGAGAGAGAGAGAGAGAGAGAGAGAGATTCTTAATTGTCCTCATACCCCTTCACTGAGTTGAAGCGAAATGTTTCTTATTGAAATTCTGGTTTAAATATTCTAGAAAGATGATAAAGGTTTAGGGAAAAAACTTTAGATACTAGTAAAGAACAGTTTTGATAAATATTGGTGCTCTCAAAATCAACATGTGTTGGCAACTATCTAATCAAGACATTTCTCTGGGACCTAGAGAGCCAAGGTTGGTTGGATAGGGGGGGCAACGACAAAGGATGAGGGTTTGGTGATTTCTAGAGTAGAGTTGAGTCGTTATGATCTGTATATTAATAAAATAAGGTTGACCCCATCGTTTACTGTTTGGTGAATGTAATATAGCGTGCTAAAAGGGTTATAGAAGATGAAAACTCATTCCTTCCCTAGATAGGATTTTTTTGTGGCTGGTTCAATTTGCAAGGTAAGTTTATGCTAAATTGATCACGAGCTTGCACCCAGTTGCTTTTCGGAAATTCAAACTTTTTAGTGATTACTGCCCAACAAAAGGCAACAAATGTCACTTATTCATTGATCAACCCTTTTCCAATTTTTTTGATTGATCACCCCAACACGGTACACTGTCAGAAGACGTTGGTCATTTGTCAGTTTCTTTTCAGTGACTAATCAGAGAAGTTCATTTTATTTTTGTAATTAATGATTGAAAAACCTAAGTGGCATTTCTGCTCAAATTTAGAAACAAAACACATGGGGTCAGAGTTCATTAGATAGCTCTTCCTAGTTTGTCCCTCTGATATTTGACACCCGATGGTCTACAGAGGAAATAATAATAGTTCGACAATTTCTAGTCGTTGATTGGTTGGTGACAGGCGACAGCTTTCTTTTCGAAGTGCTCTAAATATAAGTAAAAAAAAAAAAAGCCAGAATTGAAAGTATAAGAAAAAACGGTTCCTTTTGGAGCAATATTTTTCTTCGTTTTTTTCTCTATTTTCAGTAGGATAATTGGTTTTGTGGGGTCAAGTATTGGGTTGGGAGTGTCAATGACTTCCTATGCGTTTCTCTAACAAATAATGAAGCTCAATGATAATGAAAAAAAATAATAATGGCAACGCTGGACCTGATAAGTGGCATTTTTTTTTCATTTGATTGGATGTACAAGATGAAAGGTCAAGAAAGGCGTTTCTCGATTTGCGCCTGTCACCCTAAAATTGGATATATTTTTGTCTTCGATATACGTGACATCCCTTTCCCCTTGTGCAGAATCAAATCTATAACAGGTCTGGTTGGTCAATCAATAGAAAACGCCAGATGACTAACGTTTTTTTGGCAGCATGCCGAATTGGAATATTGGAAATAGGAGTGATCAATGAAAAAGTTACTGCTCCCGCTCTTTGTTGGACAGTGATCTCTAAAAGAGGCTTGATTTTTAAAAGAACAAGTGTGAATACTGCTGGACACAAAACATGGGATCAATTTAGCCTAAAATTACATTGCAATTTTTATCCCTTGCTAAAAACTTTTTTAGAGAGAGAGAATTCTCAAAGAATAAAATAAGTGTTTTTTACAGACATTATAAAGAGTCAATGTTTAAATTTTCAGCCGTCTCATTCCATTGATGCGGTCTGTACGAGTGATAAATACATAGATAGCCAGCCAGTCAGCCAGATAGACCAACTAGAAAACTGGAAAAACCTAGGTGGTCAGTTTTCGTTACAGTTTTGGTTGATGGTTTCAAATAATTGTCAAATAGTTGTTCTCCGATTAATTGTCAGTAAGAACCGCGTTCGGCTTACCAGGCTTGTCTAAGCTTCGTCGTGTTTAGGGCACCTAGTATTTCCCAATGGTCACCTCTCTTGACACTGACCAGACTCGACGTTCCTTAACTTTCAGGATCTTACAAGAACCGGTGTATCCAATGTGATTTGATCGTAACCCATTCGCCTCGATCCTCTATGCTTGTCCTTTTACTGGGTGCTTTGCGGAGAGGCATTGAGGAGTACCATTTTAAAAGTATTTGGCATGACTCAGCAGTTGAGCGAACCTCAGCCTACCGAACTGGAGGTGAGCACTCTTCCACTGGGCCACGATGAATGGTATAAAATAAATAAGGGGTACTATAGTTTGCGTTCAATAATTATCTTTCTTGACTAATATTACAGACAAAAAGTATAAGAAATCTCTTGGCGTTTTTTATAAGTAGATTTCAAATGCAAATCTGAAGAGTGTACTTATGAAGAAGTTCTAATTGGTATTATTCATTCATGTGATTGTGTATGAGGTCTATCCATAAAGAGACCGAACTTTCAAAATCAGCGCACGAATGAGACATTTCAAAATGCTCACGCCCGAAATATTTTTTTGGTAGTGACCTTAACTTTTTGCAAAGAACAAACTGCATCAAGCTACGTTCGTTAATTTTCGAGCTACACGAACCAGAGTGAAGGTGTATCCAGTGCGCTTGGCTCCTTTTTACGTCAAGTTGAAAAATGAAACATTTTGGAGAGCGACGTGTTTGAGTGGACTTTTTTTTCAAATGAGGAAACACTTTTTCTTTTTTTTTCGGATACTCTTGCAAAATTAGATATGTCTCCAAAAAACGTTTCCTCCTTTTGAACTTTGACCCAAACACGTTGCTCTTCAAGATGCTTTATTTTGAAACTTGCATTTTATCGTCGTCGATGATTGAGATTTACATTGCAGTGAGCTTGGGGGATAGCGTTCTGTTGACCACAAACGGATTTTTTGGAATTTTTTTTTGTTGCTGATTTTATTACCTTCTTAATTGTTCTTTGAATCCAGAATTTTTATTACGTCATCAGAAAATAGAATCATATTTTACTACGTCCTTTGTGTCGGATAGAGTGACAGAGGACGAACAAACACTTTGCTAATTATCGTATTTGAAAATTGTTCAGTTGACATTGAGATAATTGTTGTTGTGTTTTGCCTAAAAGCGATGATCCGGGAGCGAATCAATATCAACTGAGAAAAATTAAAACAAATCAAAAAGAAAGAGGGATCAAAGTTTTATTTTAGATTGCATTGTCAATTTTGTTCCACTTCGTCAATTTTCGAATCGGTTGGCCAAGATGGCGTCCACTCCATCGACCGACAAATAATCAGCTAAGTAAATATTCTCAGTCCAATAAGTTCTCGGAAGTCCGACAACCAACCAGACGAAGACAAGGACACCAGATCGACAGAATGAGAGGCGTCTGATTCCAAGTAGAGACGTTTAATGCGTAAGATATCTTCAATTTACTGGAAACTGTTAAGATGAATGATAACTGGCATTGTCAAAATCACTAGTCAATTTGTTTGTGCCAGAAAAAAGGCCTTTCCTCATTTAATGCATCATCCAAACGAGCCAATTGCTCACTGTAGTGTTGCACAGTTATACTCTGTCCATGTTCCGGGCATTTCTAATAAAGATTTCCCTTTGAATCTCTCCAAACACTGAGAACTTTTTTCCCAAATGAATTTTGTTTTGGTTGAGACTAATTCAGTCCCAACTTGGGGCTTTGTACCAGACTGAAACCTAAGCTGAGTATTTAGGTACATCAATTATTCTGTTGCTTAATGATGAGAGAAAAAACATTTATTTAACACAACAAATATTCATTTTCAAACATAATCACCTTCCTTCTTAATCTGCTTAATGCTTCTGCGTTAATCATATAGACTGGGCATTATGCAATGAAAATTTCAGATCAAAAGTCTGCCAATGAGAACATGTCAGGTAGCAAATCTATTGATGATTGATATTGATTGCATAAATATCTATATTTCTAATATTACAATATACTTTAACACTGGAAAGATCCTGATCGAGTAACTCACGAGAATATTAGGTCTTTCATGGGGGATACATGATTATTTGGCAGAACCCATGCTTGTTGATAGTGTCCATATAACACGGGACAGTCTATACTGGGTTACATGGTACCCACAGTGAGGAATATTTTTATCTTATTAGTAATCTGATTTATTGGGAGGTGTAAAATTCATGCCTTTCAAAAAGGCATTAAAAAAAGTGAACACAAACTACCCCAGCCAAAATTCAAACTCGGTCCGTCTACTCGATTTTCCGTGCTGTCAACCTCCGATTCATTGTATATTGGCACCTATTAGCATCCTGTTCTGCTCACTATCTTGCCTATTTACTTACCTGTCCATTCATTTGTCAATGCACTTAATCCAGGTGTGAACATAGATTGTATATGCAATGGATGTGCAATTCGCATAACGGGAGCGACGCGGACAGTGGAATCAGTGTCGCAAGTTCAACCTTCGCACTAATGACTTTTGGAAAGGCGTGAACCTATTTCTTCGCCCCTGCTATGATAAAATAATTGGGCTCTCTAGCTTTGGGAAGGCAACTAGTTTAGGAGAAGGACAACTCTGATTCCAAACCAGGGAGTGGAGCCCCCTTTTGGTGGTTTGACACCCTAATTGAGGCCGAGAAGGGAATTCTAACGACTCGGCATCTCAGGATCTGGTCCAGGCATGCACCCTGAAGGGACCACTCCAATGTCGTTCCATTGTCTTTAGATTGAGAAGTAAAAAAAATCAGATCAGTATACTTCATATAACTGTCAGATTATTATGGTCATATTGATCCACCTGTGTATACACTTTTGGGCAACTCGCCGAATGGATAATTGTTGAACCATCACTATTGTGTAGTGAGTTCGATAATTACCGGATGTCCTATACTTTTGGCCTTGTGCCAGACTAAGCTGAGTGAAACGGAGTTTTGTAAATAACAAACATATCTACGGTGTTGTGGTGGATAGCAAGCTCGTATCTTTGGGCCAATTCGCTTGTTCAGTAAACGAGCAAAACTGAGTCAAACTGAGCTGAACTTTGTAAATATCAAATGCATCCGTATTTACAGTGTATATACAGTAGTGTGGCAACCAGTGAGGATCGATCTCTTTAGAGATGTAATGATCATTATCATTAGCTTTTTAATCATTACTACCCTGATTGTAAAACTTTGGGATTTCATGGTTCCACTGAAAGGTTCCGGAATTTCACAAAATCGTTGGGAATTTCGTGAAATCTTTAGTTTCAAAATCTCATTGTAACATATACTTGTCTGCGTCCGTGTGGGCGTGTGTCTCTTTCCGTGTTGTGAAACAAAAAACGACCATTTCTTAAAAGTGCTTGTCAAACATTTACGTTTTGTTTGAATTTAGCAACGCTGAGCCCATCGAATGGATTATATCTTGAATCCGACGAAAATGGAAGCGGGCGCCACTTATTTACCACAGAAAAATCAGGACGATGGACAAGTAGACATTTGCGAAGAGACAAGAACGGTGAAATGTCATGGTATGTTTACCATTTGTCTGCTATGTTTCTGACGGGGCATGGCTTCATCAAATAGAAAGGTTTCGCTGTTTTAGATTAGAACCATAATATATGCATGTCTTCACGGTGAACACACGACTAGCAATGATGATGATGATGATACTAATAATACGGTGACCTTTAGAAAATATTTGTGCTTTACTTCATGCAATGTCATATATACACGCAGTATTTGTCACTATATATATATATATATATATGCATATAGATATCTATGCACACACACACGCATATATATATATATATATATAGTCTAGAAAGGTTCACAGTTTTAAACTCTAAACATTAAAAATCTTTGTGTTAAAGTTCTTTGTGTTACTTCAGTCACTAATTTCCCAATATCTGTCAATGCAATTCGTGTAATTCTCTTCAGTGTTTTTCAGACTGTTTTACACATACTTAGTTTTTATGCTACTATGTGCGAATTTACTCCTGTTGGGATCATTAGTTGTTTACCATATAACTGTTGATATATACATATATATCTATAATATACGTATCAGTATATATCCGTCAAAACGGTTATTTATGTATGGATCTGCATTAAGGAGCCCAAAACTATTTCAATTGGAAATTCATTTTTAAATAAAATAAGTATTCTAATTCCAAGTTTTCAAATGTCAACTTAATCCAAGCTGTTTTAATGGGTAAAGTCGTAGAGTCTTGAAGTTTAATGACATTTAACAAGCAGCTGCGAAACTCATACCATTGAGTTTTGACTTGATTTTAGTTTGTCACGACATTGACAATGACCTCACCAAAAATCATTGACGCAAATATTGACGACGAATTCACTCTCTCAACCCAGATCAACTTGTTTTATTTCAGGAACTACTAATGCAGGAGTTGAAATTGGACACACAGTTTGGGAATAATATTGTATTTAGAAATCAATTCTGGTTTGTTTACCTTTTGATGAAGCAAGGGATTTTGATCATAGCGCAGCGAAGCATGTTTTACTCATTTATTCTAGTTTCAAATGATCAGTGCTCCTGTGACGTATTCTTTGTTGTTATGACAACAGACAATCCCATTTACAACTTTTCTAGTTTTATTGGCTCTGCTAATCTATTTCACATGGACCAATCCATTGAACTTTTAGGTTATAAAAGAGATACAACGAACATCCAACCAAACAAACGGACTATTTTGAATGTATGGCATATATATATATATATGAAACTCACTTGATAATCATGATAAACGTGAAACAAATTTATAGCCAAAATCCCATAAGTATATATATGTATATATACTAAAGTACTAATCTGTTGTTTATTATTGTTGTTTGTTATACGATGTGCAATGGGTTTATTTCATAAAAGTGCTCGATACAAAGATATTTAATTTGAGCAGAGCTTTAAATCATGAGCCTGAAGAAGCCCAAAAGGCAGAAACATAAACGTGTTTGTGTAGCGAATCCATTATTCCGATATAAATAAGCTGATTAGTTTATCTCAACTTCTTGATTCGTTATAATATTTAGTTTCATCCAAAATTTGGACTTCTTCAGAATTTCAGGCAAAGAATGGTGTGAGAAAACAATGTCATGTTTACATCGAGCAAAGCTTAGTTGGAATGTGGTGGAAGTGGATTTTGTGATGTGGTAAGAAATGAGGAAATGTCAAGAAGCTGGGTTTAATCAGGAAGTTGGATTTGATGATTCAATTGGTTTTTATTTCACATACAACTCAAAATTGTACATAGCACATTCACTTCTTGTTCTCAACGTCAACTTTCTTCACACACACAATATATATATATATATATATATATATATATATATATATATATATATATATATATATATATATATTGTCTCTCAAAATTCTGACATCAATTGATAGAGTAGCAGCTGTCTCGTGCATCTCTTGTCGACTGTGATTAGGTCTCTTGTTGGAGAAACAAGATTTCATTTATTAATTTAGTGATTCTCGTTGTAACCTTGATCATTATTCGGTTTTTGTGACGGAGGAAACTCGTGCCTAAGTCGATGAAAGGATGGCAGAGTTCGTGACTATGGCCGCAATGAATACCATTTCCGGTCGATTACACCGTGCAATGCGATTCTGGTTCTGTTTCGGCAGTGAGCGTTTTCCTCTAATTGCTTATGAGTAATAAGTTGGGAAAACGGCTATAGTTCCCAGGAAACTTTGTGTTTATGACCAAGACAGTAACATTCATATGTAATCAGGTTTTTTTTATTACTTTATATGATTGAAAATGTGCAAATTCGCCCGATTTCCAATTGGAAATTATGACTTACTGGTCCGGATGCAGCATTTTCGATAATTCAAATCGTTAGCTACGACAGCTGCTGCTGATATCGAGTTGAAGGGAGAGTATGATTTTCAATCGTATTTGTGACGTCATAGATGGAAGACGTTTATTTGAGCTCATCTCTCGACTGCAAAACCAGAGCTATCGCTCGGAATAAGTAGATCTCAAATTATCATTGTCCTGGTCGGAAGAGCAATGTTTAAAAGGAATAATTGACATTTCCTATACTTTTTAGACATAAATCATCAGGAAATAATACTTATTACCCAGGAACTAAAAGTAGTTTTGTTTTAAATTAGGGAAGTGTTACTGGAAAAATAGTTGGAAATGTGTAAACAATTTCGCTTATATTTGATTGTTTAAACAAGTGTTTCCCGAACTTTTCTGAACCACGCCCCCTTTTGGAGCGTATATTTTATCAGTACCCCCTTATAAAGTCGGTCAAGATTGAAACATGGGATATAGAATGTGTATTTTTCGCCCCTTATCCTTTAACCACCCTTTGTCTTCTAACACCCTCTACATCTACCCTTCCATGTCATCTTGAATTCCAATATACACTTACCACCCCCTTGATTTTTAACGTCACTCCTATTATCCCTCTCCTTCCAGCACCCCCTTGAATCTTTCAGCGCCCCCAAAAAGGGTGGTTGCGCCAAATTTGGGAATCATTGATAAACCCCTGATATTTTGCTTCTAAAATAACAAATATTTATTGTTTGTATTTTTTCTTTTTCTCTTTCTGCATTTTGTGTAATACGTAATGTGGCGTCACACACACAGTTGGGATACCATGGCTGACATGGATTTTACAAGCGTATGAAAATTTACGACTTGAGATAAACAACGTCTAACATGTGCCTCGATCGAAATGTCACTTAGTGCAAGGAAAAGAAAATGAGACCGATCGTGTAAACAATGAACTTTCAATGCCGACTTAGTAGAGAATTGCATTTTCTCAAGTTTTCCATACCAACTCATCAAAGGGATATGGCTGTCTTGTTCGATTTTGGTTTGTCAGTATAAAGTTAACTTGGCCAATTTAGGTTGGTTAATTAAAATCAGCATGGACTGTATGCCTTGTCTTCAATGATTGACGGGGAGGGGCTGGTCGATAAATTAGGACTGGCTAGACAATCGAACATCAAAGATTGCGAAGAGCTCTTGCCTTTTTATCTACGTACGTGTATTTATTTACGCGTTTGTTAATGTGTTTCTGTGTTCCTGGTCTCACCACTTTGTCTACAGACTTGAAAATTGGCATCAGTGCACTTCTAGACCCCTTATAATTTTTTTCTTCTCTTTTTTTTTTATTTTTGGGGAAAAAAGCTTTTTTCTATATTTTGGGGGGCTTATTTTAACTCAAGAATTTTCAATTTTAAATCTAGATATTCCTAGATAGTTTTTTTCTTACCCCATTTCAGAGGTTTTCTAATGGAAAACGACGGTGATGTCATAAATAGAAATTATTCTGACCATATTTATTCTTTGATTGGATTTTTTTACACAACTTGAAAATTTGACGCGACTGTTGTTCAATTATTGACTGAGATGGTGAATTGCCTATTTATATTTTCTTTTCTTTCTTTTCTCCATAAATATCCCACAATTTTGGGGGTTTGCACTTCGCAGCTGCTGTTAGACCGCAAGGAGACCCATTTAGCAGCAGCCGAGGTTTTCCAAGTTTTGCAGACGACTGAGACTAAAAATAACAAAGTTTTGTATTTAACGGAAATAAAACGTGAGTTTGAAAGATTAGTTTATGGTCTTTCGTGATTTCACTTCGGTGAAGTCAACAGTTCTCGGCTGTCTGACGACGGGCGACCCAAGCTACGCGTTCGGGTGTCAGAATACACCGTGCTGCCCCCGAATTCGGTAAATATAAACAGCGCGTGCGGATAAACCTACGTTTAAATAAAACAAAGAGCTCTCAACTAATTACAGATTGCATTGTATTTTCTACTACTACTACTACTACTATTACAAGACATAATATCATTACTGACAACATCGAACATTATGATGGTTCATAACTATCTGCATTTATCTTTTTTCGTTAGTACTCTGCTTTGTTCAACATCTCAAGAAAAGGAGGTTATTGATACACCTCGTGACTATCATACCTATTTCATCAAATTAGCTTAGTCTGGAGAAAGGATGAATGTGTGGGAATCTAACTCCCTACAGTAGTAATGATCGGTAAGAATATCTTTCTAATCATCATTAAACGGCGAATTGTCTCCTGTATTCATTAAGATTAACTAATAAAGCTACTAATCGAGCTACTAGTGTGGCACGCTCGGTAAAGGTTCAATTCACTACGGTAACAATTGTTCGTTAATTGTTATCCAATGTTATGACGCCCAAGAAGTATTTTCTGAGTTTAACGATTCCAAAGCTTTTCAAGGCTATGGCCCTCTTGTGTCATTAAGATATCTAGTTTCCCCGTTTCCATCTAAGTAAATGGGAAACAAAGAATAATTTCAATCATTTATTTTATTTTGCATATAATGGTATTAGAAAGCTTCATGGTAATTAGTTGGTTTTGTATCAAATGCTATGAAGGAAGCATCCAGTAAGCGTCGAACTCACTACAATTGGTAATGGTGTGCCAGACTAGCTGAGTTACTAGTAAACCATGGCGAAGAGCCTGGGAGATATTTACCAAGTCAAGCTTAGTACAAGGCCAGACAGATTGACCAAAAGTAAGGATCGATCTCACTGAACTAGTAAGGTCGGCATGAGAGTTTAGTCCAACACTGGGTTAAATGAGTAGAAATGAGCTTGACAAGATTGTGATGCGCCAATCTTCTGAGTGGGTAGGTTATGTTTTCCTTGAAAATTAACATGTGAAATCTTGACTTTTACCTGGGCTCGAAAGCCGACGCCTGGTGCCTGTGGAATATACGCAGGTACCACAACCTGTTAGTATCCACCTAAATACCCTCGAGTTTGTATACATACACCTACTTATGGTAAAGATTTACATGACAAGCGTGTGGATTCTCCTTGAAGAAAACTCCTTTTCTTTAGATTTTAACTGTTTTCAATCTATTAGACTCCACAACCGTGGGGAAATTTGTTTTTTTTAAGAAAGATTTTCAGGCTTCACGGGGAGCTTTCTATTTACATTTTAAGTGCAATACTATAGTCGGTGCATACTTTCCGTCATCCTAACGGAGAGGAGAGATAAAAATATGAAGACAAAATAACACTGATAGATAATTAGGAAATGAAAAATCCTAACCCTAACACTAACCCCAACGCTAACCCTAAATCTTAACCCTAACTACTGTACGCCGTATTGGCTCTAAAGTAAGAGTCACGTTTGTAAATCTATCGTTCTTGAGAAAATGAATGAAAACATGAAATAGAAAAACGCAACAAGAGCTTGTTAGTCTTTTCAGTTAGAAAAAGTCGGATTGTTTGAAAGAATTTCTTAGAGCAGCCGACGCAATCTAGGTTGAAGCCATGATAGTAATACGGAAACGGTTGTCACAATCACCTGTAAGATGGCGGAAAATGAATGCTGACTATAGCATTATAGCTACATCGTATATAAAATCGCCCCCCCCTCAACTGATTTTTTTTTTATTCTGTAAACTGACAAACTTCCGGCGTCTAAGAGGATTTGCAGCAAACGTAAATCTTGGCCTTGATTATATGATAAACAAGATTATATTTTCTATTTTCCTGTCCTTAACTAAAAAATAGTATTTTCCATTTGAAAGTAACAAATTTGTCGATAAGAATATCTTCTATCAACTATTTAAAACGGTGGACTCCTCTACTGAAACAAGTTCAGCAGTTTCTTTTCTAAAAAAAAAAAGATTATCTCAAAGAAATTCCAATATATCCATGAATTTATCATGGGGATCAACTAGTGCAGGGTTACCACAACCCTTTTTGCATCACAGACCGGATTAATATTGATAACATTTTTGTATTTCGACCAACGGGAGTGGGACGGTTATTACAACTGGAATGTAGGTGATAAGTCAACTATAAAGTACTTATAAGTGACTGATACGCTCAATCGCAATTCTGAAAGGGTTTATTTAACGCATTTCATAATGAGATCCAAGGAAATTAATTTGTTCTTATTTCACTAATAAATATTGCAAAATTATTTCGTTTCCTCGGGACCCATCTTTGATGGGCCGCTACCGGTCCGCGGCCCGTTGGTTGGGGACCACTGAACTACTGCATATTATGATCTGATCCTCTTTTATCAAAAAGTAATTGAAACACTTCACAAGATTAAATTGCCTGACGTAATTATGTAATTACCAATGGTATAAGCTATTAGAGTACTTCTCTGTTATTGAGCCTTTGCCTGGCGAGATGCTTATTTTAACAGAGAACGTCTGCACTTACTTTGCACATTATTTATAGACGTAGTTTTACTGAGTACAATTATATTCACGAATGCATTTCTCTATAGCAGCAGTTCCTAAACAGAGATCTGTGTCCCCCCTGGTGGTCCACAAAGGTATCACAGGGTGTTCCTGAGTTGAGTTTAAAATTTCGAGAGACTGCAGCGTACTTAATAAATGATTACTTACGATAAGACTAATGAAAATATACATCTGTATACAAAACAATGAAAACTTATCCGACAGATATGAGAATCTAACTGATTGCCATTAAAAGAGATTTGTAAAAAGAAAAAAAAAAGACAAGAACCATCAGTTCAACGATACGTCCACCATCTGTGGTGGTGATAGTAGCAGGAGAGGGAAGAAAAGCCAGTACTCTTTCCTTTAGCTAACGTATTCTCATACTTGTAAAAGTATTATTTCTTTAATACAAAAATGCGGAACTCTTACATTATATTTTTACATCATAGCATCAATGACGTCGCGCCTATATAATGTCATTACATCTCTTACTCCTTCCTATTTCAGTTGTTTAACGTAAGTGGGACTGTCCGACAGACAGACCGATTGACTGACTGAAAAACGTCTCATTCAGATGTGCAGATACATTTAAAAGTTGAAACAGTTAATAATCCCATTGACCTCAAATCCATTCCACATATATTCAAGAGCGTATTTGGTTTTTTTTATAAACTAATATAGTTTCGCAAAATTAATGATGGCTTGTTTTTCACTAACATCACCGAATCAAGATTAAAACTCTATACGGATCTATACATAATTTTGAAGATCATTAAGGGGTTCGCGGGGGAGAAAATGTTGACAACCACTGCTCTATAATCTTTCATTTTAATTGTGGCGGCACACTCGTTGACAAAACAAAGTTGGCACGACCTACAAACAGCGTAAGCTATGTTATATTTAGTTTATGGCCACTAATTTTCATAAATATTACAACGGAAATGCATTCAGAAATTTGTAACAAGTGTTTACCCTGCGATAATAACTTTACTTGGTCCGGAAGTTTCTACAAGGAAACTCAAGGGTTTCGTGGTGAAAATTTGATAAATAAATAAGAATACAAGGCTAAGGCTTGTTTTAAGAGATAAACAGTTTAAATAGTTCTTATGACCGGCTGGTATTTTTATGTAATTCATTGCTTTCGAGCCTTTTTTTTTTTTTAGATACAAGTATCCCATTCATTCGCTATGGGTGTCTGTCTGTCTGTCGTCGTTGCCTTCTTTTTCTCAATTAGATAACTTAGATATTCTTTGAGATATTTCAATGAAATTCTGTGAGTGAGCTTCTGGAGAGATTCTACTTGGTGAGTTATGATCGATCCGATTATTGTTTATATTCAATTAGAGAAAACGTTGTTTTTGTTTACAGTTTGGAACATGTCTCAAATCTAGACCGATTTTGCTGAAATTTTGGAGTAATTTTGACAAAACTCTTGGAATTAAAAAAATGGTGAGTTACGGTCGATCTGATTGTTTGTTTACATTCCACATGTAAATGAACATATGTCAACATGCAAAGAATATTGAACTTGGGAACTGCAGGGCCAATAAGAATGAGAATTGTTGTATTGGATATTTTGAACCTAATCACTGAAAACATAATGGTTTCAAGAATTCCAAGCGTTAATAATCCTAATTGCTACCCCGTCTCTCCCTTCATTTCAACCACTTTCAGCCGGTTACCTTTAAACCTTTAAGATTTTTATTCGCTCCACACCAAATTACTTTAATGAAAGACCTTCATTAGTTTAAGTTTCTCCTGCTATCAGACATGGTGTAAAGCGAAAAAAAACAATTACCATTAATTTATATGGAAAACGTTTTTAGCATTCCCAGAGCGAAAGAATGTCATTATTTTATGTCTGCCTACGTCAGCGTCAAAGGTCAGAGTTCGTTGTCCGCTATCATCATCATCATCATCATCATCATTATCATCATCATCATCATCATCATCCTTTCAACGTCCGTCATTGGACATAGACCTTCCCCAGGATTCGCCACAATTCTCTATCATGGGTTTCACGGAGCCGGTACATCCCAAATTTGTGTAGCTCGTCTCTCCATTTAATATTCATGTCGTGAGTCGTGATGTCCATCGGTTGTCCGCCATTCTTGCAGCATGTCCAGCCCACTGCCATTTGAGTTTTTTAATGGATTCTGTGATGTCCTTGACTCTTGTCTTTTCCCGGATGTATGGCTGGTATTGAAAGTTGAAATACGACCCTGAATTTTTTTTTTTTATCATGCTATCCTTTGTTGATACACAAAACATCCTGCAAACCTGTCCTTAAAAAACTGACATGCTATTCACCAATACTTGTAATTATTCATTTACTCCAGTCAACAAAGTTGAAGAGGTATATTTTTGTAAATGCTTTAAATATTTCATTAATGTACGACGGGAAGCGGTAAGGAACTGCTTGGAGTGACAGGGATGAGAGCATTGTTGCATTTGTTACGAAAAAATCGAGAAAATGTATTTATTTCACAGGAAGGCACCATTTATTTCATTGCAAATTTTTGTTCAGCCAATGGAATCTCTTCATCCTCTTTTCTATATTGTCAATACAACGTTTCGCCTTTTTCATGCTTCAGCCCTCATCGGGTGAATGAGTCAAAAGGAGGGGCAAACGCCATTTTCCCTCGAAACGAAGAAATTGGGCAAACCTTTTACTTCTCGAAGAAGGAGAAAGGGCTTAAGAATCGATTGGCCATATTGCGTCGACAATATCATAAACCTGGAAGTCAGACCATAGATGCACTATTTAGAGATGAGTTCTCTCCCTTAATGAATCTATTATAGATGAAAAAATACGTTTCTGAAATCATATTTTATTTATAGAAACAAATTACGAACTAATAATTGACTAAACTTGCTCTTTTCAAACAACCAGTGGTTCATATAAGTTGAAGACAATATGGTACCATAAAAATAAAGAAAGGGCTGGATCCCTGAATTGGAATTGATAGATTATAAGCATTTAGTGCCGCCCCCAACACCTTGTGATGCTACTTTTGCTATTTAGTTGATATGACGTTGATGACGCTGAGTTCTGTCTTTAGTCAAAACTTCCCGTGACACCAGGTCAGCAGCAGGAGCAGAAATGGCCGCTCCCCTTCGAGACACGTGCAGTAAAATTAATCGACTCGGGTTTTTGAGAAACTTAAACACTCACGCAAAAAAATGTTCCTTTCCAAACACAGACACAAAAAAGTAATTCCGATCAAAAGGGTTTCTCCAGATTACAAACAGAAAACAAATGGGCCGACAAACAAACCCAAACACAGAAGCCCGGAGACATGAGTATCTGTGGAGTGTTCAATTTATCAACCTTAAATGCGCTACTTCGGAATCAGTCCAAGACGCTGGTTCTAAACACTTTTCTTTTACCCCCATACTCCACCTCGACAGCTAAAAAAAGTTTGATGTCCCCTCCCCTACAATCAAATGAAAATAAACTATGTATCAAGTGGCAAATTCTTTATAAAAAGAAATACTGATGTATGAACTTTAGGGCAATTACGAAAATCCTTGTAATTGGTTTATGACGTGAAATTTACTCATAGCTCAATTAACTCGCCCACTTTCCATACCTCGAGTCAATGACTCAAGCATTAGTTACTATGAAATCTAGAGTAAAATTAGTAATTAATAGTATTGTGTAATTAGTAACTAATAAAATTGTATAAATAGCATTTAATTTGTCAAGACTTGACATGACTCAGTTTTGAGCGACGGAACGCCATAACCAAATTCCAGATCACCCCACCCCCACATTCAAATTGTGCCCCACCTTCAGAATCCAAGGTCCAAGATTCGGTCAAGGCATCTATTCATAAATGTGTCACGCTGCGAGATTTTGTGGTGTGACACATGCACAAACCCGCGCATATGCTAACTTATGTAAGTGTGTCTATATTTATGTAATATGCACGTCATCTTAAAACATTGCCACCATAACTCAAAAGTATAAATCATCCTGGACGATCGAACTGTTCTTTAACTAAAAAAGAAAAGCATCTTTTGAATATCTCGATTTAGCCTCAACATTAATCTAATACAGTGTGAGCAAAAGTATCTGATATATTTCAAACATAATATTTCAAAATCTATTAAACACTCTCAAAATTGCCCGAATTGGGACCATAAATTTATAAGTTTTTCAATTATCTTTTCAATGTGCGATCTTTTTTCAATTATCTTTTCAATGTGCGATCTTTTTTCAATATCTTTTTGATTTTTGCATTTTTCATCTTTGGTCCAAATTCTACGAATTTGGAAGCTGCATAAGGATGTTGGAATGAACATTTTGAAATATATCGAATACTCACTGTAGACTTGATAAAATTCATTTTAAAATGTAATATATTGTGAACGATGGATAAAATGATGGTGAAATGTCTACACTTAAAGAGAATGAATGGCTTGGCTCTGCGAACGAAGATTGTTGGGAGGATTTTCCACTGATGACAATAATTTGGATATCACTGAATATCCGTCTGCATTGTTGCATGAAAAAAAATTTAAAACAACCCATATCTTCTAAAGAAATAATCATATTTCAGGGGCGGGCCATTTTGAGGGTAATGAATTAAAACATTTTTAAAAGGGGGAGATCAATTAATAAGTTACTTCTCTCGCCTTTTGTTTGGGCAGTGATCAATGAAAAAAAAAGATTGAATTGGAAAAAGGGTGTTCGAATTAGCATAAACTTACATTGTAAATTGACCCCCATCTCTAAGAAAAAAAAATGACACCAAAAGCTTCTTTGTAAATATAATAAAAAATGAATGTTTAAATTATCATGGGTGCGGCCTATAAGCTTAATGCATGCAAACTTACACATACACATACCCAGCCAAACCAAATTAAAAACTGAAGAAACCAATGTTGACAGTTTTGATGACAGTTTTAGTTGACAGTTTTTAACAAGCTTATCACTGCCATTAACGTGGAAACGGCCTCTGAGCAACTCAGCAAAATCAATGGCGATTACCTTCATTGATACACGTATGAAGTCAAGATCTTCTGACCAGGCGATCCATTAAGACCTATCATTTATCTAATCCTAAAACTGTATGAAATGAACGAAAACACAAAATCATATCATCTTTCCTCATTTACCTACCAAAAATCGTATAAACTCCAAACAAGAATTGCTTGATATATTCCACTCTGTTAAACCAAATCGTCATGTCTTAGATTTGTTATTTGCCAAGAAATAATTTCACTGAATCTGTCGATAAAGCGATAAAGATTCTAAAATTGTAACCGATGCATCCTCGCGATAGTCACCAATGGAGCTGAAGAATGAAACCTCACCCAAAGATTTTCTCTCAAACTAAGAACCATGCAACGTGCACAGAAGAGGATCATGGTTAACATCATGGAGAGAGATTACAAGATAACCATGTGTAAGAACAAACAGGGATCAGAGATCATTTAAAAAAAAACGCTAGAAAACATTAATGGCAATGGCTAGTCCATATTGCAAGAGTGTCAGACGACCGATGGACATCACGACTCACAACGTGGATCCCTTGAGATCATCTGCAAAATTGTGTCCAGCAAAAAATAAGATGACTTAGTGATTCAGACAAATTTAGCAGACATTAATGACCGAGAGATTTGGGGAAGGTGTATGTCTAACGACGGACGTTAAAATGATAATGATGATAACCACTCCGACTTCACACTTTCAAAAATCAAACAAGCTGTTCTTTGCAAGTTTTCTCTTGCCAGTACGACTAGCATTTATTTATTTATGAATATGACAGCATTATTCATTTGCAGATGTACAGAATCTCCAAGGGATCTCCTTTTGGCCCAACGTTTGTTAATCTGTATGTGTCACGTCAAGAAAATACCCAAATCAGAAAGAATGATTTCTTTTTTGTAGCCTTTGAACAAACACGGAATATCTCATCATTGCAACCTAAGTATATATATATATATATATATATATATATATATATATATATATATATATATATATATGTGTGTGTGTGTGTGTGTGTGTGTGTGTGTGTGTGTGTGTGTGTAGCGGTCAAAAGTGGTGACCGACCAAGGAAAATTGACGCTTCGGATAAAGGTTCAAGCTCCAAATCCTTAGGGTAGGAATCCCTTTAGGCAATCATTATACACACACACACACACACACACACACACACACACATATATATATATATATATATATACATGAAAATGTAAAAAAAAACAACACATATTTGAAATTATCTCCTGTTATCACTCGGTAGATGTATCATTTGGCCAAGACAACGTAGATAGAATAAATAATCAAAGAAAATGGAGCAGTTGCAGGAATCGAACTTGCAAACGATAGGATAGCAGCTTAAACATAATGATGCTCTTACCGTGGAGCTAAATAAGTGCCCGCAATGCAAAAATCCAAATGACTGTTTTAACTCCAAATTCTGATTTCCATTAATTTACGGTCTATATCTGCTGTATTTGTTTTTTCCAACACGACGATTATGGTATTGAGAAATGGAAATATGACCCGACAGAATGATTATAAATTGCGTTATATATATAAATATATATATATCGGATCATTCTATCGGATCATATATATATATATATATATATATATATACATTGGAAGAGAAAGGTAAAGAGAGAGAAGGGAACAAGAACAAAAGACCTTGCTGGTTGCAGAGGAGTGCATTAGGCACAGAATGTTGACGTTCCTCGGGTATATATTCTTGTAATTCTTACTTACACACACACACTCACACACACATATAAAAAATGTATATAAGCTATAATCATTCTATCGGATCATATATGTATATATATTGGAAGAGAAAGGTTGAGAAAGAGAAGGGGGCGGACTGACAGATATATCCTGAAAAGACTGCTGCAGCAAATGATTTGTTAGTCTAACGAGTTCTATTCTCACTAAAATCATCACAATTATGTCTTTGTCTTTGACAAAGGTTTATCTCAAGAGCCTGTCTTTGTTTATTGGTTTAATAGGCCAGTCTTATAAGTCATTGCCAGCATGCATGACATTGCTGACATGACTCTATAGTTCGAATCCGGTTTGGGGATGCCCAGAACTGACCGGAAGGAAATACCTCCCTTGCTCTCCGACTTCCTACGACTCCCTAATAACTAGTTTCTGACCTATTATGACCTATTGTAGTATGATTTAGATGGATAGATAGACAGATGGATGAGAACAGATTCAGATGAACAGATTGGGATAGATTTATCAAGATGTATATATAAAGAGATAGATATAGATATATGGATAGATAGGTGTGAACAGATATTTAGATATATCGATTGATATGAATAGATAGATCTATAAATGCTGACACATAAAAAGATATCCGTTCCACGCATAAATGAATAGCTGTAACCTATGCGTGTACCGGTACCAATCATTTAAAAAAAGGGAGACCTTTTATCTAAATTTATCTAAAACAAATACTAGCTCGAGATTTGGACACTTTCTTCAAAATCACCTTAGAGACTCCAAAAAAGAACTTTAAAAAAAAAAAAAAAATCAGTAAATGATAGTGCAAAGACATGCGAAGGGGGAGAATATGTACTCCACTTGGCTGGTTGGTTGAGAAGGCCATTTGTAGGGCTGCAATTAGATAATGTGGATAGATTATGGTAGATAGAAAGAGAATGCAGGAGATCAACATTACATTCTAAGAAGATAAAAGATCATCGGTACAGTCTCAGGAAAAAATCAAACCAAATTCTCTATGCTCAAACATCCTGCAATGTGTTCTTCACCATTAACTTTTACTTAGACTTAAATGAACCCATGGCGATGTTTATCCAGAATAGAGAGGCCCCAAAAGTCATACATTTGCTCAGAAAATAAATTTCTTTAAAAAAAGTATAATTAAACAACATATTCATCAGATATTAGCACAAAATTGTAATTAAACACGTCTTCATTAGATTATGCAGAATGAATTCATCAGGTGCACTCTGTTTCCTTCGTACCTTGGCAATCCGATAAACGTAATTAATTTCATTATTGCATTTATTTCTGATGGATAAGTTGTTTTCTTTTAAAACCAAAAACATAATTTTGTGGCCTATAAATATCTAGTATGCTGGTTGAACCAAGCTATTGGTTTACAGTGCATCAAAGTAAATACTACTCGTATTCTATGTCGAAAATTACAGACATTTTTTTTCTGTACTGCTGCCTTTGCTCAGTTAAGAGGTGCGAGGCGGCCAAATGGAATACACTCAGCGATCTGAGTTCAAATTCGGACTGAGACAGTTTAAGTTCATCTTGCATTAATGCCCCCGGAAAAGGTAAGTCTATCATCCCCTCCACTAGTATAGTGTAAAACAGCACAAGTTGAAGTGAGCGACGCCACTTCGGGAGCTCGTCACCTCTAATTTTCATTCACATATCACAAACGTGTAGGATGAGTAGAAATTTAATTCAAATTATCTTGGGAAACCGTCAAACAAAATTGTTAACATGGGTTTTTTCAGTTTTCAAGTAGGTCTGGCTGGTTATAAATTGATGTGCGTATCATGCATACGGATCTCACCAATTGGACGAGAGGGCTGAAAATATCAACGTTCACTCCTTACTCTGTTAAAAAGCGTTTTTAGTCGAGGGTTCAATTTGAAATGTAATTCTATGCTAAATTGGTTCCTGGTTTTTGCCTGGCTGCATTAGCGGTTGTTATTTTGAAAAATTCAGACTTTATAGCAATCCAACAAAAGAAGTAAATTATCCCCATCCCAATTTTTTTAAATGATCATCCTCAACAAGGAATGCTGCCAAAAGACGTTGGTCACGTGACAGTTTCTATTAGGTGACTAACCAGACTAGTTCTATTTATTCATTCAATTATTCTTCTATCTGGTGTCACCCGGTGCATTCGGTTCCTTGAAGGCGACCATAATCGCCGCTTCCGATTCACTTTCCTTGTTGGTCATGTGACTTTTCCCGCTCCTACCTCCTGTAGACACGATGGTCACCTCACATTGCTTCAGACGGGTTTCTTTTTTCGACCTAATCAAAAAAATATGGCCATGCCTGAGGGTGGTCGAGGGATGTGGGGTTATTCGGTATAAAGCAGTAATTCGAGTGATACTTGAGAGATGTTTCTGAATGACCGCTAGTCGCCATCAAACCTTTTTGATAAACTTGTCAATAAAATATGAAGAAGGCGTACTTATGCTGTTACTTTCATTATTAGGGGCTTTGCTTAGAATAGATTTTTTGGTGCTGTTTTTTTCTTTTTTGATAATTGAAGAAATTTGAGCCTAATATATTTTTAAATCCATAATTTGTTTGCTAATTCCTTTTTATGTTTACTACTTAGAAATGAAAACCTCATACATACATCTATATATGTGTTTGTGCGTATATGTATATATATATATATATATATATATATATTGTCCTCATGCCTAAATAGTAATTATTGGTTTGAATCGTAAGGATCAAAAACAATAAATCCTGATTATATTATAGAAAGATATATTATTCAAATGAAAATGTGTTTTTTGCTTTTGTAAGAAGAGTGTGTTAGGCATGGAATGTTGACGTTCTTCGGGTATATATTCTTGTAATTCTTATATATATATATATATATATATATATATATATATATATATATATATATATATATATATATATATATATATAACACCAGTGTATCAATGTGGATTATGACAATACTAGAAAAAAATGATAATTCAGAAAGCCATGTTTTGTGTAAATAAGATTTCTGAATCGTCATTTCACTACATATCGGAATCGGCAGTGCATACACCGCACCTTTTCCTTAAAATCTATTGTGCAGGTCTTTGGACTATCCATATACAGACTGACTTAGTACCTGTAAAGACAATCCACCCTCCCACATCTTCGTTTGAAGCTCCAAGCCATCGTATAACTGGCATTTATGAATACCGTATTTGTCAGCACATAAGATGCTCATTTCAATTATAAAATGAACATTTTCTTACAAAAGTTCGAAAATTCCACCCAAACATCACGAAAAGAATTATCCTGCGTCCAACAGAATGACACGGAATGGCATCCTGCATAAAAACGGTGCTGTTTTTCGTCTGCCTGAACGGTAGAAGATGTGACTCCAAGACATCAAAGTAACTCTCTGAATTCGTAGTCACTTTTGGTGGCACACCGCTGAACGTATTCAGAATCATGCTATGAAACTCTTGGAATGATCACCTAATCTTCAAAAGAAACTGCAAAACATCATGGATAGAAAGATTGAACTAACGGAAATCAACTCTGCAGATCATCTGGAAGAATTAATGGAGACAACTTGAACACAAGAAGTCAACAATGATCTTTGAAACAACTTTGCAAAATCCATTCCTTCCATGGTGAAGGCAAATAAGTACTTTCCTTGTAAAGACTAACTTTTCAACTTCACACATATTTCTCAAATAGTTACCTTTTTGCACGCAATAAAAGAATGCAATATTTCTAAAATGAAAAATTCTTTTGGAATGGGGTTTCAAAACTTTGGCAAAACACTTCGGTGAAAATGTAACACTGTGTGCAATGAGCCTTTATAATGATTAGGGGTTCGTCTATCGAAGCTCGAAATGGACTTTGGGGTTGAGGGCTGGATAAGTTGCAGTGAATGGTTTTTCCCCCAAATACTCTTGTAAACAATGCGTCTTATAGGCTGACAAATAAAGTAAAATCCCTTTTTAAACACACCACCATTCAAGTACTGAATAACGAGTAACTTTTTGTCAAAGGTGATATGTATGTGTAAGTAAGTAGCACTTGATTACAAGATGGTGACCTTTTCTTTTCCGATTCTTCCAGACCAAGATTGAAGAGTAATCAGCGTTGAATGTGCATCTTATACTTGGACATTTTTTTCTGCAAGCAATTCCTCAAAAATATGCACAAACAATCAATAAAGGGCTGGGTAACATTCAAAGACACTTCTAAGATTTCCCAAAAATTGTGCGAAGATGATGGCAGAAAATTTTACATCAAGCTAAATCGTACGGAAGATTATAGAGAAACACGCAGATGAAACAAAAGGTGTCTGTTTGAAAAATTTGGGATCTTTGTAGGTAGGGCAAGTCTGAGCTGGCCATTGGCTCAGGCCAGATGAGGAATGTAAGCCTTATTTTCAAACTGCTCATTAAGTTTGTTTTTCTCAATCAGTAAGATCTTACACAAACTGATAAACTGGATCACTTGAACTAGGCCTGTGCAAATCTGGTAATAGGCCAAGGCCAGATAGAAAATGTAGACCCAATTTCGAATCCCTCCTTAGGTATTTTTGTAATTAGTGCTAAATACTTAAGATTCATTTATGGAAATATATATGAACTTGCCTCTAGAGTACGCCCACTCAAAATCGTAGGTCCTGGGCATATATCCCAGCAGTCTTTCCCCCGACCCTGCCCAGCTGTGGCTGTAGATAATGATAGACGTTGTTCATTTTTATATTCAACTTTTCTATTTTCGTAAAATCCGGTTTGATTGAAGAAAAAAATCAAAAACAATATTGTACAGTCATGATTGATTTGTTTGTGTTTTTAGCTAGCTAATGCCCTTACGCTGACTAAGACGTCAGCAATCCCATCCTGGACTTCCCATATTATGAGTTTCTCTTATTTTGATGTTGTCAATCACTTCATCAATACGGGTCAAAAATAATTCTATTCATTTTTTTAAATAACTTCATACATTTTTAGAATTCATACATACATACATAGCCAGTCAGACCAACTTAAAAACTGAAAAAAACCTATGTTGGCAGGTTTGGTTGACGTTTTTTATAAATGAAAAAAAGAACGAAAATATCATCATTCGCGAAGGAAGGCGGTACCACATAACGGACATTAACACCTGCATTTAAGAACTACAGTTGGCAACAATTGACTTGTTGGGTCAATTCCTTCGTTTGGGTGGTCAAGAGTTAGGAGATGTGGAAGTGATAAAAAAAGTGAATTAAGGAGCCAAGGAAGAAAGATGAAGAGTTGAAAATAAAAGAGGGGGGGTCGAAGAGTATGTGTAAAAATGGTGGCATCCCGCTGATAGTGGTGTTCTGCGATCTCTCATGACACCCCAGGTGGAGACTTGGCCGCACCAACAGCCAATGAAGAAGAGAAAACTGTGGGGGTGTACGTCAGTGTCCATCACAAGAGACCCAAAGGGCATTAAGTATCAGGGAGTCAAAGAAAGGACCTGGTCATTGGTAGTGTTCTTATTTAGTGCAAGTTAGACATGTATTAAGTATGAGATCACACAGAAACTCATGTTGACTTCGTGGTTCAAGTGAGGAACTTGAGATCTAGTGGCCCGAGTTTCGAGCTGAAATTAAAGTTTCGTTCCCGTAAACCAATGGTCCCCAACCACTGTGCCGCAGGCTGCAAATCATATGCTAGGAGACGATATGATTTTCTTTAAATAATAAAAAATAATCATGTCCTTGGATCTTAATATTAAAATGATTAGAAAACCATTTTAGGAACGGAATTGAGTGTATTAGCCATTTATAAATGACTTACAGTTGACTAATCACTTATATTCTGATTGTAATTACTCCCCTCTTGGCTGTCAACCTGTCCGTTGTCAGTATTAAACCGGTGTGCAGTGTAAAAAGAAGTTGGGGACCCCTGCCGTAAACTAAATGATTATCCTGTGATTCAATGTATGATTAATCAACAGCCTCGTCATGGAAGAATGTTCAACAAGCTAGACTCACAGACCATTACGATTGGAATGAGTTCGATCCTCACTAAGAGATAATACTAAAGAATTTTAAAAATTTAAACATGATAGCAATTACTTAGCCTGGTACCTGGTTTCCATCGTTTCTTTCAAAGTAATGAGGGTATGCCTCGTGGCTGAAATAGTTGCACACTTGTCACCACTGCAAGTGATTGGTGGAGTGGGGCGCAAAGAGGGAATATGGGCGTTGGAAGACAAGGGGCAAGGGGCCAAGAATACAACTCGATACCTCCAACTCATAAAGTCGTATGTCTGAAAAAGCTGATCTTACAGTAGAGCAGTTCGAAGTTAAAATAGTTTCCACTTTTTTGTGATTTAAAGAATTCTGGCAAATTGAAATTATTGCTTTTAATAAAAATGTAGTTTTCAATGTAACAATTTAACCAGCTTAACGGGAACCACTGATGAAATATATGCTCTACAAAGTACGAAAAACACCGATTTAACCTATCATACTTCATAGTAATTCATTATTTTGCAACAAATGATGATCGATTTTTTAGTAATATTTTAAAAACTGGTCTTTTGGCACCATGCTGTGTTGGGGTGATCAATTCAAAAATTGGGATAAGAGGTGATCAATAGATAAGTAATTTATCTCATTCTTTGTTGGGCCCCCCAAAAAGTTTAAATTTTCAAGAAACAAGCATGAATGCCACCAGATACAAACTAAGGGACCAGTTTAGCATATACTTACATAACAAACTGAACCCCGACTATAAAAACCTAATTAAGTGGGTCAAAAAAGCTAAAAACATTTTTCTAAACATAATAAGAGGTAAATTTCCTGCCCTCTAGCTCCATTTGCGTGGCCTGTAAGCATGATACATTCATAGACAGCCATCCAGCTTGACCAACTTAGAAACTGACGAAAACTATGTTAGCTTTTTGTGACAGTCTGGCTTGACGGTTTCTAATAATAAAATATAGAAATACATATTGGTATATTTTTTGATGAGAATTTAATCTTATTTAAAAATATCAAAAAGATAGGAATACGAGTTATATCAAATCAAATATAAAAAATGTCAAAATGTGAAAGTAAATAATATTACATTTTTTCAAAAGAATGTATAGTTTTTTAAAAATATCAAAAAATATGATATAAAAAGATGAAAATATAAAATAAGAAATATTCAAAGGAAAACTAAAGAAATTATCAAAATGTAAATGATATTTGGGAATCTAATTTTGTTCAAATATATTAAAAGTACTAGGTACATATTCTATCAAATTTTTCAAAAAAATAATAAAAATTGAATGTTTATACATTTTTTAAAATTATAATTATTCTTACCCCAAGCTTTTCGGATCAGTATTTGTACTTAATAACCTTTCACATGTTCCTTGGAGAGGAGGTGAGACCCTCAAAGTAACCCCACTGCTCTAAGAAGTGCCATAGAGGACTCAGCACGATACCCCAAATATCTACAACAGTGGTGCTTAAACCTTTTTGATCTATGACTCACCTCGACAGCTCAAAATTTCATGTCTCCCTTACTATACAAAATAAGTAAATAAATTTATCGTATATCACGTAGAAAATTCTTTGTAATACTGATACGCCAACTTAATCAAATTTTCCGAATTTCTTTATTGTGTGGAATCTAGTAATATTGCAATCGTTTTTATAGTACTCAAAGTTGAGCAATAGTTACTATGGAATTTATAGATAAATTACTTATTTATAATATTTGGTAATTAAGAATTGATAAGATTGTATAATCAGGAATTAACCAGTCAAGCCTTGCCGTGAACTACGGAACGCTCTTGGCTCTTCACATCAAAATTACACCACCACCCCTGATATATTCAAATTCCCCCCTTGTAGGTTGTGCTCTCCAAGATCAGAATCACTGATCTTCAAGGTCATGAGATAGAGGGATTTTTATTTTAATTCGGAAATATATTTTTAGTTACCGCATATTTTTAAGTATGTCGATAGACACATTAGATATTAGCGAGAGAAAATGCCTGTTGTAATAACTTAATTCACTACCATGGTTTTACCTGAAACGCTACGTTGGTAGTATAAGGTGCGTTTTGTGTAATAGATCCTACATTGTGGATGTGTTCCATCTTTGATTAATCAATGGTGATAGGATCTGATTGCAAGGTTTTGGTCTTGTGCAGCTACGATCTGGCCATACGCGTCTGCTTTCGGTCTGGCGTTCCCAGTCATTGGCGTGTTTTCTGTTGATCTACTTTTATCTCATTCATCCTTCTAGGGACACTTGCCATCGAACATCTTGTCCTGGGGTTCAGCAGTTGCTCTTGGCCATGTTGTTTTGCCATCTGTTTCATTCGTTTGGCGTCAATGGTGGTCGCCTCTCTTTCCATCGGTGGGGTTTCGAAGACATTGAACTTTACCTAGATAAGTGTAGCCTTTCTCTCTGTCTCTCTCTGTCTCTCTGTCTCTGTCTCTGTCTCTGTCTCTCTGTCTCTCTCTCTCTCTCTCTCTAAATGGAGCGTATCAGATGTTTTACTATTTGGATGGGTTAATCGTCTGTTTTTGACGGGTATGCATCTAACCCAATAGTCTTGAATGTAAGCTCAGGTTGGACTAAGTCCTGATACCCTGATAGGTACAGCCTGTCGATATTAGCTTTCGAGTGGTTCATCTTCTCATTGGTAAGCGTCTTTCTTGTCTCATTATCCAATCACTTGGTGACATTCAGCTTCCAGTGGATGATGTTGAAGCTTTATATCAGTAAGAGTATCACTACGGTGTTAATAGCTTTAAATTTATTGCATTGAGTTCGCTTTTCAGTAACATATGCATTCCGTAGAAGTACCTATTCCGAAGAAAATTGCACACATTCTTGTTTTCTGTAACAATACATGTATGTACATCCTGTATGCTGTACAAATGTAAACTTGAAAATTTTCCAACATAGATCTGACAGTTTATCTCTCATGGCTACTAATTTTAACTGGCATGTTTTTAATATAGAACGAGTATGATTACATTAGTTGAGACTGTATTGTATACTTTGAACAACTTGAGTTCGTCGTTCCATTCAATAAAACATCAAAGATATCTTTTGTACGTGGTGCAATATCGAATTAAATTAATATAATCACAATAACACCAATCAGCTCAAAGATTAAAGTCACTGGAAAATGATTACATCAGAACTCATCCAACTAATTAATTAAAACATTGATTTAGGAAACTAAACTTTTGTGCGCTAGTTGCATAACGTGTGTGCGCGCATCCACGCGCCCACGCACACAGCTGAGAGGGAGTCGTTCCAGAGAGGCAATAGACAATAGAATAAATGTCTATTGTCTTCTTGTTGAATGTGAGCTTTATTGTTGTGTTGCGGTGGATTTGAAAACAGGAAAAAGGAAGATTCGTTACCTCTATTGAAAATATTTGATCTTCCTTTTTTTTCAGTCTCTTTGTTTCTTTTGTCTGTCTCTCTCCCTATCTCTCCTTTCTATATATGTATCGAATCACCGTAGCTCAAAAAAATGGCACGACCAACCAACCTAATGGGCTACAGAGTCTTCTCTTTTTGAGGGTATGTGTCTATCTGTGTGTGTGTGTGTGTGTATGTGTGTGTGTGTGTGTGTGTGTGTGTGTGTGTGTGTGTGTCTGGGTGCTCCAGATCACATTTGGGCGGGCTACAAACTTAAAAATAGACATGAGTACACTGTTAGTCACTACCTAAAAGCGATTTGTTGTTCTTGCAGTAATGGTCTGCTCAGCTATCTCGTTAAACATTACCTCAAAAACGAGGTGCTCGTGGCTGAATAAGTCCCTCGATATAGTGCGGTTCGTTAAAGCATGATTTGCGATATAAGGCCAGTAGGTCGGAGACCCCAACGGTTTCGTTCATATTATCGACCATTCGCCAAAAAAAAAAAAAAAAAAAAAATTAAATCGCAAATCAAAAGAGAATTTCATCAAAAGAATTTCTTGATATGACAATATAAAATTTCTTCGATTTGGAAAACATATGACGGGCCCGATTTGTCACTCAATAGAAACTGTCACGTGACCAACGCTTTTTTGCAGCGGTGATCAATCAAAGAATTGAAAAAAAGGTGATCTGTGAAAACGTTACTTCTCTTGCCTTTTTGTTTGGGCAGTAATCACAACTAATTCTGAATTTTCAGAAAAACAGCGGGCACAAACAGAGAGCTCAATTTAGTATTAACTTCCATTGTAAATTGAGCCCCCCAAAACCTATTTATGGAAGGACTTTTTTAAAAAACGATCTCAATAGATATGATTCGATGGATTTTGATCAGTCCGGCCCTCAAGCTCCTTTGGCGTGGCCTGCATACATACATACATACATACATACATACATACATACATAGCTAGTCAGCCAGCAGGAACAATTCAAAAACTGAAGAAACCTATGTTGACTGTTTAGGTGGATGGTTTTCTTATTATATCATGTTTCACGCATAAATCCTTTGCTTTTGTAATAAAAACAACACCGTTCACCGGTGAACTTGTTTCAACGCTTGTAATTGAATTTCGATTATCCGCGGTTCTGTTATAACATGTTTGCCTTCTTTAGACCTTAACATCCGCGTTGTAAGAGGGTTGCTGGTGTACAACAAACCTGGTGTTCATCAAACTTTCGGACCGTTTCTCTTACTCCTGGTTCAAACTCGACAGTTCCCAGTGACAGAAACCTTTCTCATTCTCCAATTCTGACACCATTTCAATTTATAACAATAACATTTACCGAATTCTGTGTCAGATCAAGATGGGCAACTTTATTCATTAGAAACCGTCTGCATGGGTGTCTTCAGTTCTAAGTTGGTCTGGCTGGCTGGCTGGCTGGCTGGCTACCTACGTATCGTGAGTAAAGGGTGCACTAAACATTTGTTCATTATAATGTAAAAAAAAAACCTGCGGTCCTTGCTGTAACAATCAAAAAAAAAAACAAGAACAATCCTCACCAAGATAGGGGTGTAAACCGATATGTAAAATACACTCACCCCATCCCATGATTTGAACTCACGGCCAACCGATTGCCAGGAGGTTTTCTTACCGATTGAGATTGATGAGTCTTTAACATTAACGGAAATTTATTATACAGATACTCAATGGCCTATGTCATTCGAATAAATAAATATTGTAAAAAAATGTTTTTATCTATTCTGTATAAAATTATTGCATTAATCATTTTTAGTCCATGTGGAAGCTTGTTTTTTCTGAAATTCCACACCGAAATAGTTTTTGGGGAGGAGTGTATGTTTGCAATGCAATTTTATGCTAAATAATTCCCTCGGTTTGTGTCCGGTAGCATTGAAGCTTACGATCTTTTTCAGTGATCACTACCCCAAAAAAGGGCGAGATAGTAGAAGTAGTTGATCATTCCTATCTTTAACTTTCTTAATTGATCAGCCCTAACAAGGTAAGATACCTAATAGATGTCGGTCTCGTGACAGTTTCTACTGGGTGACTAATCAGACGTGTTTATTTCATTCTTCTGTTCCATTGTTCTCTCTCCTAGCCAAACGCCAGTTGTTTGGGAGGCTGACGAACGGCAATAGAAAAAATCAAGGTGAAATTTATTGTCTCTTCCGACGCCTGTCTGGTACTGTTTTGACTGCTGTCGTTTGTAAAGTCAAGATGGGAGCCATTCACAGATGGGGATGAAGGGGAGTGTAAGATGACGAAACCGTCATGAAGGCGTCTCTCTCCCTCTAAATATCTATATACGTTTGCATATATATATATATATATATATATATATATATATATATATATATATATATATATATATATACTATGCAAGCGTACACACGCACATACACACACACGAATAAATATGTATATATATATGTGTGTATGCGCGCATGTGTGGTATCAAGAAATGAATGTATGATCTGACGGAATAATTATGAATGCGTTATAGTATTCGAAACGCTATTTTGTAATTACCTCTTGTGTTATTTTCTCTGTTTATTCTACTTGCATTGTCTAGGCCAAGTGAGACATTCTCTGTGTAATAACGGGAGAAACTTTATTTGAAATGATATCCCTTTATTACACGGTGAATGTATCATTTGGCCTAGACAACGTCAGTTGAATGAACCCTCAAAGAACATGGAGCTGCTGCATGAATCGAACCAGCGACCGATATATACGTGTGTGTGTGTGTGTGTGTGTATGCATGTATACATGAGTGAAACTGATATATCCCAGGAAGCCTTCAGCCTACCGAGAGATTGAGATAAATATTTGCCCCCAGCGACTGTTTTGAGTGTTCAATCCAAGTAAATGGCAGGATTTTCATACCAGACAGCTCCTCTCCCATGGAAAATGAATGGTGCAACACAATCTTCCTACCTTCCCATCAGTCAATATGACTGCGTAAACTTTTTCTCTTGGTTTGGCTTTGTGTGGTTAAAAAGAAAACTAAGTAAATGCTCAGAAAATATCAAATTACTCTACGCTGAACTGAATTAAAAAAAAAAAAAAGGCTGTTCATATCATTTAACCACTTGTGATCAGGATTTTTTTTTTCTGCAAGACAAAGTAATTTCTCACAAAATCTCTTGTCAGCTGGCCCGAAGTGGATAAATTTGTTAGTGTATTCTCAGGGCCGTGTTAAATTAGTGCTGAGCATGTAGCATATGTCATAAAGGGGCCCTAATTCAAGAAAATACACAAAAATATTAAAACACACTCATTTCTTACTTTCATTTGCTATACAGCCAAATAATACTCTGTTTTCCTTTTCATCTCTGTATTGTGGCTATTACTTCACGTTCAAATACCTTCGTATTTAAGAGTCGTTATATCTATCGAATAGAAAACGTACTCCAAATATTTACTTTGTTAAACAGGTCTGATTAGTCACTCGATAGATACCGTATCGTTACCAACGTCTTTTGGTAGCTTGTGGTGTTGTGAGTGATCAATTGAAAGATTTGGGAGAAGGGGTGATCAATTAATAAGTTTCAATTCCCACCTTTTGTTGGGCGGTGATCACTAAAAATGACCCGCACTAAAAGCCTACTTGTTTGGGATTTAGATAAAAAAACAAAAAGAACCGTTTCTTCTTGATATAATGAAGAGTGAACATTTAAATTTTTTAGTCCTCTAGCTCCGTTGATGCAGCCTGTACACGCGATATATATATAGCCAGCAAGCCTAACCAACTTAAAAACTGAAGAAACATATGTTGATATTGACAGTTTTGGTTGACGGTCTCCAACATTGGCCTTAAATATCCAGTTGCTCACGGGAGTGCAAGGCCGTATAGTTCTATAGAAAAGAGAGAAAGTGCAAAATCATTTAATTTGAATTGATAACTTGCAATCAATCAGTGCAGGGCTTTCGAAATTCGCGGGGCCCACAGCATATACTACTTAGTATACTGCTTTTGGGGGGGGGTTCTTGATCTCATTTTATAAATTGATTTAAAATTGTGCACGAGTCTGGTTAGTCAGTCAATAGAAACTGTCAAATGAACAACGTCTTTTGACGGCATAACTTGTTGGAGTGATCAATCAAAAATTGAAATAAAGAGGGATCAATTAATAAGTTACACTTCTTACCTTTCATTGAACCATTAAAGGCTTGAATTTTAAATTAACCCCCTTCATAGAAGAAATATTTAGCGGAGAATTTTGAAAAAAAACAACAAAGCTTTTTCCTAGACGTAATAAGGATTAAATGTTTAAATTTTCAGCCGTCTAGCTCCGTTATTATGCGTGACACATGTATACATACATTCATAGTCAGCTGGCTGGATCAGCTTAGAAACTACAGAAACCTATTTTGATAGTTTTGGATGACTGTTTCTAATGAAAAGAGTGACCCTAGAATATAAATTACTACTCATTTTCTATCCATGTATGACAAACAGGAAAGTGTAGTATCTGTCCATTGCTACATCGGGTAGAAAAGGATTATCTAAAATTTGTTTTTCAAATCCATTTCTTTTGATAAATGCAGCACATGGAAAGAGAAAAGCCGTGAAAAAAATTGAAAACAAAGAACAATAAGTTCAATGAAATGTCCACCATCCGTGGTGGTAGTAACAGAAAGAGGAGAGAGAAGTGCACGTAGTCTTCCTTTGGTTCAATCGATTCTCATTGGTGAAATATTCGGCAGGTATTATTTTCAATAAAATCGTCAATGGTAATTTTTGGCGATTTGGATTTTTTTCCTATCATGACTTCATTAGCAGCAGGTAAAAAAATGATTGGAATAGCGTCTAAAGGAGATATGTTAACACATCTGGAAAGTAAACGTGGATGTAAAACCGGTTTCGCCCGGGAAGGATCCAGCCATTTTTAATCTCCCGATTGCATGGTAGTAGGGCCATGGTGCAATTGTCAACCGATCAGATGGTGCCTTACTGCATGAACAGACACTCTCCCATGAGGTGACTCAGTTGGCAGTGAGATGCAGAGTGAATTTGTGTATTGCGTGACAACAACATTCGCAATAACTGAGTCTGCCTTTTTTCACGTTTCGCAAAGTTTGTGTAAAAAATATAGCACCACCCATGTCTGTTAGTCCTCCCTTATTTGTACTCCTCTGGTTGCTGGTTTTTGCCCTTGAAAGGGGGAAAATATCAGTGAATGGACAAAATTAAGGAAAACGTGATGAAGCAGCTGATGTCGATCCAGAAAGAGTACTTTGCAGACTGTTTTGAAAACTGAAAGTAAATTAGTTAACTAAAATAATTCAACCTGAAAAATTATTAAAATTTCTGTATCTCATCAAATTCTTTTAATTGTAAAAATAGGGTCGCGTAAAAATAACCCCATCGCTCTTAGGTTAGTGAAAAACATTGTCAAGTTCTTTTGTTGAATATGATGATAGAAAATAAAATCGAGGAAGTTTTTCTGTGTAATTTGTATTCGTAAAGATGATATCAAAAGTTGGTTTGCATGCAGTCTGAGATTAAAACTGACACAACGGATTTGGTTATCACATGGGAGAACACTCAATAGAAGTGACACACAAAGAGAAACGAGACGCCAGTTGTTATACTTATTGATCCCTCATCGTCAAATACATTTTTGGTTATACGTAAGTGAACCCTGTGTTAGAGAAAAAAAACCCAAACAAGTGATAATCCAGACAAAATGTACTTTAAAATAAAGTTTATGTATTATCAATACGTTGTTTATTTATACTTTTCGGGATTCTTATATGAGCTTTTAGGGCGTATACTGTTACCTGGAAATGAAATTCACCCAATTTCCGCCATATTTTTTTTTAATCCAGCTGCTTTTAGCCACTCAAAATGGTCCTTGAAAAATACAAAAAATGCGTTATTCCAAATATTCATGAATGCAGAACTCCTTAGAGAATATTTTAATTCAGTCAGAGAAACCAATCATTGTTAGAAATAAGTATCAATGTCTTGCCCAAATTTTTGATATCATCAAATGGCAAAAATATTTTAACATAACTTACAGTTTGACTAGCTAACGTGGTGGTACAGGGACTTACTTGCCCTTATTTGGAACAATCCGGCCTTTTAATATTCATAAAACAGACAGAAACCTGTACTTTTCAAAATCCAATCAGAAAAAAACAATAAAATGTAGCTTGACTCTCATTGCAAAGTATCAGACAATAGTTGCCAATTTAGCCATTTCCTCGGCTAGATCTGGCTGATTTTTCTGATTTGATGGATAAGAATCTACGATAGCAATGAATCTGGCTAGTTTTGGAAGATAGCGATTAATCAATAAGTAATTTTATGAAATTATTCGTATCGATCTTCAAATTGAATTTATGGCTCGGCTCCATAGGCTAAGCTAACATTTCATATTATCTATGTGTATTTTTTCAGATTAGGGCCCTCTTTTTAACATATTCTACAGGCCCCACACTAGCTTAATCCGATTATGTATCGCTTTTTCTCTTCTTTTCACTCTCCTTTTCTCTCTCTCTCTGTCTCTGTCTCTCTCTCTCTCACTCACTCTCTCCGCTCTCAACACTTCAGACTTCACTATCCACTTTCCCCTGACCAAATCTTCACACCCTACCACTAAAGCTGCCGAAATTTCCCTCACAGATGTTTCGACCTCTCACTCCTTGCCCTAAAAACACTCCTTGAAATCGTTTTAATAAAGAAAAAGATAAAAATGTGCGTACATGTGTTTTTGGGGTTTTTTTTTTCTTGTTATTCCTTTTTTCTTCTTTTTTTTTTTGGTTCATTAATAATTTTAGGTTCGTGACTTCTTTTTCTTTCTTTACACACACACACACACACACACATATATATATATATATATATATATATATATATATATATATATATATATATATATATAGTAAAAGGTAGATTCGCACCACAAACACGTTTATGTTTCTGCCCTCTTTGGGCCTCTTCAGGCGAATGAGTATGTGTGTTTTAGTTTCCTGTTTGAGGGCAGAAACATCTTGCTCTACTCATAACCAACTTAATACTTGGAGTTAAAAGTTGAATGAATCGAACACTCTTCGAAATATATCCATCACATATCAGACATTGCTCTGTATTATGTTATATGATGCTATATTGCAAACCTGATTTGTACTATATGCACTATATGTATATATATATATATATATATATATATATGTGTGTGTGTGTGTGTGTGTGTGCATGAATGGAAAGTTTTTTCTTTCTAGAAAAAAAGTCGATATCCATTTTTATTATTCTACCTAATTCCGTGTTCTCCACCTCCATCCTCTTTCTTCTTGTTCTTGTTGAACGATCGTAGCCTTCAAAGATGGTGAAGAATTCTATTCATTTTTTTATATGTGAGTGCATTTGCGTATTCCAGTGCTCCAGACCATACCGTTTTGTCTATAGACATGAAAATTAGCATCTGTACTCCGTTAGATCCTTCAAAAAATGGTATCTTTGATTTTTCGATATAAAAAAAGCTTTCTTTAAATTGGCTGCTCATTTTGATGGGTGTATAAAAAATTGTTTGTTTATTTATTAGATGCTGCTTTTTATTTTTTATTTTGGTGTTTCCAGATGAAAATCTCTGTGATGTCATAAATAGAATTTATTCTGACCATATCTATTCTTTGATGAGTTTTTGTTACATGACTTCAATGTTTGTCGCTACGGTTGTTCAATTATTGACTTCTTCTTCTTCTTCTTCTTCTTCTTCTTCTTCTTCTTCTTCTTCTTCTTCTTCTTCTTCTTCTTCTTCTTCTTCTCCTCCCCCTTCTTCTTCTTCTTCTTCTTCTTCTTCTTCTTCTTCTTCTTCTTCTTCTTCTTCTTCTTCTTCGTCTTCTAATTATTATTATTATTATTATTATTATTATTATTATTATTATTATTATTATTATTATTATTATTCTCCTCCTCCTCCTTCTTCTTCTTCTTCTTCTTCTTCTTCTTCTTCTTCTTCTTCTTCTTCTTCTTCTTCTTCTTATTATTATTATTATTATTATTATTATTATTATTATTATTCTCCTCCTCCTCCTTCTTCTTCTTCTTCTTCTTCTTCTTCTTCTTCTTCTTCTAATTATTATTATTATTATTATTATTATTATTATTATTATTATTATTATTATTATTATTATTATTATTATTATTATTATTATTATTATTCGTTGTTGTTTTTGTCATCATTATCATCATCATTGCATCTTCATGTTCACACCAGATACCTGGTGGTCATGGAGACTGGGTTACGGAATGTCTCCTCAAATTTCCAACCGCTTTCACCATCCTCGTAGACTCCAGATGCTGTGGTCCGCCCCAAACCTGTCTCGAAATTTCTAACTTTTTTAACAAGTACACACTGTAGTCTAAGTAATCAGAAGTCGCCTTAAATATCCAGCACCCTTCTCAGTATCATAGGATCAAAGGATAGATAACTGATGATCACAAAAAAAAAATAATTTACACGTAGTACATTAATATCTAATTCAGCTTAAAACATAAAACCCTTTAAAAAGCTAACACAAATTGAATTGATAGATATTTGGAAATAATTGACTGAAAAGAAGGGTGTACAACCAATGCATCCTCCCAATAGTCACTTATGGAGCTGAAACATGAAACTTAACCTAGAGACAAATCCGCAAATTGAGAACCATGCAACGTGCACATGAAAGAATTATGCTGGGCCTCACATGGAGAGGCCACGAGACAGCACAGTACATCCGGTAAAAGACCAGAGTAAGGGACATCATAGAATCCATTAAAAAGCTCAAATGGCTGCTGGCTGGCCATGTTGCAAGAATGGTGGACAACCGATGGACATCACGACTCACGACATGGATCCCCCGAGATCACATGCGCAACCGAGGCTGGCAGAGTATGAGATAGAGAGACGAGCAAGACTAATCCAGAAAGTACTGGCTGCGCGACACCCACGATAGAGATGTGTGGCGAATCCTGGGGAAGGTCTATGTCCAACGACAGACGTTGACAGACTGATGATGATGATGATGATGATGATGATGATGATGATGATGATGATGATGATGGAAATGACAAAAATTTTGAAATCTTTTTTCCTCTTCAGTGTTTGAATCTGTAGAGCATTCCACACTATATATATATATATATATATATATATATATGTGTGTGTGTGTGTGTGTGTGTGTGTGTGTAAAAATAGAGAGAGAGAGAGAGAGAGAGAGAGATGGGCGTTGACCATAATTCCCTCCTGTTGTACGTTGCATGGTTCTTATTTAGTCTTTTGGTTAGATCCTATGCCTCGCAGGTGACTATGCATTGGTTATATACCCTTCCTTTTAGGACAAGTGAGGATCTCTTATCCTTGAAAGTTAGGCTTGCTCTGACGAAATTTACTTAGCAGTAGATCTTCTTCGCTGTGGGCCATTTTGGATTACGAAGGGGAACCTTTACTAATTCAGGTTTTTTGTTAGACTGAAGTGACGTAAAGCGAAAAATGGTGTATATTTGTACATGGTGTATACGTTTACCGGTTTCCTGGAAAATAAGAAAATAAGAAATTTGAATAACAGTGCATCGTATCAGTCAGTCTTTAAAAAAACTAAGTCACTGTAAAACTGCTCAGCCATAGGTCAGCAATCAAAGAATCAGAGAGGCTCCCTAACAAAAATCAGAAACCTTAAATGTAAAAAAAAAAATTTCCCAAGATCTTCGAGAAGCCAAACTAAAGACGTAGACTTAGCTGCTCACACGTCGTGTGACACATGGACCAGTACGGTCGCTTTGGGACTAATATTGAAATGTAATACATGTCTTTCATAATTCTATGATTGACGTCATCCTATTGAGCGCCATTACTGAGGTGGACCCATGCAAAACAACTCAAGAGGTTGCAGAGGAAACTAACGTTGACCATTTAACAATAGTGTGCTGAACTGAATAAAGAAAAAAAGCTCGAAATGTTGCGCGAATGACCCTGGAGAAATTAAACAGACTACACAGCGAGACACCCACTTTTATTAACCTGACCTCTCTCCCACCAACTACCATTTTTTCATGAATTTTGACCACTTCTTGCAAGGGAATATCTTCGACAACCAAGCAGCAGCTCAGAACGCTCTCCAAGAATTCATTGGTTCCAGGACCCCAGAATTTTATGCTTCCGGGATAACTGAACTTGTTTATACTTGACAAAAATGAAAAGATTCTGGAGGATTTCAGTTCGATTAATAACTTTTAGTTCAAGATGAGATATACTGCTTTAAAGGTCATGGTGAAAAATTAGAGTTTCTTTTGCGCTAACTGAATATTTGAACAAACAAAAATATCGTATGTATGGCTTGGTTTTAAGACTTGAAAACATGAACCGAACTCTGTCGCAATCAGCACAACAGAGCATGCATTTAGCCTTGTTTTGTGGTTTTCAATGCTATATATCAGAAGAAAAAAAAAGAAATTGAATTGAATTGTTAAATTAATTAAAACCCTGTATTTTTTTTCTATCCTGCTAAATCTTGTTCAGTCTCAATCAAGGAGATTGTGAAGGTTAACTAACATTGTTATTTGGAAGAGTTACCAAACTAGTTAGTTGAATAGCCTTAAACTAGATCTATGAATGTATAGAAATAATGCCATTATTGACAAAAAGTACAATGTTGGTGTTTGTTCAAATACTTATGCACTGTTGAACATCTGTTAAATTCAACCGGATGATGGCCAAACTTTTATCAGTTTGGCCATACGCCTGTCTCCATGATGATCAAGTAAGTATTGCCCTTACACTGGCTACGGCTTCAGTCGTTCCTACTCTGGCTCCACATATCCCACTGCATGTGGAATAGAATAAGATGCAAAAAGGCACCAGAAATGGCGTCACTCACTAAATTACCCATAGCCGTCGTAAGAGGTAGATTCATGCCCTTCCTAGAGACACCGGTGCGAGCCTGAGTTTGTACCCGGCTCACTGAGTTCATTCTCCTTGCCTTTACCCGCTCGATCTACCCGTACCCTCTCCTTCAATGATGAGACGAAATAAAAGTTTTCCACACAGAAAGATCTTAGATTTGATTTTTTTTATTGGATTTCCTGATTTTCCATTCCGATCGTGTGTCTTTCTTTTGTCCATTTTCAGAAACGAACTTCTCTTTCAAATGATCTTTTCGAAAGTGCATTTCACGAAATAGCTGTATTGTTGAGGTAAATATACAACTTATACAGGGTCTCAGATCTGGATAAAACATATAAGTCGTCCGAAGTCGTCTGATTCATTGGTTGCTTTTTCTATGTTCACTTTGATTTAAAACGAAACTTCCATCCCTTTAATAATTGATCATCTTTGCTCGCTGGGTGTCCCACTATTGTGGCCTTGTGTCAAACAATGTAAATACTAAAGCGTTATGTACTTGATATTTACTAAGTTTAGCTTAGCTTAAAACAAAGACACAGTAGTGGGGCATCTAGTAACAGTATTCATGGAATTACTGAAATGTTCAGAGAGCTCATCAGACCCTTAAGGATTTTATAAAATCACTGATTTCACACGATAACGTAATCTTACAATCTTAACGACATGTTGCTTTTCGCAGTAGAGAAAACATCTCTTCTCTGAATCGGAAGTTGAATATTCCATATAACCATGGATCAACCACATGGCTGAAATAAAACGAACGTGTGCTAATAGTGTAGAGAGCATGTTCCGTCTGCCTCATGGTATCCTTCATGTGAGGTTTCATGGCCAGTAGATTCACCGCTATTAGATGGGGTAAAAAACTAATTACCCAACTAAGACTAACCAGAAATATCATTAACGTTGTTCGGGTCGTGTTCATCTTTTTAATTGTACGTCGACTTTGCTCTTTCTCGGTTGCATCAGTGGATGATTTCACTCGTTTCATTTCATCCGACAGTTGGCACCCTTCATTATAGCATTTCATGTCGTTAACTGCCGATCCTTCTCGTTCCAAAGAACTTGTGCCTGGAGACTTTAGACTCATGCGTGACTGCTGTTTGGTCTTATAACGGTAAAGCTTAATCCCAATAATACAATAAATCGTACACAAAGCCACCAAAACCAGAATGCATACAGAAAAAAGGAAGGATATATAGAGCTTGCGACCCTGGACCTTGTCAGAAAGCGTACACTGCATGCCGGTCATGTTCAAACGGTGAGTGGTCACCGGTTGGGTGGAGTACACGTAAAAGCAGGGTAAGGAGATGGTGGTGGACACGATTACGATGGCTGCACAAATATAGCCCACCTGCCGATGGGTTATCTGTTGACGTAGAGGCAGGACGACATTCTTGAATCTGTCAACAGAAATGGTAAATACGACCAGAGCCGAGATGACGACGTCGTCCATAACGAGAAAACGGATTATTCGGCAACCGATGTCGTTGTTGAATGTGTACGGGTTAATTATGACAATGATATCCAAGAGTACGCACACGAGGCTTCCTAAGAAATTGCTGAAGCTAAGCACAGCTATAAACAGATTTCCCGTCGTTGCAGTCATTTTGTAGTAGAATATATAGAACGAGAACGCATTGCTCAAACTACCCAGCACCATGACCACACCCAAATAAATGAGGGCAGCAAAATCGTTCATCTTCACTTCTTCATTCAGCATCAATAGAATACTCGAATTGTCTGATTTATTGGACATGTCTCTCTATAGACGAAACGATCAGACCAATGTTAAGAGTTCGTCTGTTACAAATATGGTGCTGATTACACTTGTTAGATGGTTAGCACGATCATTCTGCAATGATAAGGAAACCATAATTAATCATTTTATCTGATTTTTCTTTAAATCAAGGAATATCAATACGTAATGTTTTGATTGAATGTAATCCTCATCTTTGTTTTTTCCTTGAACCCAACGTTTCGGCCGTCTTCTGGTGATGAGTGGATGAGTTCTTGATTAACAGAGCGTGAAACGCCTCGACAACCAGGTACTGTTGTTGGTCATAATTGTTGTCAAAAGTCTCTAGTAGTTTGGAGTTGGTGCCATGAGTGGGGACTTTTTACGGGCCAAAAACATCGACGTCGGACACAGTAGCACCAACTTCAGTGTTTAGGGGCAAAAACCAACCCCAACCGAAATTAGAAAGTGGAATTCGTCTGTTCAGAACAATCGCCATGGCCCCTTTTTCCTAGACTCCCGTTGGTAAAGATATCCATCATTCATCACCTGAAAACGGCTGTAGGGTACAACGGCCGAAACCTTGTGTTTTAAAAATGAAACAAGATGAGAAAAACACTCTGAACAAAACTTTACATCATAATTCATATTATTAACAACGTTTTCAATGAAAAGAATTTCTGTTAAGACCAAAATGCTTGATAACTCTGATGGAACACGCGCATTAAAACGTCATGTAGATATTTTGAAAGGGTGATAACCCGGATAGACGGCATAATATGATTAGCTGCAGTTGTGTGGCAATTGTGAATTGCTGAAAGTGGCTAGATTTTTTACCGTTGATCAAATAACGTTATTTTCGATCTAAAAATACCGTTTAATTCAGAGTCAGTACGGCATATATTCACGGTGAGGGATAGTACGCAAGGTTAGTGCTTCGGTTAGTAAATAAATCTTGGGTTAGTGTCAGTGGGTAGGCCAGAGATCAGGGTTAGGTGGTAAGTTGGGGGTTTGGGTTAGTAGGTAGATCAGGGGCTTTGGACTGGGTAGGTCTGGGGTTAATGTTTCTGATTTCCCAATTATTATCGGCGTTATTTCGTTACCTGGAAATTACATCTACTCAATAGCTTTTTTTTTTAAATCTAGCCACTTTTAGTCATTATGGCCAAATTCAAAATGGTGATACCTCAACAGCGACAGTTTATCGCATCTGCTGAGAAGTTGTCTTCCTGGCAAGATATCTACGTAATATTTTAATGCACCTATTCCATAGGAAAACCGACTACCACGCTTTCCTTTTAAACTTATCCTGGGGAGTCACTTTTTTGACGATTATTACTTGCATTTAGTTCAATTTCACGAGAAATAACTGTTTTTTTCCTTCTCGTCTCGAAACTGTTGACTACCTCGTGACTGTAGCAGTTACATGTTACCCTCTAGTGCCAGGGAGCAATGTTCGAGCTAAGGTAAAAAAAAGCCCAGATTTTAAATACTGATTTTTTTTGGCAAGTATGACTGAAACAGGTTTGCCTATGGTTCGTAGACTAAATACCAAAGAGAGGTAACCGACTACGCTGACTTATGCAGCGGCTGCTACTGCTACTGACGTATTGCGGAATGAACAAAAGCTGGAGAAACACTTGATCTTTTAAAACTGTATTTCATTGAATTTGATTATAAGGGATAAGATTTAGGTTTAGGGTAGGGATTGTTTGTGACAATAAACATAAAATAATTCGATAAAATCAAAAAGGATATTCACCGGCAACGAAGAAAAATGCATTCATTGAACATTGCTTTTGTCATCTCTGGTTCTGTAGATATACACATATCCAGTTTCATAATAGTGAAAAAAATAGTTTGTTATTACTTGTAACCCTAACCCAAGAACAATTCGAGCCCTAACCCTAAACCAACTCTAACACTAAGTTATATTCCGTATTAGAAAATACGATACAATACAATTTTACATGGTCGACTTCTTGCTCGTGTTCATTCTGTACTACCTTATTATTAATATTAGAAGTAGTAGTAGTAATAGTCCCTACATAAATCAGCGCTATTTACTCCCTCTCTATGATATTTAGTTTACGATCCAGATGCAGGCATATACCACCAACCCTGCTTATTTCAAAGATTGCCAAAACACAATCTTCCTCCTAACAACCTCCGCTTTAGGTCTTTATCTGTACGAAGGAAGCAAAGCTTAATGAACATCAGCAAGATGAAAATAATACCTACCGCCGTGTAGAAAACGTCTCCAGGAAGCGGTCAATGAATAGGAACGGGGTACAAAAATAAGAACAGGTCTGGTTAGTCACTTCATTGAAACTGTCATGTGACTGACGTCTTTTTGAAAGTTGAGATGATCAATTTTTGCAAAATTCGAAAAAATGGATCTATGAATGAATATGTCACTTGCCTCGCCTTCTTGGGGAGTAGTGATCACTAGAAAGTCTGAATTTCCAATAAAAGAAACAAGTATGAACGTAGCCAGAAACAAAATGAGGGATCAATTTAGCATAAAATCAACTTACATATTGATCCCCGACTAAAAAAATATATATATTTCTAGACGTAATAAAGACTTAATCGATAAATTTCCATCTCCCTAGCTCCAATAGAGTGGCCTGTGTGCTGGATACATACGTACATACATACCAAGCCAGCCAGCCAGACTGGCTTGAAAACTGAAGAGACTGATGTTGACAATTTTCGTTGACGGTTTGTAATACCAGTCTGAAAGCTGAACTCTTTATACTCTCTATCCTTATGACTTTAGGCGTTTCTAGGCACTACAGTCCTTCCGAATAAGGTTTCGTCAGTGGCTTGAATGGCTTGAGACAAATCTCGAAAGATGACAATTGCTCAGTGTTAGAGAGAATTACTGCCAAAGAAATATTCTCCTTAAAGTGGTCGGAGAATCAATCAGCCGAAACCTTTTACTACGAAGAACGATGAAAAAAAAAATAATGAGAAAATATAATGACGCCGATTTGAGTTTCAATCAATAATTATGACGCCGATTTGAGTTTCAATCAATAATTATGACGCCGATTTAATTTTCGTCATAGAAGCACATGGTTATATAAACTTGTTTTTCTTTTCGTGAACGTATAACTTTATTATAATTTCCTTGCCTATTTAATCACTGTCCCACCACAGCAATGTATAATTTCTGTGGGTGATATTTCGGCCTTGCTGGTCAATGCTTGTTTCCTCAAAAAGAAATTTTATTACGTTCCTAATTCAGTTTGAAAACGGTGTTAACGAACGAGGTCGAAATATCACCAATACACGTGTAGATAAAGTAGTTCTTTCACCGAAAAGAAATACAAATATATCTTATTATCATTACTTAGGTACTAACGGTGTTATGAAAACAGAAACAAATGATATAAACATCAAAATGACCAAATCTGACGGTAATTATAAATCGAAGTGACGTAAAGTAGGTCACTATGTATCCCTAAATAATCTCCCCTATTTAAAAACTTCAAAGGATATAAGTCAATTATATATCATATATACGTATACTATTCGTATATTACCGGTATATTCAGTCTCCCCGAACGAACTTGACTTTTTAAAAAACTGTAACGTATTAAGAGGATTTACTGGCATATCCTTTAAGATTATCGTACTACAGGTGCAGTCCTACGATAGGTAAAGGAGAGAGGGCACGTTTGACCTGTATTGCGGCTATGTTGGATCACCTATAATTCTCTTGATACTTAAGCAGCAGAAGTTCCTTGCTCCTTTTTGAAGAGACCACTCTCGGTAAGCTCTTTGGCAAAATCTCTTCGTCAGCCTCAGGAGGCTACAAGTTCTCCACGTTAAGTTTTGTCATTTGAGGAGTCAAAGGTAAATTTTGTAGCAATCATTTATGGAGTAATTTCTACTGTGAATCTTAACTAATTATAATGTCTTCATTAGTCACGCGTTGTACATAGTTGATCGTTACTTTAGTGTATCTAAACTTTGTCTTTCTCCATCGGGTATGGTACTGCCCTGTGAAGTCAAGACGAGAGGGTTCAGGGTTTACCCTGAGTCCTAAGACCAAACTCGTGTCTTTGCAGCAATAGTTGCAAAGACAAAGAGAATTCTTTCCTGAAGTTCCTATCCCCATGGTATCCTCACCTTAAAAACTGACCTTGTGTCACATCCCTTCCTTTGTGGGGGTTAAGGTAAACAGGAGCTTTGCGCCGGTGCAATACAGTGGTCGGTTATGGCCTACTGAGGTTCGGTATTGCTGAGCACAATAGGCTGACGATACGTCCTGTGACCTCAAAAAATAACTCTACCCAGTCTCGGGGGATCGGTTTAATCCCAGAGAGGTACCTTCCCATTAGATTGAAAGGCAGAGTTCGGGGTTGCCCAGACGCCTTTGCAACACGAGTTCCAGGGACTGAAGGTATTTTTGTAGCTTTCCCGCGTATAGAACCGCACATTAAAACGAAAATCTTTCTCTTGTGGGAAAGCGAGTAAATACGGACCTGGAAGATGAAGACAGCCTCCTAGCAGATATGGGTCCAACCCCGATTTTGATGAATATGCAGTGCCAGATACTGAAGAATATGTTCTGGTGAATGTGATTATGGATAAGTCTGCTGAACAATTTGACTGCAACTCGCGTAATTGGCTAGGCATCTGTTGTTAGCTAATTAAGTATTAGATGGAGAGACGAGCAAGAAAAATTTAGAAAGTTCTGGCCCCGTGACGCCCACGATAGAGAAGTTTGGCGAATCCTGGGGAAGGTCTATGTTCAACGACGGACATCAAGAAAATATTGATGATGATGATGATAATGATTTGAAAGAATCCAGAAAGATCCACGGCATTTTTATCACTCCAATCCCAATGTCGATATTTCTAACATTGATTAGGGCAATGTTATCATGTGCCTTTCTCAAACGGTGAAAGGTTAATATTACATTTTCCTGTTGACTTTACAGCATTTAACTACCAGTAGGTTAACAGTCGGTTTAACTTTGTAGGAAAGTACGGAAAACATCACATACTTTATTAGAACTTTATAGTCAATAAAGTACTATTTGAAACTAGTTGGTTTCTACAAATTCCAGTTGTTAAGTTGAAATATATTTTAAAGATTTCAAAACCAGAATTTGCGTTACTTATTCACTTTTTGTCATTGCACCAATGTGCCCCTTATGATGGTGCAATGTTAAAAAATGGGCCTAAATTTTATCGCAATCAGCACAAAAGCATGCATTTAGGTTTGTTTTGTGGTTTTCACTGTTGAATTTCAAAATTTTTCTTTATATCTTGCTGAAATTCTGACCAAAATCAATCAAGAAGATCAGAAAGGCTAACTAACATTGTTATCTAGAGGAGTTTTCAAATTAGTTAGAATACAAGTTAAACGAGACCAATACATAAATGGAAAGGAAGCCATTATAGACAAGAAACACAGTGTCTGTGATTGCTCAAATGTTTTTTGACAGTTTTGTAGATAAAAACCAAATAAATGATCGATATCAATATAACATATAAAAAAGAAAGAGGTATAATTTCATCTATCAGATTTTGAACTCGTTCCTCCAATTGTATTGACTGCGTTTCTAAAGACTGGTGTATTGTTGCTGTCACTGATTTCCTCAACGATGAAAAATTTGTTCGCGTGAGCGCCAATGCAGACCGCACAGAAATGGATGTTTTTTTTTCTTCTATAAAATTCAACCTTGAAATGTGTGGTGTAGGTGAAGTGTGACCGGCTGATATCGGGTATGTCTTTGTTTTTCCTGTGTAGTGCGTACCTCTTGACTTTTCAGTGTACTGTCACATAAATTTTAATACTTTATATAATACCAGCTCAAGTACCTTATATTGCCCGGTATAAAAGAGGTATCACCTCTTAAACCTTAAAGATTAATTTTTCTGAGACTGAAAATCTATTTGATCTCTTTTGTTGTTAGTAGTTCGAATGTCAAAGCGGACAATCGGAATTTAAACCGTCTCTATGTGTTGTAGCTGTGTTTAGGTTTGGATTAGAATTAGGGTTAGTTTTCTTGCTCTAAGAAAGAAATGTTTTATTGTCACTTTAGGGTTAGATTCCTTACACCATTATACAACTGGTATAAGCGCTGAGGGAAAGAGAAATTCACGTTTATGGTCACTTATGGCAAATGGGAATCAAGGTTGTTGTTCAGAATTTAACCCTCTCGTTTAAAACCCTTAAAAAATTCCTTTCTTAAACATGCAAAATTTCTAGAAGGTGAGAAAGTCTGATAAATTGACTGCACATGAAATTGAAAGAAAGTAGTCAATTCTGTAATATAGACACGGCAATAATTACATCAGCACTGAGATATAAAGAAGACTGCATTTGCAGTTTTCCAATAGCTAATGGTAAGTGAGGAGTCAATTTAGCATTATGACTACATTGTGAATAGAAACTCCGCCAAAATCTTTGAAAAGATAATTATATCAAAACTGATGAATCTTCGTGATGTTTGAAGGTCAAATAGTTTGAAAGCATATAAAATAGAAAGGAAAAAAAAAACTTTCTCTATCGAATTAGGTCCGCCAATTCAATTTCCCCGAAAGTCTCGGCTATTGAACCGCCAAGACAAAGGGATCTAAGGGTTACTGATCAAAAAGAAATGTAAAAAAAAAAAAAAATGCGCCCTCTGACATGTGAGTAGGATCAAATAAATGATTAAAAAAACATTCCGAATGATGCTAAATCAAAACGTATAGAGTTTGATTTTATGTTTATAAGTCTATTAGTTTCCAAAAGAATCCTAGATAAAAAATACACAAATAAAAAGCATTTTTCGACAAACTAGTTTTCTGAGAGCATGGATGCAGACCGCATAGAAATCAACGAATTCTTTTTGCGAAATTTGACCTAAATGTGTTTTGTAGGTAATTCGAGACCTGCTGATTTCGGACATTCTTTGTTTCTGTTTCGTGTCGTAATTGTGTAATACATTGCTTAATACGAATTTATTTTCGTGTCGGCATTTTGATGTTAGTTTTGACCCTTTATTTAAGAATGATTTTTGGTCGGTGAAAGTTATGATCGCTAATTTTTCTTTCAGACGAAGGTTGTATCTTTCTAAAATGTTGCTGTGAGCTGGTGCAGCTTTTTTTCATTTTGTCATGTTATTTCTGCTTTTTTTTTCTTCTTTTACTTTTGAGTTCGCACACGTATTTTGATGGTGTTGTGTTGTGTTTGCAGTCCTTGTTCATAAATGATAATTTGTGTTTCGTCTATTATTCCAGTTTATGTTCTGCGTCTTCTTTGGATCAGGCGGTAGCAAAGTGAACGATGCAATTACCTTTTAGTTGTTATGTGGATTGTCTTCTGCGGTTTCATCTGTTTGTGATGCTTGTGAGTTGTTTGTAATTTTTTTTCATAATTTCTTAAATATTTTTCTGTGCAAAGAACTAAAGCCAGTTTATAATTTAGCGTTTACTGTTAGTTAATCAACAAGGGATCATCAATTGTTTATTATTTAACAGTTTTGTGCATTTTGAAAACAAAACAGTTATATTTACATGGTACTTAAGCAGTTTTGATCAAACAAGACCTCTGTTTCAGTTATGATTTCAATATATAGCTTATATCATATATGTAATTTATTTTATTATCATAATATATATATATATATATATGTATATATATATATATATATATATATATATATATATATATATATATACATCTTACCCATAGCTGTGATGAGAGATGGATTCATGCCTTTCTCAAGGGCATTGGTGCAAAGTGAATACAAACTGCTCCAGCCAGAGTTTGAACCCGGCTCACTGAGTTCATTGTCGTTGCTTTTACCCGCTCGATCAACCTGTACCCTCCCCTTCAATGATGAGATTAAATAAAAGTTTTCCACACAGAAAGATCGTAAATTTGATTTTTATTGGAATTCCTGATTTCCATTCCATTTGTGTGTTGTCCTCTGTCCCTTCGTGAAAACGAACTTCTCTTTGAAATGTTTTTGTTTGTTTGTTTGTTTTTTGTCCTTTCCAAGTATTTGAAACAATTACTACATACTGAGAGGAGGGATTACATGGAATTACTGAAATGTTCAGGAATTTCACAAAATCCACAGGGATCACTAATTTCAAAAATCTTACCATGATATCTTAACAACATTTTGCTTTTTGCAGGATAGACAACATCTCTTCCCTGAAGCGGAAGTTGAATATGCTATATATCCATGGATTTGCTATATAGTTGAAATAAAACGAGTGTACACTAAACTTGAATAGGGCATGTTCTACATCTTTCGTTACTTCCTCCATATTGGGGTAAATGGTCAGCAGACACAAAGCTGCTAGATAGGGTATACAACATATCACCCAAGTAAGACTAATTACAAATACCATTAATGTTGCTTGGGCCAAGTTCATTGGTTTAACACTCCCGCGTCTTTGCTGCGCCTCGGCTGTAGCAGTGTTCTCATTGGTTGTTTTTGGTTCTTCCTCAATTTCTTCCGACTCTTCCTCTTGGTCGACATAACATTTGATATCCTTACCCTGAGAGTCTTCTTGTTCCGATGCGCTTGAGCCTTGACGATTCTGACGTGACTGCATTTCGCTCTTATATCGCCAAAGCTTGATCCCAACAATACAATAAATCAAACAAAGAGCCACCACAACGAGAATGATAATGAAGATGAGGAAAGATATGTACAGTATGCGACGTTTGGCATCGCCAGAAAACGTGCACTGCATGCCGGTCATGTTCAAACGGTGAGTGGTCACCGGCTGGGTGGAGTACACGTAAAAGCAGGGTAAAGAGATGAGGCTGGAGGCAACTGCTATGCCTGCACAAATATAGCCCACTTGCCGATGGGTCAGATGCTGATGGTGGGGCAGGATGACTTTCCTCAGTCTGTCAGCTGAAACTGCGAATACGACAAAAGCTGTGACAATGATGTCGTCCATGACGAGAAAACGGATTATTCGGCAACCGATGTCATTGTTGAATGTGTACGGGTTAATCATGACGATGATATCCAAGGGTACGCACACGATGCTGCCTAAGAAATCACAGAAGCTGAGTACGGCTAGAAACAGATTTGCTGCCGTTACAGTCATCTTGAAATAGTAGATGTAGCATACCAGTGCATTGCCTACACCACCTAGCACCACGGCGACACTCAAATAAATAAGGGCAGCCATGTCATTCATCTTCTCTTCTTCATTCAACATCAACAGGATACTCGAATTGTCTGATGTGTTCGGCATGGTTCTCGATGGACACAGCGATCGGATGAACGTTACGTGTTCGGCTGTTATAAAGATGGCGCTGGTTACACTTGTTACGTGTTTAGCACGATCATTCTGCAATGACAAGGAAATAATAATGAACAAAGTTATCAACGACGTTTTTCATTAAGAGAATCCTCATCCTTCATCATCCGGTGCTAGAGAGCAGTGTTCGAGCCGAGGTAAAGATGCAAAATTTAGCTGGTGATTTTCTAAGCAGGTATGCGCTCGCTACTTGGAAAATTTACGTATCTAATCTCCCGAACCCTCATCCAGACATCCATCACGTCTGAACAAAGTACATTAACTGTCCAGTAGCTGAGATAGTTGCGTGCTTCACGCCAGCATCAGAGGTAGGTTTTCGAGCTGAATCAAAAGCCACGATTTCGAATGCTGATTTTCTAGACAAAGACACCTCACCCATCCCCAATGATCAGCGTAACACAATCTTCTTACTTGATCTCCCATCAGTCGTCTCTCCAAGAGAATCAGTACCGTATAGAAAACGTCACCAGGAAGCGACCAGAGAATCTATCAGCCGAAACTTAGTTGAACTACAAAAATAAGGATGCTAGTCAGAAAATCTAACCAAGTTCATTCATTTATTTCTTGTTACTCGCAGCCAAGCTAAGAGGCGATGGTGGAGAGCGGATTACCCTTCGGCTTGTGCGTAGTGTAGAAATGGGAGGATCAACGGGATCGCTAACAGAGATTTTCTATATGATTCCCAGCTATATCCGGTTTGTCACTCATTTGGGTACTGATCAGGCTCAACGTTGCTTAACTTACGTATGAGAACCGGAGTGTCCAATGTGATCGGGCGGCAATATTTTCCCCAGTTAGATTGGACAAATATTATGCAGAGGCCTCTCCTGTCACCATCTGTTAAGACTGACAATGGCTACCGCAGCCTTTTTGCTTCCACTGATTGAATAGATAATATTAGTGAGGCTGAATGGGTTCCTTGAGTAGACGCTCAACTACCAAGTTATTTCCCTTTCTACTATCGTTGCATATCAGTGATGATGAGACTAAATTGAAGTAGACTTCGATTCACGCCTTCTTGGCTGGAGATCAGTGTAGAACCAAACCAGGAGTGGAGCCCTTCTGCAAACAGGTGATGAAATCTACCTCATTTCTTCCCGTACTTGGTTTGTCAGAGGTTTGTGCAGTTCGAGACAGATCACGAAAGAATACCCAAAACTATGTAAGCACTCTTGGCCGGGATTCAAATTTGATTTGCAGATTCAGTTGTCTGAGCTATGATTTACATACAGCAAATAAACAAATCACGGATATGGCATAAAGAGATTTTTTTTAGTATTTTGATATTCTGATCTCATGAAATATAACTCAAATAAATTAGAATAAAATATTCAAATTATAGGCATATTTTTTCGGATTAAGTACGGAGGAAAAATTATGGAATCACTTGGTAATTTGCATTTTTAAACCAAATACCGACAGAAGTCTAAATATGCCAATTAGTCTATCGATAAAAGATAGTTTTGGGGTTAATTGAAAGGTAACATAACTTCAACAAATGAGCTCTCAATTTAAATAATGAAAAGGATTATAAAACTTCTTCGAGAATGAAATCCAGCAAAAATTTGTTTGAGTTATATTTCATCAAGCCAGGATATCAAGCTATCGGACAAAAATTGTTTAGTGTCACTCTGTGATTTGTTTATTTGCTATGAAGTAAATAAGCTGTGTGAAAATCTTCCAAGCGGGGCGATTCCATAATTTTGGCAAGGAGTTGTACAAAACACACCAAGAAGACAATGGCTTTGTTTTGGAGAGAATGACTGTCAAAGAGAATATTCACCTTGAATAGGTCGGAGAGTCACCCATCCGAAATCTTGTACTACAAAGAACAATGAAAAATAATGGCGCGAGTTAGAGAAAATGTTATGACGCCGATTTGAGTTTCAATCAATAATTATGACGCCGATTCAGTTGTTGTCATAGAAACAAATGATGTATACATCGGAATGGCTAAGAACTAACAGTAATTATACATTGACGTAGCGTAAAGTACGTCACTATGTATACGTGATTAATTGAACTGGCGGAAATAATTTTGATTACTTAAAAACCACAAAGGATATAAGTCAATTATACAAATATGATTTGTATATTAACAGTGTATTCACTCTTTTCAAACGGACTTGACTTCAAAGCGGCATTATTAAGTGACAAAGGAAGTGAGAATGTGACGTATTAAAAGGGTTTATCGGTGTATCTTTTAAGAAGGCTATTGTAGTGTACGTGTGTAGCTCTACCGTGGATACTTACAAGTAGGCTAGACGTAAACTTTGGGGGTAAAATGAGTGCTTGAAAGGATCTACATGTCACTAAGCCTCTCATAGAACATTCCAGTAAGATAGATGAGTGTGATGAGTTCTTTGTTTTATGTATATTCCTCTTTTCTTTTCTTTTTTCTTTTTCTTTCTTGGTAAATCCTTGGAATAAGTTCGTCAAAATATACATGATTAGGTGCTGCTGTTTGGCCATTTTGAATGGCTGAAATAACGTCTTTACGATCTAAAATTACCGTTTATCTTGGAGTCGATATGGTATGTTGGGCCAGTAGCTAGGGTTAGTGTTTGGGTTAGTAGGTAGGTTTAGGGTGAGGGTTAGCTAGTAAGTGTAAGATTAGGGTTAGTTGGTAGTTTTGGGGTTAGGGTTAGAGGGTAGGTTCGAGATTAAGGCTAGTAGGTGGGCTTGGGTTAGGGTTATTAGGCAGGCTCTTGAATGGTATACAATAAGGAGACATTTGAAAAAGATATCTCATGCCCGATACTGCTAATGTATCGGGTATAACATACCGTAAGACAGCACCAGAAGTGATATTTTTTAATCAAAAGATAGTTTATGTCATGCAAACGTTGTATATTGTATGAATATATAATGTAAATTTTACATGCAAAATATAAATAATGTGAATATTCTATATAATTTACAATAGATAAAAGTAATGTCATATATGAGATTTTTTGGTTATAAAAACGAAATTGTCAAAGCTAATTTTTTTCAAATTTAAGCGAGTTCTCCTTTATTTTCAAGAAACAAACGCCATTTTGTTGGGAATTGTGTTAACAAGACATTTCTGAAAGTACTCTTGGATTTTTTTTTTCAAATGTTATTTTTTTAATTTTCTTTGCAAAATATTTTTTCATATTTATTTTATTTTTTCAAAAAAGTACCCCACTCCCAAATACATTTTTGCTTTGTCAAAAAAAACTCCCCCCCCCTAGAAAAATAATCTACGTACATACCAGAATAATATATTCAAATTTCAAATCTCTTTCTTTTACAATAGTTACAAATATTCTCACTTAAAATTACCCCAAAATTAGAAAATTATGGACTAAAATTGAATTGTTTTTTAAGGTAATCAATCATCATAAAAAAACATCTGTGAAAATAACAGGTGGCTAGGACGCTCCATCCCACGTTAAAAAAGACCTTGTGTCACATCTTGCTCTTCGTGGGAGCACGAATAAATAGGGGTTAGCAAAGACAAAAGGATCTATTGAGTGTGAGTTCCCACATCAACTCAAGACCTAACTCATTATGCGACACACAGGGCAGATTTTGAGCCAGTCTGCTGGAGTTGTTCCAGCTTCTGTTGACCAGTCGGAGGTCCCTCACTATTGTCTGTCGCCTGCTCATCTTGGGCCGCCATCTATTCCTCTGGACAGTTGGCGACCATTTAACAGCTCGACTTGGGGATCTTGTAATGGGGGAGCATCAATACATGCCTTAACCATCAGAGGCACCGTCTACAAATGGTGGTTGATACGGGTGGCTATTGTGATCTTCTCGTGACCTCTCCATCTGACACTTGATCCTTCCATTGAAAGCCTGTGATTTTACATAGACATCTAGAGTCGAAGAGGTCTAATTTCTGCGCTACTGAACTGACCTTAGTGAATAACAGCTGACAAGAGACCCCTTATTCAAACGATACAATCTAAGCAAAGATTCAAGTGTTTTACACTCATATATCTATGCAATGATCACTCGTTGTAGCGGCACTAGTTCTGATGGCACTGGATTCATAACACGTGTGTTCTAACGGCATGTTTGCTCGCAAGACTATCGTCGGAGATTAGTTTGTAGTAACAGCACATAGAGATTTCAGTGCATTATTCTAACAAGAAGCATAAGTTCGACGATGTGTCCATCATCCTTACGTTCATATCTGTGATTTCCGATCTCAAAGGGATTCTAAATGAAGTAATAGTAGCATTACTATTTCTGGTAGCAGTCGCAGGAGGAGGAAGAGGAAATTGAGGATAGTTCACCCAAACATCTGGTTATCAAAATAAACAATTAGTAAGTTTAAATCAAAGTACTATTTTTGCAATAGTCTTTTCTGTAGTCTTAGTATATGGTTATTTTATTTGATTGACGGGCTTTAGATAAATATACAATTAAGTATATACAATCAAGTATGTGGTCAGCAAAATCACTTTTTGGTCCATTCATTTTATTTGCAGGGGCATTGGGTAGTAAAAATCGAATTTAAAAATGTCATTTTGGGTTGATTGTTACCTTTTCCGCGTGAAATTCAAAACATGGAGGGCATGAACTATTTTTCTGTAGTGAAACTACCATTGCAGTAATTATAGGTTTGCTGCTTTCATTTGTTCTGTATTGACTTATATAATTGACTTATATAACCTTGGCCCTTACCCTACCATTGACCTTTAACCTAATACGCACACTAAGCTATGAACCCTAACCTTAACTTATATCCCTTGAAGTTAAATTTAATAAAATACAATTTCAAGTGTTCAGGATTTTGTGCTTTCATTTTTTCCGTATTTGTTCAATAGCAACGGCAACTGATCGAGTCTGCTGAAAAGTCATCTCCCTTGCAAAAAATCTACAAAACGTTTTAATGAACCTATTCCAAAGAAATGCACTTTTCTTTTCTTTTCCACCTAAATTTTGTTAGTTAACACTGTTAGTCCTTCAGACCTGGATGTCTGTAAATACGAGGTATTTGTTAAGGGGTAAGATTGAACAAAATGCCGACATTTGGCAAAGGGGGATAATCCATAAGGACGCTATAGCTGCTACTACTGTTGAACTAATACGGAGCAAATTTTGGAATTGGTCATTTTTCGATGTCTTAATGTGGGTGGATTCTTGCCTGCTTTTAGCAGCTTTCATTTGTTCTGTATTGACTTATACAATTGACTTATATAACCTCAGCCCTTATCCTGCCATTGAACCTTGACCTAATACGGACTTTAAACTCTGAACACTAACCTTAATTTATATCCTTTGTAGTTAAATTATAAAAATACAGTTTAAAATGGTCAAGTTTTCTACTTTCATCTGAAAATGAAATTTTTGAAAAACAAATTCATTCGTATGTTTAAAAGAGTGGAAAAAAACCTGTGATAAGAGAAAATTTCAAAATTTGTGTAGAAAAAATTGCCCTTCTGGGAACCCACCCCATAGACAAATATAGTGTAGCAAAATCTGACGTGAAAATGTTTTGAATCTATCACGGAAATTGTTAACCAGAGCCCATTTTCGCCTGTGCGTTTTGCTCCTCGTTATTGATATACTTCGTTCAACCTTTATAAAGGCAAATTTGTTATAACGGCTCTCTTGAATCCCCGAGTCTATCATAATTCATCTTCAGTATTTTTCTTCAGTAAAGAATTCGGTACTCCATTAGGATAAGTAGACTCTTGGTAAATGATTGGTTTAGGTTCGTAAGTTCCGTTATACTCAATTACATCAATTCGCCAAGGGGAGATAACCAATAACGCTGAATTATGCAACTGCTACTGTTGTTGAAACACAAAGTATACTGACGATTCAGAAGTTTTAAATGACTTTTCTCTACCTATTTGCATGAGATTTGGAGAAACGGTATCAGAAATAACAAGGAAAAATATCTAATGATTTTTTTTTTATTAATTGCAAGTGTATATTCTTTCTAGGTTTATAGATATGAAGAAAATGTTTAATCTTTTCTTGCTGTTGATTGCCACCCAAACCCTAAGCCTAAGCCTTACTCGAACCCAAACTTACATCTTTTGTAGTTAGATTGGTAATTGTTTGGAATAGGTGCAATTAAACATCACGTCGCTATTTTAAAAAGGTGGTTATTGAGATTGACGTTATACATTATAAGCTACCGTTAAACTATTTCGGAACAAGATTTTGAATTGGCCATTTTGAATGTCTGGAAGTGACTAGATGTTTTACTGTCGATCAAATAACCTTATTTTACTTCACGGAATATTATCAGGTTTAGTAGGTAGAGTTAGTAGGTGGGGTTTGGATGGGTACGCTTAGGGCTAGGGCTAGTGGGTATAGTTAAGGTAAGTGTTAATAGGTAGACTAGGGTTAGCAGGTAAGTTTAGGGTCAGTGTTATCAGGTAGGTTTAAGGTTAGGAAACTCTAATGGCAATAGGCTGGTCTTGTTGCAAGAGCTGCAGATAACTGATGGACATCACGACTCACAACATGGAATCCCAGAGTTCAAATGCAGAAACGAGGCCGGCAGAATATGTGACAGACGAACTATTAAAATGTTTTTGAATTTCATTGTCTCTAACTTTGAGAAGAGTTGTTTACATTCCAACTTTTGTTTGGACAGTCAACTCTTTTCTTCTCGTGTTTGTTGTTAATACAACGTTTCGACCGACCCATTCTACGGACTTTTCCAACATTGAAATGTGATATCCGAAAAGTGAAAGATTCTCTTTCTCCGGTTTCTTTCTAGTTTTTCCTGAAAAAGCATCGTGCTGATAACCTTGGATATAATCATCCTTCATTCGTACACATTTTACAGTGACATCGATTGGCGTATCATCAGCTTCCTCATCATGATCACTGCCATCATTCCGGCCCCTGTCGTGGTCGCCATCTCTGTGTAAAAGAATAGATTCAAGAAAGTCGTCCCGCCCCTGCGTCAACAAATGACCCATCGCCAGGTGGGCTATGTTAGTGCAGTCATTTCAGTTGCCTCTTTACTCTGCCTTTACGTGTACTCCCCCCAGTAGGTGACCACGCACCGTTTGAACATGACCAGCATGCAGTGCACGCTTTCTGAAAAGGTCAGGGGTCACAAGCTAGTTTAATTCTATATTTTTTTTATATTCTAGTTTTGGTCGCATTGTGTACGATGTATTGTATTGTGGGGATCATTGTTTTACAACCCCACAGGAGGCACGTTTAAGTCTGCACAAATTCGGTGAAAGGAAATGTATCAGTAGTTTACAGAATCATTTTTTCTATCAAATAGTAGCGACAGTCGGAAAAACAAAGGGATACTCATTATTACACTTATAGAGGCACTTTATTCAATAACAATAACAGCATCAACATTATTATTATTATTATTATTATTATTATTATTATTATTATTATTATTATTATTATTATTATTTGATATCAGAAACAAGACATAGACCAGAACAAGGATGAACACCAGGACAAAAAATAGGACCCGGACGAGGATAGGGACTAGGATCAGGGCAAAGGTGAGGACCAAAAACAATACCTCAACCAGGAATCTGACCAGAATAAGAAACAATTACAGAAATGACACAAGAAACAGTTACAATACTAGGTGCAATTCTAGAAAAAGAAACAGTATCAGAGAAAATACCAGAAACAAAACAAGAAAAAGGAAAATACCAGCAACAGGAACAAAGCCAGGACCAAGAACAAAACTGGGACCAGAAACTGAAACAAAACCTCGTGGAATCGAGAAAAGTTCGAGGACAAAGACAGGACAAGGATAACAACCAATTACAATACCCGAACTAGGACCATGACCGCAACAAGAAACAATACTAGAAACAATACGAAAGCAATACCAAAAATAGTAACAATACCAGAAATAATGCCAGAAAGAGGAACAATGCCAGCAACAGACACAAAAGCAGAACCGGGAACAAGACAACCCAAAATACAGAAACAAAACTATGAACAATACCAAAAACAGAAACATATCAGATAGAGAAACAGAAACAGAAACAATATCAGGAATAGAAACAATACTAAGAATGGTACCAGGAATAGTACAAGGACCAGAACCTGGACAAGCACGTGAATCAGAACGAAGACGAGGACCAAGAACAGACTATAAACAATACCACGACTGGAAACAGGACCAGGACCAGCACGTTGACCAGAACGAGAATGAGGACCAGGACCAGGACCAATAGCAAAACCAGGAATATAATCCGTCCAGGACCAGGAACAATACCAAGAAGAGGAACAATATCAGAAAGAAAACCAAAAACAGGATCAACACTAGAAACAATACCAAAAACTGAAGCAATACTAAAACGATAAAGGGAACAGGACCAAGGCCAGCACATGGTCAAGGACAAAGATGAGGACCAATACAACAACCAAAAACAATATCTGTTCCAGAATCAACACCAGAACCTGGAGCAATACCAGAAACAGAAACAATACCAGAAACAATACAAGAAATAGAATCAATATCTGGAACTACACCAGAAACAAGTACAATACCAGAAACAATACCAGAAAAAGGAAAAAATACCACCAAAACCAGAACCAGGAATAAGACTAGGATCAGAACCATGGCCAGCACATAGACCAGAACGGAGATAAGGAACAGCGTCAATACCAGAACCAGAAACAATACTTGGACCAGGACCAAGACCAAGAACAATACCAGGAACAGAAACAATGCTGGAAACAATACCAGAAACAGGAACATATCAGCAACAATATCAGAAACTGGATCGATACCAGACACAGAAGCAATACCTGAGACAACACCAACAAACAATACCGGAAACAATATCAGGAATAGGAATAGAACCAGGACCAGAACCAGGATGAGCACGTGGACGAGGATAAGAATAAGGACCAGGACCAGAACCAATACTCTCTCTCTAGGATCAAGATCAGAACCAGGAACAATATCAGAAACAATATAAGAAACAGAAATATACCAACAATAGGAATAATACCAGGACCAGAAACAATACCGGAAACAATACCAGAAACAGAATATCAAAAACAGAAACGATACCAGAAACATATTAGAAACAGTAACAACACCAGGACCAAGGCTGAGAACAAGAACTGGGTCAGGATCAAAACGAAGAACAGCAGTATCACCCAGACGAAGATGAGGACCAGAACCAGGCACACTTCCCAGACCATGACTAGGACTAAAACCAGTGACAATACCAGAAACAGAAACAATGATACCTGTAGTTATTAGAATGCTTGAATTACTCAAAAAAAAGAATTTTTCGACAACCTATGTGGAAAGCCTAGTATATTTGAAATGCAGAAAATAGTTCTTACCACCACGACGCAAATCTTTGGGAAGTTTGCTTTTCATCAATGTCAAATAATATACAACCCTTAGCATACACCGTTTCATGTATATCAAGATATAAAATTATTGAAGTGTTTTATCTTCTGTATGTGTAAAAGCCTGTTTCTTTTTTTTTTTCTCGAGCTGTCATGGCCTACATAACAAGGTTGCTAGCCGTAGGTCTCTGGTTGAGACCAGGCCGGTCAGTTTGATAAAACGAAGTCAAAATAACAACAACAACAACAATGATAATAATAATTTTAGATCCATTTATGGTAAGATCCCATTTATCCCCTCATCTATATGATAAGCAAAAAAAACATTGCAAGCAAGGCCAATTATTATTATTATCATTATTATCATTATCATTATTACTATCATTATTAATAATAATAATAATAATAATAATAATAATAATAATAATAATAATAATAATAATAATAATAATAATTAATTAATTAATTAATCAATCAATTATTAATAATGATAGTAATGATAATAATTCCATTTAAAACTATGAATGTTGATCCAAAATTTACAAGCTAATCTATATACAATAAGATTATAACTCTGTCAACTAAAAACAAAAAGCAATTAAAGGCCCAAAACCTGAATATTCTTTTGCTAAGCGCATTTGGGGAGCCTTTGGACTCGTCCTTAGGCTCTCCCATTATTACTTGGCCCAACTGCAGGGTCTCAGTTTCCCTGGGGCAGCTCTGCTCCATTGCACTTAAAGGAGCAGGTCCCCTGGTGGATGCTTTCGCAGGTGATGTTATCTAGCCATTACGATGAGCTTTTCAACGGTAACTGCGTCGGCAGGAGCCATTTTTGGACGGATGGTTTCTTATTCTTCCCACGTTAAGCTCGACCTTGTGTCATATTTTGCTGCAGTGGGACAGCGAATAAATACCCCCCAAACCTGAATACAAAACAACACAAAACTGGAAATAGAACGACGTAAACCAACGATCTCATTTATTTAGCAACTGATGTAAAAGAAATAAATTAAAACTCAATCAACTAATTTCAAACTTAACGTATTTCATCTATTCCATCTGTTCTATTTACTCTTATGATATGCCAGAAAGAAGAGAAAACTCACTAGCTATTAAAAAAAATAATCTCTTTTAGCTTTTTATTATAATGCAACCCCAAAATTACTCTTATTCAACTCATGATTAAGTGCATTCACAACTCTCAATCACAATAAACGGTATTCACGACGTCCAACCCTAAGATGAGAAAACCAAACAAACAATCACATCACTCGACAAATATTCTAAAACACCCCCTACCCGCATGGCTTAGAGACCACAACCCCTTCATAACCATCATCCCCTATAAACTGAAAAGGGAATAAAATAAAATTAATTTAGAAAATGAATTTTAAAAAACTGAAAAAACTTGGACGCAAAACGCCAATGATATATTGAGACAAGAGAAAAAAAATTGTTGTCCGCTGATCGCAATGACAGCGTGAAACTGATCAGTTACAATAGAAATTTTGATATCCATCCATCTATCTTTCTCCCTTTCTCTCTATATACCTATATCTCTAATTTTATCATATGGGTCATTTCAGTTAGGTCGACATGTTTCTGTGCCATGGACGTTTTGTGAAAAGATGTTAAAATTGTAGTTTTTTTTTTTTGTTTTGTTTTTTCAAAATAAACACACGTCCGTTTTGGGATTTTTATTTTCTAATTTTTATTCTCCATTTATTTTTAGTTTTATTTGTTTGTTGTTTGTTTATTGTTTGTTTTTTTTAATTTTCCTGTTCGCTAGACGGGTTAAAGATAGTGTCAGAATATTTTCTATTATCATTCTGTAATCAATATTTCGATAAAACTTACTTATGTTCAAAATAGATTGGTGCATAATATGATATAACTAAAAAGCTACTACCAGACGCTGGGGAGTGCCACACAATACGAGTTTGGGTAAATAACGCTGTGAAACCCAGACGATGTAGCCATCTTGAACTCGGTAACCGGATATGTATAAACAAATAAGGAAATAAAAAAAGTTGGAAAAATAATACTGACACTATCCTTGACCCGCTACGCAAATATGAAAACAAAAAAAATGATAATTTGAATACAAAGAAAAAACAAGTAAAATAAACGGAGAATAAAATGAATGAATAAGAATCCTGGAACCGACGTGTGTATATTATTAAAAATAACTAAAACACTATTTTGATGTCTAATCAATTGACAAAATGCCAATAGCATAGAAACTTATCGACCCGTAAAATAGAATTAATCATTTTATGCTCTGTTTTATTGAATTATCATTATTGATTTATCTTTAAAGGTTCTTTTCTAAAATATGGAGCACCATGTATTTCCAACAAATAGATATAAAAAGAAAAGCACTTATAAGTACAATATTTGAAATGACAATGTTGGAAGACTTGTTTAAAAACAAATGTATGCGTTATGCCAACGTTTCATATCACAAATTGAAGACCAAGGAGACGGTTTTTTATAGTATTTTATGAATTGTGGGAAGGTAAGTTTAGTTGGGTCGATGAGTGTTTTGCGGAACGGTTTGTATGTCATCTATGCCAGATGTTGTCGGATGTACGTAGGTAGGTGCAGTTTGTGGTAGTTTTGATTTAATGAAGTCATAAACAGACTGAGAAGGATTGCAGAAATTGAATTTTGGTTCACACTCATTCACTTGATATAACCTAATGTCGATAATGGACTTACCATTCATGTCCAAGAGAGAATGCGGAATAGCGAAAATTGGGACAATCTCATTAGTCATTTTACCCTCCCCCATTATACCATAACGATTAAGATTACATCATAGAAACGATTGAGACTTTATCGAGCCACATTAAAACAGCTTGAGTTGAGTCCAGGCTTTAAAAAAAAACTAGGATTGGAATACTTGAATTATTCAAAAAAATTACTTAATGAAATAATTTCAGGCTCCATAGTGCTTATCCATAAGCTTGTCATTTTTTATGGGTATGTGCTTGTTGCTGCTATAACAGATTTATCTGCGAAACAGAAAATAGATTTACCAATTATATTTTTTTATACTTTATCCCATGAAGTTAATGTTGTTTCGTGAAAATTTAACAGCAGAGAAATAACAGCAGTTCCAAACGGTCAAGTTTTTTGCTTTCATTTGTCCCACAATACGTTAGTAGCAGCAACTTAAGTGTTAATTTTTTACGTCCCTTTCAATTTTTATTTTAGTATGCAAACCAGTAACAAACCTTGAAACAAAAACATTTTTGCAGCTTTCTTGGCTACATCAACGTTCATTCTTGTTCAACAAAAACACAGGATTACAGAACAACAAGACGTTTTTGATATTTTATGAATAAAGTACAATTGCAAAATTATTTATATACCACCGTCGTTTTTCAACAGCATGGTCCAATTCCTTGCAAGAAAGAAAAAAACAGACCCTGTTCAAAGTTTTTTTGCAACAATTTTGGCAGCATTGAACAACATTTGTCTACATTTGTCTACATGATAAAACGATTTGGCACCAATTGTTTTTTCATGTTGATCCCCGTTAAAACAGCCGAATCAAAAATAAATAATCATCGCATGAAAAATGAAAATGAAAAATCGACTGAAACGCAATATAATTCGTTGGGAAAAGAAAAAGTTATATATATATATATATATATATATATATATATATATATATATATATATATATATATATATATATATGGAGTGTATACATTAGTTGTAAACGCTGTGTAGTCTTCTTTCTTTCTTACTGTCAGCCTTGTACTTCCTATTTTCCTTATCTCGATAATTGATCTCTAGCCTTGGCTCCATCTGGGCACAATCCGGTTGAACATTAACTAGAGAATCCAGAGCAGCGTAAGATGCATCAGCACATCTCGAAAAGACGCTTTTTGGTCGGTCAGTCGGTCGGTCTGTCCGTTCCAGGTACTTTAATAAAAGAAGTGGGAAGAAAGGACGAAAGAGTTATGAAGTCATCAAAAAATGTGGCTTCATTGAAAGAACATCTAATCTGATCGATTTTTCCACCAATCGCTACGATACCGTAATGAAATGTACGAGGTCTGTATTTTTGTAATTGAAAATATCCCAAAATGGCCATTTGAGGTTTTTATTCGAAATAATACTCGCAGAATATTTCAATACCGTTATGTTTTGGAAGTATGAGAATCAATTGACTCAAACATCTATGATTATCAGTAACAATCTGACCAGTGACTATAAGTTTATAATTTATCTAACAACAATTGAAAGAAATCTGCCTTTCTGTATGCACCGCGATTACTCGACAGTTGGCCAAGTTACGAAGTTGAAACCCACCAGATATTTTAGTCAGGTACTGCTGTGTCCAAGGGATAAGAATTTTCCGTAGAATATACTGCACTGCGATTACTAGACAACTTTCCATTCTACGAAGTTGACAATCGCCAGGTATATTAGTCAGCACACAGACAGTGCTGCGTAAAATTATTAATTTTGGAGATCAACAATTATGAAGCAATAAAAGAATAAAAGTAAATAAAACTCGCCATCACAAATTCTATATATGTTGGTGTTTTCTATTCGAAAGCATCTAAAATAGAGTTAAAAAATATATGGAAACATCATTATTGTAGAGAATTAAGGTGTTATTTATCAACATATCAGAATAAGGCAAAAAAAAAGTTCTGATGCTAATTTTCAGGCCAGTAAACAAAACGGTGCAGCCAGGAGCGCTGGAACATGCAAGCAAATAAACCTGTCAGAATAAGGCCCTAAAAGCATTTTTTTTTTTCATAAAATGAAATTAAAAAACTGTTTGGACAGGGGGTCTAATGGGGTACCGATGCCAATTTTCAAGTCTATAGAAAAAACAGTAAGACCAGGACCGCTGAAACAAACTGAAAACACATAAACACACACACATATAAAGAAAATGGAATAGGACCCTTCACCAACTTTGATGGCTACGATTGTTCAAAGATACAGATTATAGATCTTATATGAAAAAATTAAGAATCTTAATTTAGATATTAAATATCTAAATTGGAAATGGATCTAAATTCACATACAAAATATCCAAGTAGGAAATAGATCTGAATTTAGGTACAAAATATCCAAACTGAAAATAGATCTAAATGTAGATAGAGAATGTCTAAATTAGATATAGATATAGATCTAGATACAAAATATCTAAATTGGCAACACAAGCACCTTTGGAACGAGCTCTACCCAATTTAAACTGAAATGATTACATACATGGTAACACTGGCATCTCATCGCAAGGTAATGTTTAGCGTACTTATTTACCAGACCGGCATTACTATACTTTTTTAGACAATTCTAGATATCATTTTAGATAATTACTTCTGGTACATGCATGGGTTACCATGATTCATTTACGTAAGGTACGGATATTTATTTTCTTATATATCATTTTATCTGAGTCAGTTGAGCTTCTGAGCTGACATAACAGCAACACTTGTTATAATGTAACTAAGTATAGGGCTGAAATAGATACATAAAATTATAATAAGATCTTCAACAGTGCGGTTTTAAACTGCTAGGAAAATTTTAGAGCGGATCCACTGCTCTATTCAAAATATTCCTGTATGTATTTGACTAACAAAACTTGAGTAAGAAAAAAAATCAGTTTTGAAAAGTTGAGTCGCCAATGCAAAAGGTTTGGGAAACTCTGTTACGGAGTAAAAAGGAAACAGCTGTATTTTAGCGTCGGGGGCATCCGAACTGCGGATAGGTAGGCCAAACTTTGGCTTTCTTTATTTCTAATCACCGAATTTACCTCTACTTCACTATCCCTAATGGGTGAGAGTGATGACTCAGCGCTGGATTTTGAAACGTGCAACTTCAAACTTATCTTTAGTTTCAGCTTCCAATCAATATTTTGGTCATTGGAAACCCAGGAAAAAAGGAATTGTCAATGGTCAAGAACTAAGATAAGCATTAGTGACAGAATAGGTTTAATATATTGAGAATCTTTATTGTCTCCACATGATCATAGACGATGAAGAAATAAAGAAAGAAAGATGTTTTTCATATGATGTACAACGAACATGTTGAGGACAAAGACACGACGATCAAAACACTGAGCAGAAGCGAGTAGCCCGTTACATCTACCTAAGCCAACGAATCCCCAAATGGAGAAATCGAGCGAAGAATCACTCAAGGTGGGCATGTTTACGGTGGGGCAACCTCAACCTTCAAGAACAAGAAAATCCCTTTCAGTCATGAAATGAAGTATAAAAAGGGTATACAACCAGTGTATCCCGATAGTCACCTGAAACATGGAACCCAATCAAAAGATTGACCCTCAAACAGAACCATACAACACGCACAAGAGAGAATCACATAGAGAGATCACAAGACTTAACAATATTAGAGAAAAAAAACAGGAGTCAGAGATATAAAATCCATTAAGAAACTGAAATGTTAATGGGCTTGTCATATTGCAAGAATGTCAGACAACTGTTGGACATTACGACTCATAAGGGGGATCCCCAGAGACTGTCTGGCCAGCAAGAAAGAAGATATCGTGACGAACTTGACGAGTTCAGAAAGTATTGGCTCTGCATCGCTCATAAGGGTGATGTCTGGCGAGTCTTCGGAAAGGACAATGTCCAAAAACGGACTCTGGATAGATGATGGTGATTCTACTTCTGAAAAACATGACAAGTAGTTTTACGTCAGAATTGTCTCATAAATCAGGAAAAGAGAGATTGTTATCCCAAAGGAAGTAAAAGGCGCATTTCTGATACAATGTGACTACTATATGTAAAAACTAGTTTACCTTGCATTGTACTTTTTAAATATCAAAAACATTATGCTGCAAAACATTTCCAGAGACCGTCAATCGAAACTGTCCTGATAGGTTTCTATCAGTTTTCAAGTTGGTCCAACTGGCTGTATACGTATGTATCAGGTGCAACGTCTGCACGAATTTAGCTAGGGGACTGAAAATTTAGATACTTGCTCCTTATTATGTCTACAAAAACACCTGTTTTGTCTTTTGAAAATTCCTGCCCCGAGCAGGTTTTATTGGCGGGGGGTGGGATTGCAGTGTAATTTTATGCTGAATTGATCCCTTATTTAAAATAGATATAAAGTAGACATAATAAGGAGCAAGTATCTAAATTTTGAGTCCTCTAGCTAAATTCGTGCAGACTTTGCACCTGATACATACGTATAGAGTCAGTTGGACCAACTTGATTTTTGAAAAAAATTAGACTTTTTAGTGATGACTGCCCAACAATGTGAGCAATTTAACTTACCCACTGTTCACCACTTTTTCCTAATTTTAATTGATTACCCCAAACATGACATGCTGCCAAAAGCCGTTGGTCACGTGACAGTTTCTATTGAGTGACTAACCTGATCTGTTGAAAAATCGTAGCCATTAAAGATGGCTATCCTTCCTTTGATATGCGCATGTGTGGGAGTCTTTGTGTTTGAGTGTAAGCCTGTTTTTTGTTCCAGCGCTCCTGACCATATTGTTTTGTCAAAAGATTTGAAAATCGGCATCAGACCCTTCCTAAATTTTTTTCTTTTTTCCTTTTTTTTTAATGCTTTATTGACATATTCTGGGCCTTATTCTGGCGGGTGTTATCAATTTGTTCCAATGATCCAGGCCATGCCGTTTTGTCTACAAAGAACTTTTCTGGGTTTTTTTCTCTGAGAAGAAAAACAGCTTTTTTGACTTTTAGGGGCCTTATTTAGATAGGTTTATAACATCTAGATTTTCTAGAATCAAGATGTCACTGTGTTTTTTTTGTTTTGTTTTTTTACTCTATTTTAGATGTTTTCCACTGGAAAACGCCAGTGATGTCATAAATAGGATTTATTCTGACCATATCTATTCTTTGATGGAATTTTTCTTTAACGTGACTTCAAATTTCGACGCTACGGTTGTTCAATTATTGACTGTGATGGTATGTTTTCTTCTTTTTCCTTCGCCTCGTTCGCGTGATTTTGTACGACGTACGTTAAATTATTTTACAAGACAATTATGGCAGACTGCTCCACACACACACCGCCAAAATGTCCAGTCGCTTCAAAACATGCCCCATTGGAACAGGCATCGTCCCAGTATAATATAAACAAACAATATAATCAAGTATTGAAATCGAATCTTCACCTGAACTAACAAATCAGATTTTTCGGTTTCTAGTCTGTTCAACGAAATTCTGTCAGTATGATTAGTTTGACAACACCTATACCATTAGGTCCGCATCTCATAAAACGGTTGATGGCTTTTAGATAATAATAATAATAATAATA